>CM056575.1:151434026-151609026 GCA_029721435.1 Gymnothorax reevesii
CCCAACCCCCCCTTATTTCAAACTTTATGCGAGTCCTCCGGGTAATGTTAACACTCCATCAACACAACTTGTTTATCTCTCTCTCTCTCTCTCTCTCTCTCACACACACACACGCACACAAACTCTCTTTCTTTCTCTCTCTCTCTCACACACAAACTCTCTCTCTCTCTCTTTCTCTCTCTCTCTCTCACACACACGCACACAAACTCTCTTTCTTTCTCTCTCTCTCTCACACACAAACTCTCTCTCTCTCTCTTTCTCTCTCTCTCTCTCACACACGCACACACACACACACACACTCTCTCTCACTCTCGCTCCCTTTGATTCTAGACCTGCTGTTTTGACACAGCAACCGTCGGCTGTTTCAAAGAACATGACACAAAATAATGAGGTCGCAGTGAGTGACTCATCTGTACAGCCAGAGTTTCTAAGAGCTGCAGACAGAGTACGAAGATCCCGAGTGCCTTTTCTTCACGGGGCCATTGAGTGACTGACAGGGGCCCTGTTTCTCGATGCAGGATTAATGAGTTAGCTGGATAAGTGCACTGAATAAAGCTCCACCAAATCTGGAACGTAGATTGGTTTCAAAAGGGTTGTTCTCGGCTGTACTCTGTTGCCCAGGCGATACGCCCAACCCAGGTTCGTGAAATACCCACCCGGGGTTGCTTCAGAAAGCAAGCGGGGAGAATATGTTTGGTAATCGCGTTGAGTGAAACCCAGGCGTACTTTTCTTGCCCCAGTCCATGTCCCAGCATAATGAGGAGTCCAGGTCACACCCAGTATTCTTATCCAGACAACTCAGCAATCCAACATTGTGAAACAGGCCCTCATCTTTGCTTGTCTCCATATATAGAAGAATGGTTTTACTCAGCAGTGACCTCTATTGGGCTGGTGTGGCAGGCACAATCCATTTGTTCCAAGCATTTCTGCTTCGCCCAAACACCTCATCAGCATCACTCATGAAATATGAAAATAATGGGCCTCCACTTTGGAAGAAGCTGGGCTTATCACATGAGGGGCCAGCAGGATCATAGGTGCCCCCCTCCCACCGCTATTGGATATGCGTAGGAAGCGCTGCATCTGCAGGGTGGCGGCCATCCTCAGGGACACTCACCACCTCTCTCACAGCCGGTGCTCCCTGCTGCCATGTAAGACCAGCAGATTCCTCAGCAGCTTTTTCGCCCAGGCTGTGAGAGCACTGAACACTGAAACTGAACACCTGCACACTAAACAAACTGTGAACTGACCTAACTTGCTGCTAAAAACCTGTGACAGCTCTGCACACTTACTGCGCTTTTGCTCAAAGTTGCTGCCATTGTTTTATCTATTTTACTATTATTATTATTATTTAAGATTTTTATATTTGATATTTTAATGACTCGATTTTTGCACTGCTTTTAACCTAGGAGTACACTATTTCGTTTTTCTTGCACTCAGTACTAAGGAAATGGCATATAAAAAACCTTTGAACCTTTGAGGAGCGTGGGTAAAAACAAAGAGGCGTTTAGGGTGTGAGGTCACATCCGGAAATTAATGCCGATAAATCAATCACGACTGGCTGATTGAGTGCGTAATGAAGTTCTAGAGCGAAGGCTAAGCAGCGTGGAATAATCTTACCAAATAGCGCCGCTATGCAAAGGGTTAAACGAGATGGGCAGCTTTGTCACGGCAGGGCCCAAAGCGAATGCCTAACAAGCCCGCTCTCCTTCTAACGGCACAAGGTGAACACCACCCAGGGGAATCGCTGCCACGGCGCTTATGAGGGCCGTATATTTTTCCCCGACATGTCTCCGGCGCAGGTGTTTCACTGTGATTTAAGCGTGGTGTAGTCGGCTCTGCGGTGCAGGCCGGGGAAGCCCCCAGGAAGAGTCCCGATCGCAGCGGGCCGAGCTCTGCCTCACAGCGCCTATGAGGGCTTCTGTATCCTCGCACACGGCCAGCGTATCGTGCCGCCTGGTGTCCATCACAGAACCACGACTTGGCAGGGGCCAGAGCTGCCCTTAAAGACTGCACACAGTTAACATAATCCGATCACACAGGCACTAATGTGATATAGCATACTGTCTGGCGAGTTGTAGTTAAGCCTAATACATTTTATTTTTGATATAGCCAACAGTGCTTGGTAGTCGCTCATTTAAGGCAGGCCAATGCCCACCTACGGCAGTGGCAAAGGCATGTAGTCTAAACCGCATCGATCTGTTTTATCGTGTCAGCGGTTTTTTTTTTTTTTGGGGGGGGGGGGGGTGTTAAAATTGTATTATTATTATTATTATTATTTTTATTGTTATTATTTATTTTATTTACTTATTTAATTCATTCATTTTTTACATTCCCCCCCCATCAGGCAGATGAAATACTGTGCCGCGTTCACCACGGAGCGGAGCTGCTAGGACAAAACGGAGATGCTTTAAAATGGGTAAAGTGCGATGAAACTTATTTCGATCGCCGGAGGCACGACTGAACACAACCGTAAATGAGAAAAAAGTCTCTATTTTTCTCTTAGAACCTTTGCGCAGCTCACTGAATTTGGGCAAATAGTACATCACGCCTGCTGCTCCTGCAGCGGAGCTGAGCTCTATAAACTCGGTGCTTTCGCCGAAGGTGCTGTGAGAGGACACAGTTTAATGATTTCTTCCAGCGAAACGAGATATGAAACATAGATAGAGGATACTTACTGCCGCCGTTTCATGGACAAACGCATTACCTGATAGGAGAGGTAGGCTACGCCTCAGGAAAGCAGTGAATATGGTAGCTACTCAAGGTTTTTAAGAGGGTGTTCTGCACCGAGTGCTTTCAAATGTTTATCTTTTTCTTGCAAGCGCATGAATTGCATTTGGAACCATTCAAATGAAAAAAAACATTATACACACACACACACACAAATATATATATATATATATATATATATATATATATATATATATATATATATATATAGAAACGTTTCCCTGAGGGAAATCGGCGACAAAAACCACATAGAGCATCTTGCCTGGCTGAGGGATTGTCATATTTGTTAATAATGGAATAATATATGTTAAAATTTCACTCAATTTTGGTCTTGTACCAAATCGGTAAGTCGCGTCGACAATATATAAATGATAGTATATGCGCATATCCTTGTCAAAAAGTCCAACAAGTGTATGTACGTGAACGCGCGCGCGTCTGTGCGTGCAAATGTGTGTGTGTGCGCGCGCGCGCGAGTCTGTGTGTGTGTGTGTGTGTTTGCGCGCGCGCGCGCGTTTATCTGTGTGTGTCTGTGTCTGCGCGCGCGCAATATTTTCTAATGATTGGTTAATGTGCTTCATTCTATATACATTGAATAACGATAACTGGACCATTTACAAATTCCGTAATATTTTCGATGGCGTAGATAGACAAATAATTGCACAAAAATTGATGTGGGTCAGAAATGACGCCAAGAAACAGTCAATAATCACAATCTAAAACGAAAAATCACATCAATGAGGTAATGACTGGGTATTTAAGTGACAGAGCCTACTCTGTGCAGTCGCACCGATGGGGATGATCCTATAACAAGTTGTACTGAGATTTTCATTGCTTTCCAGTGTTCAGGGGAGTGCGCTCTTTCCACAGGCTATTTCTCATATCATAAACACTGTTACAGCAATCACGCTATCGCTGTCACCAAACTATTTCCAAGCATAATTAAAATGAATACCTGCATCATCACAGGTAGTGGCAGTGAGTACGACGAATAGGCAAACGCTTTTTCTTACATAGCTCGGGACAGACTCGGTAATGTGCCCTGCCACCAACTGCATCCATCTAGACCAAGAAAATAGATTGCGCGCACTAGGCAAGAGCAGTTTGGAACCTAAAATTAACTATTGATTAATGCTAGATTTCCCGATCGTCTGTGCTCTCCTGCCAAACTCAAATTCTTTCACACCTTCTCCTTTCAGCCCCAATTGTGTATTTCAGCTCAAAGCGTTCGGCATCAGCGCACAATTGGTGAGCTGAACTGGCTGTTTGGTAGTTGTAGTCAGTGCGCATAGGAGGAGGACCGATTTTAAGCGAGGCAGTGGAAGGGCGCAAGCTGTCGTGGCAAAGAACCTCACCAGACAGCCCTGGTCCTAACAGCCTCACCGTGTCCTATTGATTTTAGGCAAGCCGTGGTCAAAGCTGCCCACCTTTTACATTTTAGTCAAGTGCAGGCTTTTGCGCCGGCGCCAACGGCATTGATTAGCATAATATCGAAGCAATGTTGTGAAGCCTAATCACACGTTAAAAACTATCAAATAAGACAAGAAGTCAAAGAAGATCTGTAAAATAACCCATAAATGTTTCACTGTCCCTATCCGTGGACTACAAGTAATCTGTGCGCGCACAAGTGGCTGCAACCCAGTGCGAGTGCCATCAATATCCATCCATTTGCTCAAACCATTTTCGTGACCGCACGCGATCCCACATATTTATAATGCATTGCTTGATAATCTCATTAATGTAGGATGATCACGTCACTCTCCATTCATCCATACTACCGATGCATTGTTTAATTTGGCAAATCCTCTGTGTTCCCTGTACCGGTCAGCCAAAGAGGGGCAACCAATTTCCTTTTCACGGCTTATTACTATTTTGACAAAAATGCTTGAAATTGAAAGCTTCCGTTGACAAAATTAAAATCAACTAGGAACTATTATATGGAAAACAGGAAAGAACAAATTGTAAATGCAATTTCAAGCAACCAGCCTTGTCAGTCTTCAGTCAAAACGGAGAATGAAAATTTCGCTAGAACATTCTAACCAAAATGTTCGTGATCATCTGAGCTCTCAACGCTTTCAGCAAAAGTTCCTATGATTGACACTTGCAATGAGACAATTGCACAACAGCCCACATAATGATGCCATAATATTTTATCTTAACATTAAAAAAGAAAAAAATAACAGCTGCTTTGAAATGCATCATCCAATAAATGGGCGAGATGCGAGAATTCCACTACATAACATAGTAATAAACTAAGCATGTACTACACCCTGCTATTAAATTAATTATGAAGATGGTAACTGCACGAAGCTCTCGCCGCCCTCTCTCAGTATGATTTTTAAGAGATCTATATGTAAGAATATAAACGCACAGCTGCAAATTCGATGCCTTTAGTACGTCGCTGTTTTGCGTAAAAGCTTGGGTAGCACAAATTTCACAATCTGCAACTACCTCGTAGGTATTCATTCGAGCAAATAAACGACGGGATGCAAACACATCTGAACATCGCACGGCGGCAGTGGCAATCGGGTACATTCGGTTCCACCAGTCCGCGATCCAGCATCATCTTTGCAGCATCAGCGACAACTTAACCTCCAGCAGCTCAAAGCGATCGAATGTTAACCTTAAATCCAAAGCGCTGTCCGTGTCGTCGGCTCCCAGAACCAAACTGCAAGCGGCTGCATCGGCACTTACAATGCTCTCTTTTTTCAAAGCCGTTTGTCCCTCCGTCTCTCCACCAACTCAATCAGTGGTACTGCAAAGTGAACGGCAGACGCTCCTCGAGCGCTAGCATCACCCGTACACCCCACCAAGCATGACAGTAGGTAAGCAAACATCAGTGCAATAGAGGAAACGGACAAAAAGAATTCTGCACAAGAGCAGTCATTTCACCCCTCCAAAAAAAAAAAAAAAAATCGAAAGCAGCGACGCTTACCTTTAATTGCAATGTTCCTTTCTTTATTGTTCAGTAAGTAAAAAAGCCCCCTTACATCTTCCACATAGATAAAGGAATAAAGAATAATCCCGTAGAAGCTGCAGCAGATCCAGGGAACCGGGCCGGTTTAGCCTAGCGGTGAATGTAATTTTTAAAATCCCCCCGGTGCCGCTGGTCGCTCGGCGTGTGCGATATTGCAGGACTGCCGCTCAGCCCCGCGTCCGGAACGCACAGCTGGCCGTGTTGGAAACTGTGAGGTGATGTCATAGACACCCCCACCCCTCCCTTCTCATCCCCCTCCCTTTTTTATCCACCCATCCACTCCTTGCGTCCCCCTCCTTCTCCCCCTCCCCTCAGCTCTTCCCCTCCCTTGACGTGATGAAGTCATACCATTCCCCCACGCCTCCGACGGCAGCGTCCTCCGCCTTCTTGAAGCATCCGTTACCGCGGTGAGCAGCACGAGACAGACCAATGCCGTTGATCTGAAGGCGACCGCCCCCACGTGACAGTGTGGCGCCATCTCTTCGTTTAAAGAGCAAGGTGCGCATATAGGAAGGCTTCTCCGAGCTGAGGTAAATATGCAGAATATCGAGACTAAAAGCGAATAGAGACAATATGTCATATCACTGGCTGATGAAAACGCTTCCCAAAAGGATAAATTGTTTTGCAAAACAAACAAAAAGAATCGCCTCTCAGTTTACTCTTGAGCACAGATGAATGGAAATGAAGTGCAGCACATCAGACCAAGGCTTTTAATTACACCACTTCATTTTTTATTTTAAACATTTTGTGCAGATCAGAAGTCTGCTGGTCAGAGAGTCAAGGCCTGTCATCAGTTTCTTTGAGTTCTATCACCTCAAAATTTCTGCTTGTCAGAAAATTCTTGTGATGGGAGTAAAACCGTTTGGACGACTTATATTTTCTGAAAATTGATCTTCCACCTCTGAATATCTGAGTAGAAGACCTAATCCTAATCCCACCTGGAGCCTTCATGTGTTTCGTTTGCGTTTTCCTCCATGTTCCAGCAGGTCATCTCTATTTTCTTCCCACAGACTAAAGGAATGTGAGTCAGGCCAACTGAAGACTCTGAATTGCACATCGATATGAGTGCAAGGTTGATTGGTGTTTGTTTCCTGCAATGGATGAGCGAAATATCTTTGCTATGTTCCTTCCACTCTCCCATTGGACACTAGGATACCCCCCCCCATCCTGATCGGACTAAATAGTGGATGTATGGACGATGGATGGATGGATGGATATGAGTCATCGCTGCTGTAAGAAATATACATACACCCAAACCAATATTTTATTAAAACGAATCTAATGAAAAGTTTGATGAAACTGTTTTATTCTTTCCTAACTCATGTAATGTATTTGAAGACCACAAAGGAAAAAATGATCAGGGTCCAAATTTTGCATTGTTGTATATATATTATTATTATATTTATCATCATTTATAATATTACACAGTATTATAATGTATATCATAATACATATTATTATTATTATTATGTGTTGTCTATATTTGGTTCTGTTGTTCTCCATGGGGGCTGGGTCCAAACCATGGACCTAAGGCACCTGTGGGCTGCTGTGTGGAAGCCACACCACTTATGACTGTAAGGAAAGGACTCTGCGTAAGACGTTAGCTGTCCCAAGTAGTGTGGTTTTCTGGATTTCACTGAGGCTGAGGTTACCCGGGATGCTGGTGAATACTTTGTCTGCGCCTTTGTTGATCATGCCCAAGGCGCCTACTACCACAGGAACGGTTTGGGGTTTCATCTGCCACATTCTTGCAATTTCAAGTTCTAGGTCTTTGTATTTTGATACTTTCTCAGAAACTTTGGTCGAGATGTTTTTGTCGGAGGGGATGGCTACATCGATAAGAGTGCATATCCTATCTCTTTTGTTCTTAATGACAATATCAGGACGATTTGCAGAGATTTCTCTGTCTGTATGGATAGGCATATCATACAGGATGGTGATGTCGTCCTTTTCTTCTACCTGTTTTGGATTATGTTCATACCACTTGTCTTCTGTTTTTACTTCATACTCCTGACAGATGTTCCAATGTACATAGGTTGCCGCTTTGTTGTGTCGGCGTATGTATTCTGTTTTTGCTAGTTCTGGGCTACCTGAGACGATATAGTCGATAGTTCCTGGGAATTTGTTGCAAATGAGACATCCTTAATGATGTAGTAATGGTATGCTTTGGTAGGGAGGGATTGATCTTGTGCAGCTAAAATGAATCCCTCTGTTTCAGCCTTAAGACCAGAGGATTTGAGCCATTGGTTTGTTTCCTTCATATCAACGTCAGCTTCTTCAAGTCGTGATGGGTACCTTCCATGCAAGGCGTTTCCTTCTCAGTTTGTCAGTAGTTGTTGAAGAGCCTGGTGTTTTGCGGCTGTCTTCACTCTCTTTGCGTACAGTGTTGCTGCCTCATCATCTTCAGGTGGCATCTCTTTGAGGTTAAGTTCCTTCTTGAATTTTGCAGCTTCCTTTGGGATGGAATTAAGTTTCTCCTTGCTTTCGTGTTGTTGGACGAAATGAAGAAGTTGATCATTGGTTTATACCAGGTATGCTGCCAGGCCAATGGTGGTGGTCTTGTCAGTCAACTCCACTTGGGTAAGGCCTCGTGCACCTTTTTCCCTAGGCAGGTACAACCTGTCCACATCCACTTTGGGATGGTGCATTTTACCCATAGTCAGCAACTTTCTGGTCTTGGTGTCTAATTTCTTGATCTCAGACAATTTCCAGCTGATGATGTTAAACCTGTATGTAACGACTGTAGTGCTCAGGTGTTAATGGCCTGAGTTCTGTTCTTAGCATTAAGTTCACTTTTTAGTATCAGCCTGATCCTTCTATAGTACTCTTTCCGTATCTTCTCCTTAATTTTTGCGTGCTGGATACCATCTCCCTCATGTACTCCGAGGTATTTGTTGGTCCCGTCTTGCACCAGTTCTTTAGTGGTGACAGAATTGTCAATGTGGATGTTGTTGGTGCAGGTGAGTTGACCTCTTCTAAAGGTGACCTTGGCACACTTTTCAAGGCCAAACTCCATCTCTATGTCCCTGCTGAATGTATGCATGATGGTAAGGAGACCTAGCTGTTGGTCATCATTCTTGGTAAAGGTTTTCAAGTCATCCATAAAGAAAAGATGATTTAGACTGCCATAGTTGGACATATATCCATAGCTGCTGTTATTGAGCAGGGAGCTTAGGTGAGAGAGTGCAATGCAGAACAGCAAAGGTGATAGAGAGTCCCCCTGGAAAATGCCACAATTGATTTCAATCTGCCTCGACAAGATTGACTCATTATGGTGATTGAGTTGCAGAGTTGTTTTCCAAGATGTTATATTCTCAGTGATGAACTTTGTCGTAGTTGGACAGACTTTGTACATTTCAAGTGTCTTCCTTATCCAGGAGTGGGGAACGCTATCGAAGGCTTTCCGATAGTCAATCCAAGCCATGGATAAGTTTTTCATTCATGATTTTGCTTCCTCGATAACCATCTTATTAATAAGAAGTTGATCCCTGCATCCATAGCTTCCTCGTCTGCACCCTTTCTGCAGAATTATTTCTGTTTTCTTCGAGATATTAGTATATTTTGTTGGCGATGATAGATGTGAGGACCTTATACATTGTTGGAAGACAGGTGATGGGTCTGTAGTTCTGTGGGAGTTAAGTATCTTCTGACTTAGGGAGCAGGTAGGTGATACCTTCGGTAAGCCATGTAGGGCAGCTTTGTGGGTCTTTAACAATTTCGTTGTACCCCTCTGCTAGATCTTCATGTAGAGCATGTAAATTCTTTATCCAGAAATTGGTGACACCATCTTTGCCTGGGGCTTTCCAATTGCATGTCCTTTTAATAGCTGACACAGTTTCGTGTAGGGTGATATCTATCCACCCCTGCCCTTCCAGATCTTTGTTGGCATTTTCCTGTTGTTCAATCCATGTTGCTTCCTTATTGTGTACTTTGTTGCTCTCCCAGATATTTGCCCAGAACTCTTCAATTTCCTGAGTGGTTGGGGGTTCTTTCACATCAATCTGCTTGTTTCCCAGCTCACGGTCGAACCTCCTTGCATTTTCTTTATAGAGCTTATTTTGGTGGAAAAAGGCACTTCTCTTTTCCAATCGCTTCAGGCTCTGTGCTTTAGCTTTGATCTTCTGTTTGAGTATTTCTTTGGCTATGGGAAGGTCCTCTTTCTTCCTGATATTCAACTTCCGTTCTAAGTGTATTCTTTTCTGTGGCTTTATGTGTGTGCCTTTATCAAGTTCATGAAGGATGGAAAGGTATCTTCTGAGTTTTGTAATTTCCGTTCTTAATTTCACTTTCCAAGTGGGCTCTCCTCTCCTGTGTGTACTGGGCCGGTGTTCTTTTCCCCAGTTTCTCTGTGATAGTTGTTGTAGTAGCATAAATAAGCTGATTAACTTCAGTTAGGCTGAGTGGGGTGTTCATCTCTTTTTTGATTTCAGTGATGACATTATTTGCAAGTCAGAGGAGGTCTTTAGCTTGGTGGTAGTACTTTATTTTTGGTATTGGTGGTCTGTTGTTCACAGGGAGTTCCTTCGTAACTTCCTTTTTTTGCAGGATGGACATCTTTATTTCAAGCGTTTCACTGCATTTAATTCTCTCTGATGAGTCTGATAGATGCTTCTGCTCCTCAATTGTCTCGTAGACCTCCTGGCTATCAAAATCTCTGTGTGTGGTTTCTAAGCTATTTAGATCCTCTCTGGAGCTTGGGCTCTGCCTTGTCTTTTCTTGGATGTTTCGGAGTTCTACATCAGTGAGCCGTTTATTCTTGGTAATATCTCTTCGGACATTAGCAAGTTTGTTTGCATCTAAGTTAAGACGAGTGGTAGGATTTCTGTTCCGCCAGATGTTATAAGCAGTTTTAGTGGTAGTAGTCTCAGAAGGGTTATTCACAGCCATGTAGTAGGCTTCCATAACCAGCTTATACTCGTCCCTTGTCCATTTCTGTCTTGTTTCTTTTGTGGGTATCCTGTAGTGTTTCAGTGGGAGAGTTTGTTCCAGTAGCCAACTTTTCGACCTTAGCCTAGTTCCCCGCTGAGGGACGCGGTCCTTGTTCACCCGCGCGACGACCGATGCGGTATGACAGTCTAGTATTATGACGTTCCATTAGGTGGATTTGTGACCCCAACAAGGGTGGCTAGGGGGTTGCTGGCACTTGCCAAAGGTGCCACCCCAGACTCTGGTGGGCGAGAGCATCCAATTTCCCGTGGTAGGCTAAGGTTCCAACCTGTCCTACCCCAGTGCCCTAATCATTATTATTATTATTATTATTATTATTATTAATACTACTATATTTTATACTTTTTCCATTTCAGTGCTTTGTATCTAAGATCATATTGAATTTTTAATTCATAATTTCTCCTCAACATGAAAATGTGACTGATCATTTTTCCATTATGGTCTTCGTTTCAGTGCTGACCAGGAGCCTTATTTATAAAAATTGGCGTGGATTTCATACCTGAATAATACATACGCACAAAAAAATAAAAATGAAATTTTGTGAAAAATAACATAATTAATAAACCTATTGGTATAATAAAATGCATGGAATTTTCATTTATTTAATCAAGATGGACTTGGAATTTATTGACAGAGAGCATAATCTTAATAATTTCCCTTTTTTTTAACGTCAAGTTGGTTTTTATGAATCAGAAATCTGCAAAGAAAGTGACGGTCGTATATTTTTTGTGTCTACGCACCTATTATAAATGAGGCCCCTGGGCCGTATCCAAATTATCCTAAATAAATTGCGCTTTCCCTTAACCTCACAGGTAAACGTCACACAGGTCAAGGGAAAGTTTAAAAGTTCCTTGGCAGATGCGTGAGAAAGATCAGATTCCCTGTCTTTCAATAAATCGTGACCTCAACAGCAAATTTCCGCAATTTGTAGGAAAACCTCATGGAGCGTATGACGTATCCAGTGGCTACTGCTGCAAAGGACTGTGGTTCATAATCGATCTTCCCAGTCTCACAAGGTTGGTCTTGTGTTTCCTTGCAGGGACGAAGCAACAAAGACAGTAACTGCCTCCTTTACTTCTTGAAATAAACAATTCAGATGTCACAGCTACCAGCCCGACTGTTTCCAGCTCACGCCTGCCAGCGAGTGCCGCTGAAGACGGCCACAGTCAAAACACATCCAAAAGGCTACTATTTTTGTATTTTTTCAAATTGCATCCAGAAATTTTGTGGTCGCACCTACTTCTGTGGTACAAGTGCAGTAGGAGAGGGACAGCTGAAAAAAATATGATGACAAAGCGTTTTCATGCCTCACGACCCAAAAAAATAAAAAAATAAAAAATCTCTGGTGGAATAAAAGTATCCGAGAAAACGATGTTCAAACTTTATTGTTCAGTTTTTGTTTTCGCATTTTCAGAAGCTGAGAGGGATGACCCTGTTTTCAGTTTTGATTGTATTTCATGATTTTTTAAAATTAATGTAAAGCATGAATTCTTCCTCTGTGTTTTCAGCCAGTAAAGTGGCCTCACGGCTGTCACACCCTCTCACATCATCACTGAACCTTGCTGGGTGAAAGAACATTCTGCTCTAAAATAAAGACTCTGTAGACCACCGCGAACTGGGGTTTGCTTTCTTTTCTTCTAATCCATTGAGGGAGAAAGGAGGAAGGAACGTAAGTTTCCTACGGTGACTTCAGTTAAGGCACATTCAGACCATTCCGGCTTGAAGTATTACCTACCTACCCTTCCACCTTACATTGGAAACAAATGAATCTGCAACTGATTTCACTCCGAAATAATGTGTAAAGGTCCCCAATCATCTCACCAGGTGCACAGCCAGTTAGCTGTGTAATTTGTGTTTCAGTTGTGACATCACATGGTGAGGTGACCACTCAGAGGTCAAACTTCCTAGTCAGACCATTGACGATCAACTTCAGCCAACCAGTGCATCAGCTCCATAGTTATTCTGGGTGGCTTCTCTCCTTTGTGAGGTCACAAAACACAAACTTTGAAATGGCGAGTCACGGCTCATTGACTGTGCACCTGGTGATAGAATAGGGGACCTTAAAAGGAGGAAGTGCCTTCCTTGTTAATGAAAAAAGTTGACTTAAGAGCATGGAAAGATTGGAAGAGAAGGTTACAATGTGAAAAAAAATCGGCAGTTTGAATTAGCTCTCTTCCTATTGGTCAGACTGAACAGCTCCAATTTGATTACATCATTTGAATGTATCTCTGAAAGGATCAAGGTCATAAATATGCAATTACAACCACAGCAACCAACGAAATTCCCAGAGATCTATCCGTGGGTTTTCAGTCCAAGCCAAAATAAAGAGCGGCCCAACACTAACACTAACACTGCTCCTGGAAGTCTAATATGCTGCAGGTCAGGGATTATCAAATCTGAACCTCGGATCCAAATCCAGAAAAGATTTACTGTTCTTCCAGATAATTTATTGAATTAATTAGACTTTAAGTATAAATATAAGATCTAAGACTTTAAGCACAACTTTTTTTGACTTGTGTGTCTTCATATCTGACTCAGATGCAGAGGGAGGGTGGGTAACGGGCAGTTTCTCGGACCTTGAGGACCATTATTAATGATCCCTGCCGTAGGTTTTCGACCAAAATTGAAAAAGAGCTTTTCTAGCTTCTACCAAGTAGAATCACCTAGTCCTCTCCCTCTCCACCTCAACCCCCCAGGGCTCCCTTGAAAAAGCGATTTCAATCTCAACGGGACTTCCCGAGAGAAATAAAGGTTAAATAAATCAATAAATAAATCCACTACGCCAAACTCGTTTGAAATAAAAGTCTTCAGGATGGTGGACCTGTGCTGAAGGAATGGAACATTTTAACTCCAACTATTGCAAATACAAGCAGTGGAGTTCTGCATCGCTCCTTTAAATTTACAAAAACCTGCTGAAGAGTGTGACCAGCACAAAACAGAGCCATTGGATACTTAAATCTCTCTGGTAATGCATGAGAATTTCTTATTACACCCCGAAACCTTCTACAGTTATCCACTGCCCTCAGACACTACATAATCTAACCGAGTAGGACATGTTCCTTGATCAACATCCAACATTGATTTTGTGGGCCAACAATGCAATCAACCAATCACAGCCTGTGGACATCATCGGTATGATGCTCCAATGCCTCTTTCGAAATTTCTTGAGCTTCCTCAGCGATAAGCCAACTCTTCCAAATTGAAGTTTGTTCAATTGAAAAAAAATCCGTGTAAAACTAAACGAAATCCTTAATTGCTTGTCCTAATCATTAATATTTATTCTTATTAGTCTAGGACATGTCTCTGTGGTCAACCACAGGAGCAGAATGCTAATGATATCAGAGGCCAGCGACTGGTTGATTGCAGTGTTGGTCAAGGAACGCAATGTTGGATGTTGATCTAGGAATATGTTTTACTTTGCAAACTTACGTTGCGCTCCTACCCAGTGGTGTAGACTCAAGGTTCAGAGAGAAACAAACCAGTAAATTGGATTTGATAATTAACACGGTACCTCAGTCAGGAGGCAAAATAATAAGTGTCCTCCTGCAGCCAAGGTAATGGGTGGAAGAAACATATTTCCAGACTTCAAGGTTGAATCAAAATTTCCACACTCTGGACCAGCAGTCTTGGCCCTTATTGACTTTGGATTTATGTACTGTGATGTAGACTGACGTGCTCCATGCTATTACTTGAAGTCAGCAAAGGCGCAGGGCCCTGTTGGCAAATGCACTTATGGGACTGGATGTGAATTTCCATGAATACCACCTCTAATGCAAAATCAGCATATGCACAATTCATTTGTACAATAGTTTGAATGAACTGTGCATTACATTGTACGCTGATAAAGTTTTTGAATACCAAGAATTATAGAACAGATAGAATGAAACTTAAATGCTGTTTGTTTCACAGCATCTTAAATTGATCAAAGTTGCAACCTTTCACTGTAATGACTGCTCAGCGGATTCAGTACGAAATGTGTGCCACAAGGCACCATTTTTGGTCCATTTCTTTCTTTTTTTTTACCCGTATCAATGAAATGACTTCATATTTAACTGTTTTTTATGCCTAACTTCATGTGGATACTTTTTTTTAATCTCACAGACTCTCCCCAATCAGCTGTTGCAAACTTCCTTTAATGCTCTGCAAGGTGTGATTATAGATCTAAAATTAGTTTTAAATGCAAAAAAAAGAAAACAAAACAAAATTTATGCTGTTCTCTAGAGCCAGAAATTCAGGCAACAATAACCTACATGTCTCCACTCTTGATGGATTTAAGACTGAGAGGGCTATGAACTATTGATATCTTGGCATTTGAATGGATGAAAGGTTTTCATTTGATCATCCCCCAGACAATTGTGCGAGTAGATTGTGGCAAAAGATGGGTTTGTTCTGCAGCTTAAGGATTTTTAAGTGGTATTCCTGCTAGTTTTAGATTACGGAGATCTGATTCATAGGCATGCAGCTTCTATTCTTAAATATTTGGTTTCAGTGTATCACTCTGCATTCTGTTTAATTACTGCTGATACGTGTGGTACCCATCATTGCATCCTATATGAGAAGGTTGGGTGGTCCTCTCTATTGGAAAGATATGATAGGTGTTTTTATTAATTCATTTATAAAGCTATTATTGACAAATTATTACCTCATATCATCTCTGTCTTGGTCAGACCATTAAGGACTTCTCATAATCGCTCACACAGCTGGTTCACATTACATGTACCCAAAGTTCATACCACATTATAGGAAAGACTGCTTTTAGTTTTCATAGCCCAGACACATGGAATAAACTGCAGAGCATTTTAAAAATGGATATTTGTTACTGACTATTTAGAAGCAAAATTTGCAACTCTCCAGAAATTGGGGATGCAACTGCTTTAATTTATGACGTTTTAACACTGTTGTACTCAAATGAATAAATTGACTGGTATTTTCAATTTGGCCTTTCATGTGTTCAATTTTTTTTCCACAAGCATTATGTTATTACAATATTGTTTTATCCATTATCATTTGTTTTATTTTTGTATATAGTATTGTAAATTACAGTTAGATTCCTTGTTTATGATTTTCTTTATTAATGTTATATACTTCAGGTCTCTCTAGAAATTAGATCTTTATCTCAGTTATATTCA
Source organism: Gymnothorax reevesii (assembly GCA_029721435.1). Lineage (NCBI taxonomy): Eukaryota > Metazoa > Chordata > Actinopteri > Anguilliformes > Muraenidae > Gymnothorax > Gymnothorax reevesii. The sequence continues at coordinate 151,449,804 of CM056575.1, forward strand.
CCTGAATAAATAAGGGTTATAATAATGGATTTTTTTCCCACAAGGACAGATTTATGATTCCAGGGTTTACACCGAACACTACAGTGGAGATTCCCAAGGATATGCTGGACTGGTGCCGTCCTTCATCTTTCTGCCAAATTTAAACCAATTTTACATCCTTTTGGCAAAATGTAAATTTGTGTACATGTTTATTTTAAATATAGGTCATATATTTTTTTAAATACGGGCCTCAATTCATCAAAATGACAGATTCTGTTCGACTTCTCACTACTCACATGTTGGCCTCAAAGCCTTGTGTTATTTGGGGTTATTTACGTGACCTAAAACTGCTTATATATTTTACTGAAACATGGAACACAAACACAAGGCAGGCGTTCCGAAACCTTTGACTGGTAGTGTACATTTTGAGACCCAGGTTTGTTTCTGCATTATATTTCATAAAATATGTCTCTTTGTTTTGAATTAATATCATCACTTCCTTATTGATTTGTATTTTATATGATGCTATTGAAAAACTCCAGAAAAGTTGGCACTCGCTGGAAGACCACATGATATCCTGCTGGAGCTCTCCTGCAGAACTGATTGGTTGCAGAATAGGGCTGCCCCAGCCACTCTGGAGTTTGCAGAAGCGCATCTGCTAAGTCCGCCTGACTACAAGTGCAGGAAGGGCCTGGGCATTTGGATTCAGCCTTACTTTCAAACCCCTGTGCGTTCCACCTGAGATCTGAAGATCTGGCTCATCATGTCACGCAGGAATCTCTGTCTTAATCTCAAAGACCATAATTCTGTTTTCTCCTGTGATTAAACCCACACTTAAAGACAGATGCCATAAAAAGAAAGTTGATAGAAATTTCGAAATACATTTTTACTGCAAAAATATTTTTTTTTGTCCTCTAAGTCACTTTGTGGGCTGAGGATTAACTGGGCCTATCTCTACTTTTCATCAAAAATTATGTTCTAGAAATCATATCATAGAAATCATAGAAATAATCTCAGTATTAACAGGTACTATGTCCTGATGCAATTTTTTCAATGATAGATGGCAGCTGGGAGAAACATCCAGAAAGTACATAGTACTTTGTATGAATTTTCAGTCCACTTCAGTTTAAAAAGTTCTATGTCCACATTGCCCAATCAGGGAGTTGGATATAGTGTCACCTGATCAGGATGACAAGATCGCTGAGCAAAGGTTCTATCCACTCTATCATTTCGAAGCAAAAGCCCTCTAATATATCAAATTGAAGGTTGTAAGATGATGAAATCTGGGATATTTTAGATAGGTAGGTACTACAGCACATAAATGAAGCATCTATGTTTTAAAGCCCTTCATTTGTCTTATTCCAGGGGGCAATTTAAGATAGAACTACTTGATTTTTCAATCTTATATTTTAAGCATTGCAAGATGCATGTGTATGCACATGAACAAGTACAATATGAACATAGTACTTGCTGAAACCAAGCCCAAGTTCAGAGTTTGTTTACTATGTAGTGTGCATCGTGTCTGCATTAAATGTACTCAGATGAACTTGTACCGGCTATAGAGATAGGAAATGTTGACACTGAACACCCTGGAGACTCCAGAGCTCATTTCAGTGTTACAAGGTTTGTTTCCTATTTATTTTCAGGCAGGATGCGGCTGCCCATTTTCTATGATTAATATTGTCAGATACTGTTTTTCTTTCAAATTCTGTATAACCTTTCACCATGAATATGTCATTTTCAGATTTGGCTGGAGTCACATTGTTGTGTTCTGTTTTTTAAAACGCAAGGCAAGACAGAACTTTGTGGCTAAACATTTCTGGAAATACAAGGAGCTGTCTAGGAGACAGAACCATATACCTGCAAAATTTATGACATTTTGAAAGTTCCAAAGGTCTGGATCCATTTACATTTTCTTAGATCCCTTATCTAAAATAATTCTACTAAAGGTATAACTGCATACCTTTCAGTCCCAATAACTCCCCTGAATATAAATATCTGAAAGGTATACTTGGAGTGAGAAATTATGATGCAGCAAAATTTCACATCCCATTTTCTTCATTTAGTAAAACGTGGGGATAGGTCCAGTTAATTCTCAGGCCACGACATGTACTACATGAAAAGGTCTCAAATACTTCCTCAGGAAACAAAGCAAATGGGACAGAGGGAATAACATTGAAGCTGAGTATCTAGCTATGGAATCTGTGGCAATATCTTCTCTGGCCCCAGAATGCACCTGTCAGTTCCTGCCGATAAACTCACAGTAACTCCTCCCCCACCATTTTCACACCAGTTCTTCTGCCTCAACCCCACCTGTCAATCATTCAGGGGAGAGAAGATGAGCATTTCAATTGGTTATCAAAAGAAGTTGCACACCACCTCTTAAAGACCCAGGGACATTGTTAACTGTTGCGCCCTGGCTGGGCATTAAGCCTGCTCCAGACGGGTGCAACTTTGACACTCGTGTGTACTGCATCAGGCAATGCTGCACTGAGTGGGGATGACTTTTGCTGAGTAACTCCCTCGCGTGACGCGAAAATACCTAGCATGCTAGATACGCTGCTGCTCTGTCATGCGAGGAAATAGATAGATATTTTCTCGTCACGTAAGGAAGTTACTTACGAGTGGGGGCAACCTCTTGCAATGTGATACGTGCTCAACCAACATGCAGACCCGTCATATGACGTGCAAACGTGACACATGACACAGAGAAACGGCAGCACCCTCTGAAACTGTAACAGACATCTTGGCTGAGGATAAATTAGTTGAATTGTGGCCATTTTTTTTTGCATTATGTGACTCATCTGCACATCATATGACGGGTCTGCACGTTGTGATTGGTCGAGCACGTGTAACATTGCAGCAGGTAGCCCCCACACAGTGAGTAACTTCCTCGCGTGACGCGAAAATATCTAGCATGCTAGATACGCTGCTGCACTATCACGCAAGGGAGTTACGCAGCAAAAACCATCCCCACACGGTGCAACATTGCCTGATGCAGTATACACGCTGTCACTTGCCTCAGGCAAAGTTGCACCGTCTGGGGCAGGCTTTAAGACCTGAGCTCTCAAAGGCAGTTGACAGAGCAGTGCCACAATACCCCACTTAAACATTAACACCAATGACACTGGAGTTCTGCCATGCACAACCATCATTCAGGAAACAGTGAATTGAGATGTAATTGAGATTTTATGGTTTTCAGTTGAGAGAGTGACGTTTAAAGGTCCCCTATTGAGAAAAAAACGTTTTTCTGCTGTGTGCTGTTATATTGCAGTGGAGATTTTTATATGTTTGAGATGGGCTATTAAACTGGGCTGAGGTTTTTATATGTTTGAGATGGGATATCAGACTTGGACTGAGGTTTATCTACGTTTTGGGGTGGGCTATTAAATTTGGACTAGGGTTTTTATATATTTTGAGGTGGGCTATAGGACTTGGACTGAGGTTTATATACGATTTGGGGTGGGCTATTAGACTTGGACTGAGGTTTTTATGTTTTGGGGTGGGCTATTAGACTTGGACTGAGGTTTTTATAAGTTTTGGGGTGGGATATTAGACTTGGACTGAGATTTTTATAAGTTTTGGGGTGGGATATTAGACTTGGACTGAGGTTTTTATAAGTTTTGGGGTGGGATATTAAACTTGGACTGAGGTTTTTATATGTAGTGGGGTGGGCTATTAGACTTGGACTGAGGTTTTTATATGTTTTGGGGTGGGCAGTGGGGCTTGGACTGAGGTTTTCATGTTTTAAGGTGGGTTATTAGACTTGGACTGAGGTTTTTATATGTTTTGGGGTGGGCTATTAGACTTGGACTGAGGTTTTTATATGTTTTGGGGTGGGCTATAGGACGTGGACTGCAGAGGTTCCAGTTCCCAAGAAGAACAATTTTTTGAAGAATGTTTTTTTTCACCCGGAAGTTGCATGCAAGTCAGTGCTCCTGAACTTCCTTATACATCACTTCCTGTTACCAGTGTTGATAGTTACATCAGCATTAGAATGTTCGGTAAAGAATGTTCTAATCATCCCTCTGTGACCTCATACCGAAAAAGATTAAAATAACAGTAACTGAGGGCTGACTTTAGCTTTGCCAGGTGAAACCACTTTCTGAGTGTCAGGGAATTTTATTAGCTCTTTAGCTAATAAAAAAAATAAACAATGCTCTGCATAGTGTGTGTGTGTGTGTGTGTGGGCTTGTATCGCTATACTAGCGAGAACTAACTCAGAAACCACAGTGTTTTGAAGGACATTTCAGGTTGTGAGGAGGTGTTGGGTGGTCCTCACAGAGGATTACAGCTAATGTGTTAGAGTTATGGCTGTGGTTACAGTTAGAGTTACCAGAAGGTGAGAGTTAAGGTTAGGTCCAGGGGTTCAGAATGAATGTAAGTCAATGTAATATCCCCATGAGTATTTCTTTGCAAACGTGTGTGTGTGTGTGCGTATGTGTATGTGTCAGTGTCAATGCATTTCTGTGTTTCTGTGAGTGCATGCAAGTGTACGTTTTTATTGTGTGCATGTGCTTGTGCGTGCGTGTGTTTGTGAGAGTGCGTTGGTGTGAGTGGGAGTGCGTGTGTGTGTGTGTGCGTATGTGTGTAATGGAGACACCGTGAATGACACAGCATGTCTTTCCACTACAGGCTCTCCGATCTCCACAGCTGCTCCCTCTGCAGTGACCTTCACCTGGACCCCCGGTGCGTTACAGACCCGATACGATCTGCACCCCTCCTGCAGACCAACAGCCCTTTCACTGTAACACAGCCTCTCAGCACTGGCTTCCAGCCAAATACCTGCCATGTTGTTCTGATATTCATTAAGCGTTAAATTCTCCTTCTATTTACTGTATTTTGCCTCTCAGTGAGGTCTTTACTATTTAAATTCTTCAATTTAGCATCAGTTATCTCCTCATTTCCCCTCCCTCCCTCAGTTCCCTCCATCTTTAGCAAAGCCACACTCCAGCCATGTTCTCCTGATTGTTCTTAAGCCTACAATAAGTCTTCCTTTCATAGTCTTTTGCCTCTGGTTGAGCTCTATGCTATTTAAATCCTTCATATCAGTTACTCTCTGTTCCCCTCTCTCTCTCTCTCTCTCTCTCTCTCTCTCTCTCTCTCTCCCGCCCACTCCTCCCTCCATCCTATCAGTGTCAGACATCTCCTTGCTGTCTCCTCGCCCCGAGGGTGCCGCGCCAAATTTAGAGCGCGATGATGACACCCCTAATGAGAACGGTTGCCATGAAACAGACCTTGAGACAGTTGGTTAATTGTTAATTCATGCCCGGTGCTAGAGCACCGCACTTTCTCCCAGGTCGGCAAGCCTCGGTTCCTCAGCCGGCATGCATTTTGAATGGGTTCCGTGTTCCAACACCGTTTTCGCCGACACCGCGGCAGTGTGAACGATCGCAACCCGTCCTCTTCTCGCCCCTTCGCGTCTCTCGCAGGATTCTAGCCCCGCCTTGAAAGTGGGAGGGAGATTGGCAGCGATTGGGGCAGCACCTTTTTCGTCATTGTTGGCCAAGAGTGTATGAAGCAGGAAGAGAAATCCGCTCGCCGGCTGGCTGAATGCTACGCTAAAAAGAGCTCACGGGTTTTCTCAGTTTTTGTTTTACTTTTTTTGCAGGAGATAATAAAGACTGCCGAGTGAGTCTTCTTATCTGGTGGGCGAGAGTTGTAAGATGTGCTAGTTAGGCCTCAAACTCATGACTTGATTGATATTTTAAAGCTGAAGGCTGGTATCTCAGCAGGCAACCTATGCAGGTATCTTTGGGGTACGTTAGTTTTTCTTTGAATGCAGAATTACATGAATTATTTCTGGTGGCATATTATGAAAGTTCAAACATGTTTATTGGTTAGTTGGGAGCTGAATCCTTCGTTACATTAGTGAGAAATATTCCTTTGAGAAAGACAGCACTGGAGATCCGGTCTTTTGCATCAGTCGGTGTGCCATGTCTCTGAGCTCGAATACTGAGGTGCCTCCATGCTAATATGCTAATGAGGAGAAGTGATTGTCACTGTGTTCCTCCACACCAGAATATTACACTGGAGTAAACCACCAGTGCACAGGCCCCGGTGCGCACTGCTAATCAACCAAATCAACCAGGCTGACTGCTGGATGCCAAAAAACACACAGTGACACGCATACATGCAGGCACACACACACACACACACACACACACACACACTCTCTCTCTCTCTCTCAAACACGACCAGGAACAGAAACAAAGATGCAAGCAGGGATACAACCCCCCCCCCACACACACACACACACACACACGCACACACCCCGGCGGGCACACAGAATGAGTTATGGGCCTGTACCAAGCAGGTCGCAGGGTGGGCGAGTTGGGAAGGGTTATGGACACCAGGGAGGTTGAAAAGGTTAAGGAGATGAGGACTGATGGCCACCGGTGAGTTATCGGACCATCTCTCCTTTAAAGGAAGAAAAACGAGCCGCCATCATGTCTCTCTAATGTGGGTCGCCATCTCTTCTGATATAGTACATACTTATACAGATACTGTACACACACAGTACATAAGGGCCTCATAAATAACTCATACTAACATGTACTGCTATCTGTAAGTACATGGTTTCATGACTGTACTCAAAAGGCCTTGCAATTTCTATATGGTTAGCATGATACAGAAATAAATACCAGCAAATTACAGCTAAACTTTAGCCGTACGATCACAGCTTTCAAATCTAACATGCTGTAATATACAAACCCTGGAATTAAAAATTGTGTTTCTGTACAAATATTTATAGACCGTACTGCACGCTGCATACTGCACTACAATACGTGCGCTTGTTCAGTACTTTCGGATTTTCCGGTGCGGCCCGGCAGTGCCAGACAGACCAATTATGCCGACCGGCCCGGAGAGACTCGCTGCGATGTTTATCTGGGTCCCAACACAGCTGACAAGATGTTGGCCCGTCTGTGCCAGTCAGTGCCGCAGCATTCGTGCCAAACTCAAAGTGACCAACGCAACGGGCGATTTAACCCTTCGAGGAGCATGATCATGGACAGAGAATGTGATCAGATCAGGGACAGCAGGTTTTGTTAGGGGTCACTAGCTGCTTAATTAATTTGCCAGATTAGTGCAGTACAGAAAAAGCAGCGAGCTGCTTATTGTTAGACTACCGGCTTCAAACATTTTGAACAATCACATTCATTGCAATTTATTTTTGAAAAAGGCAGGCTAGATAAATAGTTTGGTCAACAGAATGCTCAGGTTAAGGCAGGCATTTACCATCTAATCGCAGTATTCCGAGAATGGACTGCTCAGTCAGTGGTTCCGAGACCTTACCTCGGTGGGAGGCCAGCAAAGACTGCAAATTTCACTGTCTCGAGACACTCCGTACCAGTGGTCCGGACCAGTCCCCTAGTGGAGCAGGACTGTTACTGCAGTGGTCCGTGCTCCAAGGACCAGTGGTCAGGATCAGTCCCCTAGTGGAGCGGGACAGTTACTGCAGTGGTCTGTGCTCCAAAGACCAGTGGTCCGGACCAGACCCCTAGTGGAGCAGGACAGTTACTGCAGTGGTTCGTGCTCCAAAGACCAGTGGCCCGGACCAGTCCCCTAGTGGAGCAGGACAGTAATTAGAGTGGTCCGTGTTACAGGACAGTACAGTACACAAAATGTTTCAGCCCTCTCTCCAAACATTGCTCATAAATACTCCACACTTCACCTCCACTTCAACGAGCAACAGGTGTGGCTCGTTGAGGTGGAGGTGAAGACAGCAGGAGTGGGAGGGACTGCAGGGCAGGACCATCACAGTCATGACAGCGATGGTGGTATTGTTTTCAATATAGCAGTCATCATTATAACGCATTCAGTGAGTGCGTACTTGGACCACACCCATCGTCAGTCTACCTTTTACCCCAGCAACTCACCTCTGTAAATGTTGTGATGCTATAGTGTTTACAAGAGTTGCCCACTGACACACAAATATTGATTTAAATACCAGCAGAAACACAGAAGACAGCTTTCGTAGTAGTAGTTTTACAGCGGTTTCCCCATAGTTCGCCCTGACACACGTACACACGCAGACGACTGAAAACAATATAAGCCTGACTATCGTGGCAAATGTAAACTGTTTCATATCTTTGACATCTCTAAACCTCAATTACAAAAGCGCCTGGACAGGACATTCCTATTCATCTGAATTTGAATCAGAAGCGTATGTCCCCTCCAACGAGCTACAGAAGACAGTTATTTTTTTGCGAGGTAAGTCTCAGAAACAGGTTGAAGCTTCGAACAGTGGTTGTGAATGACTTCCAAAGGGGCCAAACAGTCTGAGCCTAAATTGCAAGTGCGTCGATCACATTAAATCAAAAAAACATCATGTACGGCAGCACAGCGAACAGCGTCGAAATTTATGATAATGTATGTCAAAGCTCTCAGACACAAAGTCAGACACAAGATAGGCTATGTGCAAATAACCACCGACGCACAGCTCTACGAATCACCACAGGATTGATTTAGTCGATATCTGAAACAGTCTCACTGAGAACAGCATGTCGGAGCTTCACAGAGCAGCAATTTCTGATCATTTGACCACCCCCTGTATTTGAGGCCAAATACAGACCTTTAAATGTTGGCATCTCTTAGTAAAACCACGATCACAAGTGCCAGATAGAAGCAAAAAACGAAAAAGAAAAAAAAATGTCTCATAGAATGCTCTCCCTCTCACACACACACACACACACGCACACACGCACACACACACGCACACACACACACACACACACACACACTCACTGCAGTCGCAGGGTTTTAAAACAGCACCGATGTCTAATTTGTCTCCAAGCCAACCCACCTACAACGAATGATGCTTTTAACCCCTGTAGACTCTGTCTATCGTCCATCTGCCGATCGAAAATGAAAGATAGTGAGTGTGTGGGATCTGAGATACATGCCACGGACTGCAGGAAGCTCAGGCTGATCAAAAGGTTGGGCTGTCATCGCTAACGTGGCATTTAGACCCACCGTTTTTATAAGGAATAACATTCACAATCACGGACATCTACAGATGAATGTAAAATATCCCCTGAAATACAGTATCTACCTGTAATGGAAGCTGTCTTCTGACAATCAAAATGTGCACTGCAGTGCTCCATATATATGAGGTTATGAAGAATACGTCTTCAAGTTGCTACAGCATATGCAACATGACTTGCAATATACTGCCTCACCTTCAATGAGATGTGTATTTTAATTTGCAGAAGTGTCGTGTGTTGTGGTTAATGGCTTTTCTGAACACTTTAAAACAGTGCATTTTATTTCAATATATTTGAGAACTGATTTCACCTGAGCCTATAACTATGACCTTTAATACCATTCCGTGCATGTACACACAGATATACGCTCATTTATTTTCCTATCCCCGTGGGAACCAAAATATTTTTATTTTTTGCTCCAAAATCCTATTTCCATGCCCCCTTACCCAAACCATAACTCGAACCTTAACCTGAACCAACAAACTCCCCAAATAACACAATGTTTTACCTTAATTTAACATCTAACATTAACCAAGAGCCAAATTCTGACAGATAACCCTAAAACTAGTACTAGACCTAACCATATTTATAACTGAGACCTAAACCTGTCCCTAATCCCAGAATTAAGTGCAAATGGCTCAAACATCAAGGATAAATAAGACTATATTCTCTTCTGAAATAAGAATAAAAAGCTCTCATTCTGAAAAAACTCTCTCCAGCAGCTCTGTCTCATACGGTAGCTTTTAAAAGGCCTTGGCAATAATGACGGTGACAATCGCTTGTACAGTCATAATTCCAGTCAAAATTGTTTTACGTAACCAGTTTGGTAGGCAAGCAAAGTGATCTAAAGGAGTCAAACAATGTGAAAGCCGGCAGTGAAGACATGAGAATGCGTCAGCGTAGCCTGAGGTGGGGCTAAAGATAACATGTATTCCAGCTGCTGGTTGGTGGGGTTAGGTGCACAGAGAGCTGCGCTAACTCAGCAGTGGTGTGGCAGCCATTTTGGACTGATGTTGGAGGTCGGACACGCACGCTGTGCAACAGAGGCGGCCCTTTTTTACAGGATTATTTAAAACATGCTGTGTATCAAATTTATTTGGCTTCCTGCTTTTCCTTGCACTCACGTATGCCCACATGCGCACACACACACACACAAACACACACTCTCTCTCACACACAGATGCATACACTCACAGACAAATACATGTACACTCAGATATCCACATGCGCACATATGCACATACGCACACGTAGATACACGCATGTAAGCATACATACATGAGCACACAGACTTACAAATGCATACATATGCGTATACACACAGAAACACACATCCACACATGCTTCCATATACTCACGCGGACACCCAAACACCCGCATTCACACACAGACAAACACAAACACAGATATGTGCAGACTCGAACAAAAACACATGCATACACACACCTGCACAGACACGCATGCACATGCAACATTTACGGTTAATTTGCACTGAACAGGAAATCAATGAATTAAGAGAAAGGTTTAATTTCATTGCCCAGTGGACTGCAAGGGTCAGAGGTTGGTTACCACGAATCAATGGCATGAGAAAACATCGCTCGAAGGGTTGAAAACAAGGCACTGTAATTTAGAGCGAGTGGAGCTATTAGCATTTCAACTGCTGCATTACCCATAATGCATCATGGGAAATGTTTGGAGGGAGTAACTGTGTGAATCCTAGGCTGTGTTCGAATAGTCTTTTAGGAAAGTTCCTAACTCCGAGACAACGTGGCCCTGCACTGTTATAAACTGGCCCCTTTTTTGCCAGTTATTTTAACTGTAATTTTACAATAAGTTAATAACAGTGTAAACCACAGTTAAATGTGCGCAGAGCTCCACTTACAGGAAAAGTAACCTGGAAACAATGCGTTAATTTAACTGTTAAATTCAGTCAGTTTATAATAGTGCGGCAGCCATGATAAGAATTTGAATTCTCCAAATGTTAAGGTGAGGTGTTTCAGTACTTCCTAACTTAGCTCCTTTAGCATAAGCTACACTGAACCATCCTTTACGACAATATTGCTTGACAAGTGAAAATTTACTTACCCCATTGGCAAGATTGTCAAAATGATCTCAAATCAAGGATACATTTTTTGTCTTATTAAGAAAATGGCGATAGAAATAAGTGTTTTAACTTCTTAAAATAATAAAATCCTTTCTTGAAAATCACTTTTTGCCGTGTAGAAATTAGATGAAAGGATGTAGTTTTTTTAACTTTTCGACCGCAGCCTGAATGTCCACTCACTGGACCAGTTTACTCGACCGTCACAGATTTTGGTTCTTTGTTCTGTGATGTAGAATGAATTGCACCTTCTACACTGCTGCCAATTTCGGATAATCTCAGCGGTACAGGCTGATGAATCAGTGTCTGCGTGAAACCTCGGTCACAGGGTCCTCTTGCACTTGCAGAGAACGCTGGAGTGCCCCATGAATTTTAGGGATCTCAGATGGTTCTACTCAGAATGAAATGACCATTTATGTTTTTGCATGGTATTACATTTTCAGAAGTTGCAAATCTGGCAACCATAAAATGTTACACAACTCATAGAAGTCTCCAGGCAATGGCTCTCTGGGTTGCCAAGCAGAGTGGACAGCTGTGGTCAGGCCATTGAGTGACATTGTGCCAAGCGCTGCACATTGCAATGCGTTTATAACGGAAATGCTATTATCTAAAGCAATGTACAATACGTATGTACATCACAAAGGTCACTGTAATCTCTATATGATGCAGATCAGAAGTACAATTCATTTAATGTACCTGTCAATTCAGCCACAAACGGCTGTGGATTAGGTGGTATGTGCCATAGATGTTCGGTCAGGTTCATGGGAATGATGTCATTAACCTTTTGGACCCATATACAGGTCAGGATTTCAAACCTGTAAAACTTCTGGCTTACTCTGCATTCTCATGGAGAGCCAGGGTTAAAAACAACGCCAGATATGTCCTGCTGATTTACAGGGAAGTGTGTATAAAATGATGTATAAGGTAGCTATTTTACATTTGATCTAATGCTAATCTCCCCATGTTAGTTCTGTGTGGAGTTCTCCCCATGTTCACTCTGTGTGGAGTTCTCCCCATGTTCATTCTGTGAGGAGTTCTCCCCATGTTCATTCTGTGAGGAGTTCTCCCATGTTCACTCTGTGTGGAGTTTTCCCATGGTCATTCTGTGTGGAGTTTTCCCATGTTCATTCTGTGTGGAGTTCTCCTATGTTCACTCTGTGTGGAGTTTTCCCATGTTCATTCTGTGTGGAGTTTTCCCATGTTCATTCTGTTTGGAGTTCTCCCATGTTCACTCTGAGTGGATTTCTCCCCATGTTCATTCTGTGTGGAGTTCTCCCCATGTTCATTCTGTGAGGAGTTCTCCCATGTTCATTCTGTGAGGAGTTCTCCCATGTTCACTCTGTGTGGAGTTTTCCCATGTTCACTCTGTGTGGAGTTTTCCCATGGTCATTCTGTGTGGAGTTTTCCCATGTTCACTCTGAGTGGATTTCTCCCCATGTTCATTCTGTGTGGAGTTCTACCCATGTTCATTCTGTGAGGAGTTCTCCCATGTTCACTCTGTGTGGAGTTTTCCCGTGGTCATTCTGTGTGGAGTTTTCCCATGTTCATTCTGTGTGGAGTTCTCCCATGTTCACTCTGTGTGGAATTTTCCCCATGGTCACTCCGTATGGAATTTTCCCCATGTTAGTTCTGTGTGGAGTTCTCCCCATGTTCATTCTGTGTGGAGTTTTCCCATGGTCACTCCGTGTGGAGTTTTCCCATGTTCATTCTGTGTGGAGTTTTCCCATGTTCACTCTGAGTGGATTTCTCCCCATGTTCATTCTGTGTGGAGTTCTCCCCATGTTCATTCTGTGAGGAGTTCTCCCATGTTCACTCTGTGTGGAGTTTTCCCATGATCATTCTGTGTGGAGTTTTCCCATGTTCATTCTGTGTGGAGTTCTCCCATGTTCACTCTGTGTGATATTTTCCCCATGGACACTCCGTATGGAATTTTCCCCTTGTTAGTTCTGTGTGGAGTTCTCCCATGTTCATTCTGTGTGGAGTTCTCCTATGTTCACTCTGTGTGGAGTTTTCCCATGTTCATTCTGTGTGGAGTTTTCCCATGTTCATTCTGTGTGGAGTTCTCCCCATGTTCATTCTGTGTGGAGTTTTCCCCATGTTCATTCTGTGAGGAGTTTTCCCCATGTTCACTCTGTGTGGAGTTTTCCCATGTTCATTCTGTGTGGAGTTTTCCCATGTTCATTCTGTGTGGAGTTCTCCCATGTTCATTCTGTGAGGAGTTCTCCTATGTTCACTCTGTGTGGAGTTTTCCCATGTTCATTCTGTGTGGAGTTTTCCCATGTTCATTCTGTGTGGAGTTCTCCCCATGTTCATTCTGTGTGGAGTTTTCCCCATGTTCACTCTGGGTGGAGTTCTCCCCATGTTCATTCTGTGTGGAGTTCTCCCCATGTTCATTCAGTGTGGAATCCTCCCATGTTCATTCTGTGTGGAGTTCTCCCCATGATCATTCTGTGTGGAGTTCTCCCCATGTTAATTCTGTGTGGAGTTCTCCCATGTTCATTCTGTGTGGAGTTCTCCCCATGTTCATTCTGTGTGGAGTTCTCCCCATGTTCATTCTGTGTGGAGTTCTCCCCATGTTCACTCTGTGTGGAGTTCTCCCCATGTTCATTCTGTGAGGAGCTGGGGCTATATACAAAATGACTATGAAAACGAGATCTTGGAACATAAACTAGCAAACAAGAACAAGGGCTTGGGAACATGAACATGAGCGAGAACTTGACTTTGAAACAAACTTGGAACAAGACTTGAGACAATGTCTGCCAGCCAACTTCCACCGCATCCAGATAAAGGCTAGAAATCAAGACATGAAGGGCAACACCTGGAGGAGGAGAAACAAGAGGCAGGGCAAGATCATGACATGGACAAAGATTGGATAACAAGACTTGCTCATTAAGAGAATGAGCGTGCTCAGCTTAAGTACCAATTAAGTATGCAGTTTGAAAGCAGCATGAATGTTCAGAACAGAAAAGCACAGCAAGATCTTGAAATAGTAAAGCAAGAATCATGACAATAAACTCCCTGTCTAAATTAGTAATATTAGTAATGTGCCTAACTAAGAATTACACCACCCAGTGAATGTTAGTAAATGTTAGTAACTTAAAAACAGTTAATTGTCAATTAAGCTTAGACAGCCCCGAATCAGCACAGCACAGAAGGAAGGGGGAAATACCAAAGCCAACCAGAGCTCTGAAATGTGCAACAACGAAGACACGGGGCGGAACGCAGACAAGCGGTGGAGTGGCTTGGCAGACCAGGCAAAAACAAAAACATGGAAAAGTAAAAACATGGACAATAAACATGAATTATGAAATGCAATGACCTGATACAAGAAACTGTTAAAACTGTGACTATGAACATGAACTATGACTATGGAATCTTGAACATGAAACTGTTAAAACCATAAATGTTGTCCTGGCCCCCAGAACACAACAGTGAGGAGTTCTCCCATGTTCACTCTGTGTGGAGTTTTCCCATGGTCATTCTGTGTGGAGTTTTCCCATGTTCATTCTGTTTGGAGTTCTCCCCATGTTCATTCTGTGTGGAGTTCTCCCATGTTCATTCTGTGTGGAGTTCTCCCCATGATCATTCTGTGTGGAGTTCTCCCCATGTTCATTCTGTGTCGAGTTCTCCCATGTTCATTCTGTGTGGAGTTCTCCCCATGTTCATTCTGTGTGGAGTTCTCCCCATGTTCATTCTGTGTGGAGTTCTCCCATGTTCACTCTGTGTGGAGTTCTCTCCATGTTCATTCTGTGTGGAGTTCTCCCCATGTTCATTCTGTGTGGAGTTCTCCCATGTTCACTCTGTGTGGAGTTCTCTCCATGTTCATTCTGTGTGGAGTTCTCCCCATGTTCATTCTGTGTGGAGTTCTCCCCATGTTCATTCTGTGTGGAGTTCTCCCCATGTTCACTCTGTGTGGAGTTTTCTCATGTTAATTCTGTGTGGAGTTCTCCCCATGTTCACTCTGTGTGGAGTTCTCCCATGTTCACTCTGTTCAGAGTTTTCCCATGTTCATTCTGCGTGGAGTTTTCCCCATGCTCATTCTGTGTGGAGTTCTCCCATGTTCACTCTGTGTGGAGTTCTCCCATGTTCACTCTGTGTGGAATTCTCCCCATGTTCACTCCGTATGGAATTTTCCCTATGTTCATTCTGTGTGGAGTTATCCCCATGTTCATTCTGTGTGGAGTTTTTCTCATGTTCATTCTGTGTGGAATTTTCCCCATGTTCATTCTGTTTGGAGTTTTCCCATGTTCATTCTGTGTGGAGTTTTCCCATGTTCATTCTGTGTGGAGTTCTCCCATGTTCATTCTGAGAGGAGTTTTCCCATGTTCAATCTGTGTGGAGTTCTCTCATGTTCATTCTGTGTGGAGTTTTCCCATGTTCATTCTGTGTGGAGTTCTCCCATGTTCATTCTGAGTGGAGTTTTCCCATGTACATTCTGTGTGGAGTTCTCCCATCTTCTTTCTGTGTGGAGCTCTCCCCATGTTCACTCTGAGTGGAGTTCTCCCATGTTCATTCTGTGAGTTCTCCCATGTTCATTCTGTGAGGAGTTCTCCCCATGTTCACTCCGTGTGGAGTTCTCCCCATGTTCATTCTGTGTGGAGTTCTCACATGTTCATTATGTGTGGAGTTCTCCCCATGTTCACTCTGTCTGGAAATCTCCCCATGTTCATTCTGTGTGGAGTTTTCCAATGTTCATTCTGTGTGGAGTTTTCCCTTGTTCATTCTGTGTGGAGTTCTCACATGTTTATTATGTGTGGAGTTTTCCCATGTTCATTCTGTGTGGAGTTCTCCCATGTTCATTTTGTGTGGAGTTCTCTCATGTTCATTCTGTGTGGAGTTTTCCCATGTTCATTCTGTGTGTTCTCTCATGTTTATTCTGTGTGGAGTTTTCCCCATTTTCAGTCTGTGTGGAGTTCTCCCTTGTTCATTCTGTGTGGAGTTCTCCCATGTTCATTTTGTGTGGAGCTCTCCCCATGTTCATTCTGTGTGGAGTTTTAACATGTTCATTCTGTGTGTTCTCTCATTTCATTCTGTGTGGAGTTTTCCCCATTTTCAGTCTGTGTGGATTTCTCCCCATGTTCATTCTGTGTGGAGTTTTCTCATGTTCATTCTGTGTGGAGTTTTCCCATGTTCATTCTGTGTGGAGTTCTCCCATGTTCATTTTGTGTGGAGCTCTCACCATGTTCAGTCTGTGTGGAGTTCTCCCCTTGTTCATTCTGTGTGGAGTTCTCTCATGTTCATTCTGTGTGGAGTTTTCCCATGTTCATTCTGTGTGGAGTTCTCCCATGTTCATTTTGTGTGGAGTTCTCTCATGTTCATTCTGTGTGGAGTTTTCCCATGTTCATTCTGTGAGGAGTTCTCCCATGTTCACTCTGTGTGGAGTTTTCCCATGTTCATTCTGTGTGGAGTTCTCCCCATGTTCATTCCGTGTGGAGTTTTCCCATGTTCATTCTGTGTGGAGTTCTCCCATGTTCATTTTGTGTGGGGTTCTCTCATGTTCATTCTGTGTGGAGTTTTCCCATGTTCATTCTGTGAGGAGTTCTCCCATGTTCACTCTGTGTGGAGTTTTCCCATGTTCATTTTGTGTGGAGCTCTCACCATGTTCAGTCTGTGTGGAGTTCTCCCCTTGTTCATTCTGTGTGGAGTTTTCCCATGTTCATTCTGTGTGGAGTTCTCCCATGTTCATTTTGTGTGGAGTTCTCTCATGTTCATTCTGTGTGGAGTTTTCCCATGTTCATTCTGTGAGGAGTTCTCCCATGTTCACTCTGTGTGGAGTTTTCCCATGTTCATTCTGTGTGGAGTTTTCCCATGTTCATTCTGTGTGGAGTTCTCCCATGTTCATTTTGTGTGGAGTTCTCTCATGTTCATTCTGTGTGGAGTTTTCCCATGTTCATTCTGTGAGGAGTTCTCCCATGTTCACTCTGTGTGGAGTTTTCCCATGTTCATTCTGTGTGGAGTTCTCCCCATGTTCATTCCGTGTGGAGTTCTCTCCATGTTCATTCCGTGTGGAGTTCTTCCCATGTTCATTCTGTGTGGAGTTCTCCCCATGTTCACTCTGAGTGGATTTCTCCCCATGTTCATTCTGTGTGGAGTTCTCCCCATGTTCACTCTGTGTGGAGTTCTCCCCATGTTCATTCTGTGTGGAGTTCTCCCATGTTCATTCTGTGTGGAGTTCTCCCCATGTTCACTCTCTGTGGAATTCTCCCCATGTTCATTCTGTGTGGAGTTTTCCCATGTTCATTTTGTGTTGAGTTCTCCCCATGTTCACTCTGTGTGGAGTTTTCCCTTGTTCATTCTGTGTGGAGTTCTCCTATGTTCACACCGTGTGGAATTTTCCCCGTGTTCACTCCGTGTGGAATTTTTCCCTTGTTCATTCTGTGTGGAGTTCTCCCATGTTCATTCTGTGTGGAGTTCTCCCCATGTTCAGTCTGTGTGGAGTTCTCCCCATTTTCATTCTGTGTGGAGTTTTCCCCATGTTCACTCTGTGTGGAGTTTTCCTGTGTTAATTCGGTGTGGAGTTTTCCCATGTTCATTCTGTGTGGAGTTCTCCTATGTTCACACCGTGTGGAATTTTCCCCGTGTTCACTCCGTGTGGAATTTTTCCCTTGTTCATTCTGTGTGGAGTTCTCCCATGTTCATTCTGTGTGGAGTTCTCCCCATGTTCATTCTGTGTGGAGTTTTCCCATGTTCATTCTGTGTGGAGTTTTCTTCATGTTCATTCTGTGTGGAGTTCTCCTATGTTCACTCCGTGTGGAGTTCTCTCATGTTCATTCTGTGTTGAGTTTTCCCATGTTCATTCTGTGTGGAGTTCTCTCATGTTCATTCTGTGTGGTGTTTTCCTTTGTTCATTCTGTGTTGAGTTCTCCCCATGTTCATTTTGTGTGGAGTTTTCCCATGTTCATTCTGTATGTTCTCTAATGTTCATTCTGTGTGGAATTTTTCCCATGTTCATTCTGTGTGGAGTTCTCCCATGCTCATTCTGTGTGGAGTTTTCCCATGTTTATTCTGTGTGGAGATCTCTCATGTTCATTCTGTGTGGTTTTTTCCCCTGTTCATTCTGTGTTGAGTTCTCCCCATGTTCATTCTGTGTGGAGTTTCCCCATGTTCATTCTGTATGTTCTCTAATGTTCATTCTGTGTGGAATTTTTCCCATGTTCAGTCTGTGTGGAGTTCTCCCCATGTTCAATCTGTGTGGAGTTTTCCCATGTTCATTCTGTGTGGAGTTTTCCCCATGTTCATTCTGTGTGGAGTTTTCCCCATGTTCATTCTGTGTGGAGTTTTCCCCATGTTCATTCTGTGTGGAGTTCTCTCATGTTCATTCTGTGTGGAGTTTTCCCATGTTCATTCTGTGTGGAGTTCTCCCCATGTTCATTCTGTGTGGAGTTCTCCCATGTTCATTCTGTGTGGAGTTCTCTCATGTTCATTCTGTGTGGAGTTTTCCCATGTTCATTCTGTGTGGAGTTCTCTCATGTTCATTCTGTGTGGAGTTTTCCCATGTTCATTCTGTGTAAAGTTCTCCCCATGTTCATTTGGATTTATAGGGCCCCTGTTTTCCCCCGCTGTCCAAAGACTTGTATTTCAAAGTAATTGGAGACTAAATTGCCCACAGGTGTGAATGTGAGTTTGAATGGTGTGTGTGCCCTGCAATGGATTGCCAAGCTGTCCAGCGTGTGTCTGCCTTTCAGCCATAGTCAGCTGGGTTAGACTCCAGCTCCCCCGTGACCCCAGAGATAATAGATAATGCATGGATAATTGCCATCAATGGATGACACACAGTGTGTGTTCTTTTATTGTTTTTTGAATTGAAATACATCACCCCAGAGTCAACATTGGCCTTTAGGAATATCTGAGGTTCGGACACTTCATGCTTTGCGTCGGCTTGTGCTTCTCACTACAGACTTCTGGGTAATAGCGACCGCAGAGGAGTAAGGTGGAAAAAAAATAAATTAATAATTAAAAAAAAACAACCACAAGAGCTTTTCAAAAGCTGACTTCAGCAGCAAACAACAAAGCCAGGGGACTCTGTGAGGAATTACGAGAGGAAATAAGCAACTAATAAAACTCAGATTAAGGGTTCAAACGCGGAGAGAAAATAATGAGCAGTTTAATAAATAATTTGTTAACCGGAGCTGGGCGGGAATTCAGCCTAATGTTTCAGCAAAGTGCTTCCCAGATCTCCTTTGAGAAAACCGCTGAACCGCCAAGCTTTGTCCAGGTCCGTCTCTTCCGGATGTGATTTATTAAGCATGATTATAGGGAGAATGATTATTATTCTTTGCTTCGCACCCTCGACTCTCTTTTATGTGTTTCCCCGCTCTTTTAATTTGTTATTTGGTCATCATTCATAAGAATTTATTGGACATAACATGCTGGGTTAATTGTTCTGCAAGTCTGCACTTTAGCGCATTTTTTTGTGCACTACATGTTTCATCATTTACAGAGAAAATAAAGGGTTTTCAAACGCTGAGTTTCAATTGAATCGTCAGAATTCATCTTTTCCTCTGCACATTTAATGTCATTCTTTTTTTTAAACAAGATGTTAAAATTTACAAATTAAATCTCCCAATGTTCCTCGTTAAGTCTTAAGTGATGCCTGCGCACATATAAATGGACTGCCGACTTGAGGCACATTTCGGTTAAACTACAGTTATGACCAAATTCGAATAACGACAATAATTAAGTCTAATACTGCTTCAGAATTACACTTAGACATGGCTGTGAATACAGCAAGAGATTACAGCCAAAACTGCAGTAAACATCTCATATCAAGCCTCTCTCAAACATACCTGTGCCCGAGGCAAGGTGCCAAGGCTGCCACAGAATGTCACATGACCACCATCCATCCATAATTGGAGCCTATCCCAGCATGCACCGGGAGAGAGGCAGCAACGCTCATTGGACACTTCTTTAGTCTGTCACAGGGCTAACACACTATTCACTCACTGTCTTAGAACGAGAGCCTGGCCCACACCAACAGATTTTTGAAGTCTTAGCCAATGTTTAGATGTAACAGACACCACATGTAACAGCATAAAATTGCACATTTTATGGCTTTTTGATTCACTGCTGTGTTGAGAACATATTCACTTAATGATTTGGACCCCATATTACCCGATATTAGATCATAAGTAATGAACATATTAAATATTTCCATCTTGAAATCGTCAAGGTAGTGACGGGCTACCAAGCAAGATCCAGTGACGTCAAATACACGCTTAACGCACCTGCCACCACAGGAGATTCGGGCCTTTTAATCAGTTCAGGCATTTAAAAAAATCAGGCTTCGCAGTCAGCTGAATTATCTTTTGATACAAGCCTAGCCACAGGGTAATTTACAGTCTCAAGTTAGACTTACATGCACGTCTGTGAACTGCAGGAGAAAGCAACAGTTCCCAGAACTGATATGCAAACTAAAAAAGACCCGGAATTGCAACTCAGGATCTTCATTCTCTGAGACAGCAGAATATAAAGATTTTTTTCAATGTATACACTTGTGACTTTTATTTCCCCTCCCTGGCTTTTGCACAAAAGAATAACAGTTAATTCTCACTTCATTTTTCTTTGATAATGAATGTCCTATCAGCCAAGTTACATTTAAATGTGAGTGTGCGTTTGAGTCAGTATGAGAACATTATTAAGAGAGGCGGGGGCCCAGGAAGAAATGCCATAACTTCATCCAGACAGTGACAAATTTACGGTAACACCGTTCTTTGGCTAATTTATTCTGCACACCAACAGCAGCCATTTCATCATTAAATAAACTGTGTAGCTGTGCTATGCTAGAGTTTACTGACAAACGTGTAC
The DNA here is from genome assembly GCA_029721435.1 of Gymnothorax reevesii. Classification (NCBI taxonomy): domain Eukaryota; kingdom Metazoa; phylum Chordata; class Actinopteri; order Anguilliformes; family Muraenidae; genus Gymnothorax; species Gymnothorax reevesii. The sequence continues at coordinate 151,470,675 of CM056575.1, forward strand.
TGTATTTTATGATTTTTGTTAATACGTTTCTAACATAATTTGCAAAAATCAAAAGATTTTCGCCAGTGTTAGCATATAATTTCATTGTGAATATATGCACTTTCTAAAAAAACTATGTAATTTTACAATGGAGAATACATTAAATCGCGATAATGGATTTTTTTTATGTTTGGTATTTATAGAAATGCATCTACTTCTATTTTTTAAATCTTGTTGATCACCCTGCTATTAGGTTCATCACTGGCATTGACTCCAGCACCCACTGCTATGTCTTATATAAGTTAGTATGGTGGGGGTAATTGAAATCTAGACGAGACTACCATTGGTATTTATTTGTTTATAAATGTGTTTTATTTGAAATCCCACCTCATCTAGCTACTATTCTTACATGGCTAGTGGATTGTCAAGGGACACGGTCATAGGACATATAGTGTCTGAATGTTCCTTGTGTTGAAACAGAGCTGGGTGAGACTGGCTTTTATCATAACGTTCCTCATCAGGGGCGTCACTAGACCTCACACTGTACTGGGGCACAAACAACGCGAGCGCGCGAGCAAAATTTTGTTAGCGCAAATTTATCATATAAAAGTATAAATAGTGCTTCAAATTATACATTCATGTCAGATTATCATGTCAGATTACCCATGTTTTAATGTGAAATAGCTCATATATGCTCACCGAGCATCGATAGCAATCTCCAGAAACCGAGTTGACAGTGCTAGGCTAACCATTATGAATCAACGTTATGCCTGTGATGAGTCAGTTAGCTATAAGGCAGCAGCTAACGTCTGCACTAGGCTACTTCGATTTACAGCCAGAGCGAGCTGGCAAGACAGCAGCTGAAAGTTTAAGCAAAGTTGAGACTTTTAAATTCCCCTGGAAATGGCGACACAGAGGAGAAAACAAACTATAAGGACAGGCAGTTGCCCAGCACTAACCTGAAGACTGGTGGAGAGAATGATGGCGAGAGCCGTCAGCACTGACAGACACCGTTGTGTGTGTGTGGGTGTGTGTGTGTGTGTGTGTGTGTGACCTTGTGTTCCGAAGTTCTGAAGTGAGCACGAGCCGAATCACAGCCAAAGCCACGTGAATATTAAGTAGCCACATGCCATTGTGTAGGCCTACTATACGGAGTGAAGTGAATAAAGTAGCAATGAGTTACAGTTATCATATTAAGTAGTTGTGTGCCTATGCACTTTGTTACTGTAGATTCTCTTACTGTAGATTATGTGGACATGTAGAGTTAAAAAGTGATTTTTTTTAATCCCCTGGGGAAAATTATACTGGGGCACTGCAGACCAATACTGGGGCACGTGCCCCAGTAAAATATGTCTGGCTCCGCCGATGTTCCTCACGCCTGGAATCAGCTGTAAGGTGAACTTAAACTGAATGAACTAGTTCCTTTTGGACATTTAAAAACGATGATCAAATCGTTTTATTTTTTTCTTTTATTAATTTTATGATGACATAGTACATCATTTTCAGTATTACCAATTTCCTTGTAAAATGCGATTTTTTGAATTGTTTCTAATGCTGGATCCTGCTGAAAGAAGATAGTCTTACTCAGGCCTCCAGCTTAAATTAATCTTAAATAAAATTTGCATAAACCTAACACCTAAAGAAATGAACTCAGGAATATGTATGACTAACCTTAAAAAAAAGTTCTGCCATTGGTGTTTGAACTGCGTTGTTCATCAAGATGTTCACTCAATTTTTACGAGTCAATCAGGAATTAATTTCTGAAAACAAAAACATTCAATTAAAAAAACACTGCTCTCAGCAATAAAAATAAGACATCTAAATCAAAGTTGCATCACTTAATAAATTAGAAAGTTTCATAATTACTTTCCTATTGAATTGCAGTAACATATGAACCACAAGTGCTATTCTTAATTAAAATATAATTGCAAAACTATGAGATTTTGTCGCACAAATCATTGATGAAAACAGAAATAAGACATCTTGTGGTGTTACCTTGCATTTTTCAAACTAGTTTTATCTCTTACAGACAGATAGTCAGATATTTGCAGACAAAGAATGGAAAATAATGTAGGGAAATAAAATATCCTGTCAAGTCTGTGAATGTTTTTCGACATAAAACTGACAAATAAATCCATCACTCCTGAAGGTGTTACCCTTCATGTCTAAACGCCCCCAGTGGCCACAACTGCAATTGCAGGCAGTATTTCTCTCAAAAATCTGCCTTAAAGGAGCTATATGTAAGTTTGTGGCCAAAACTGGAACTGCAATCACATTCAAAATAGTGCAGAGCGCAGTATCCCCTCCTCCTCTCTCTCAGACGAGAGGTTGGCAGCTAGGTTGCCGGATCGAGCAAGAACATCTACTACACAGAGCTACCATGGCTACGTTTCAATATCAACAATGATTTTGCTCTCACAGGGTTGTGTTCAGTTCAGTTCTGTTCAGTTCGGAAAAGATCAGGACAAATGACTAACTTTAGCAATGGTGATATTGGTCAACTTGCTCGTCACTCTCCTGTGTGCATAGCCCACTAAAGTCCATACTGTAAAATGCGTAAAGAATGAATGAGGACTCATTTGAACAATGTCTCAATTACATTACATTACATGGCTGTGTTAATGTTGGAACGGTATCCACAGCGTCTCAGCATAATGCCAGAGAAACTGACTAATAATGCATTGCTAATGTCAATGATGAAGAGCCACGGTTTTATTTCTCAGACAATTTGTAACCTACTCAGTTCGATGACCCACGGCCACCTGAATATGCACTAAAGTACCATGAACGAACATACATAACGTTATTCGACTGTAGAGAATATTTGAAATATCCGTACCTACATTAAATACAATTAAGTTAGCCAAACTTAGCTGAATCTTACCTGCCCAGGAGAAAATTAGCAACTTCGGCGTCGGTCTTCCAATTCTTCTCCGCTTTCAGCCGTCTCCATCTTTCAAAGGCATGTCCTATACAGATCCTTGTTTTGTTTTTGACTTTGTCACGATGTGTTTCTGAATCATAACGAGGCCTTTTAGTTTTAGTAATGTTTGTGCTCCGAAACGCTGGTTGCTGCAGCTCAGTGATAACTGGCAACCTGGAGGCCGATACGCTACTGACTTTGTGATTGGGAGATGGGTGGAGGGTGGCGCAACAGGCCAAAACACAAAATTAAAACATAAACATTAGTTGTGGGCTGCAACTTCACTTTAGTAATGAGAATATTTTGGCTGGACGACTGTTGTCAGTGATATAAGTATTTGAAATTAACATCATTCCTTAATGTCTGGTGATATATCAGGGCCATTTCATGATTAATCAATATATATTTCTCACATTCTGCTCCTTTAAGTTGACCACCCACATTACAGGGTATAGGCCGTTTGGACCCCATATCAGTTGGATCCTAACTGAATGGATCTAGTACCGGTTAGACCCCTGACCACTTGGACCCCAGAACAGTTGGAACCCTGACCCTACCTAGTTGGATCTCATGCTGTTTGGACCCCAGACCCTAACCCTAATTTAACCCTAACCCAAGTGGTCAGGTGTCCAACTGGTCTGGGGGTCTATCTGGTCGAGGGTCTAACTTGCCTGGGTTTCCAAAAGGTTAGGGTCAGGGTCCAACTTGCATGGGTCCCATAGGTACACGGTCCATTTGACCCCTTCCCCACATTTTCAATGACAAGTCTCTTTTTTTACAAGAGTTTGTAAGTCTTTATTGAATCTTTTTCTATTAAATATTCCTACTTGATTGTTGTAAAGTCCCTATAGCGACATGTTACCTTTGGTAAATGATCAACTCGCAGATAAACTGACACCCATCTTTCTCATAAATGATCACTGAAAAAGATTGCCATGCCATCTGGTAAAACACACTGAAGATAACGAGTCGAGCAGATGACTCAATCATGACTCCATAATTCACGTAATTAGGAACACATCAATGTACGCAAAAAAACTGTGGAAAGAACATACAATCTGTAATTTCATATCAGTGAAACTGCTCAACTGTACCTGCCGCCTTCGAGTCAGTGCATTCAGATATACGCGCAGAACATCAGTGTGTTTGGGGGCCTGTCCAGGGCGGGCCCCTGCCTTTTGCCCAGAATCAGCTGGGATGGGCGCCAGTCCCGCGACCCCAGTGAGGAAGAAGTAGTAAAGATAATGGATGAATGAACGGCAGGACATCGGCTTGTACTTTTCCCACAACATACGCCGATAGAAGCACTTCCAATATGACTGTAGCATAAACATGAGCAGATTCAGCTGACACAGCTCACAGTTTTTTCCTCTATAGTACCCATGACTTGGACTCAAAGGGCAAATAGTTCACGGTCTTATTTAACCACAATTAGAACAGTGCAGCTGTTTGGCCCTCGTTGAGCCCTTAACCCACATTTCTCCGCAAAGTTACTGTTGTAAAGCTGCTTTCACACCGGACCCGAAACAAATTTTTCGCTCGACAGATTAAATTCAAAGTCAATGCAAAGATCCATTCGCGTGTTTGCATTGAGTTTGAATGTAATCAGTTGTGCAAAAAATTTGTTTTTTGCGTCCAGTGTGAAAGCAGCTTAACTCAGCTCTTTACTGATTAATTAACTCACCATACCTGGTTATTGGGTCAAAGCTGGATTGTGAAAACAGAGAGCAGAGCTCCTTCCTGCTCTCCAGGAACAAGAGTAGCCAACACGGCTTTAGCCATTCAACGTCAGCTAAATCACCTTAATGTATGATCTCATATCGCTGACCGTGACTGAGTCTCTACATTGAAAATACATACGCACTGTGCCTGCGTTTATTTTTTGCTGCTCCATAAACTAATTCAAGCACCTCCCCAGGAAGTAAGCGTTCAAGCATAAAAACCTCAAGAGGATTTTGACGCGCGCAAAATGAAAAGGTACTGCAAATCACCGAAAAAGTAAATGTAGCCTGTGGTGTTGATAGACCGCCGGGGATGAATTACGGTAAACTGGAGTACTGACTGGGCTCTCGCTATAGAAGCTGATTTAACGGGGAATGTTTGTCTGAATAGCAGGACAGCCTCTCGCTTATTTCACAAGCTAATGCTGCTCTCACTGAGGACTTTACTACAGCGCTGATTTAAAGGCCGAGCACTTTACTATGATACCGCGAACGCCAATAATGTATGAAATACGGTTCGGGCGATGCATTCTTTACGGTGCGCAGTCGGAAATTACACTGTCTTTGTTCCACGGCGTAGTTCTGTGGCAGGTGCGTAATGGCTAAAGTGGAAGGGTAATTAAAGACTCTTGCGGTCATCACGCGCCTGTAACCCGTCAGAGGGTTCGAGACGGACGCTCGCCTTCTCTTTTAATTATCAAGTGCTGCTTTGACGGTCTTTAGATCGCCGGGGAATTCACCGCGTTGGTGAAAAGGGCGCAGAACTGTTAAATCACAGCCCTCGACGGCCGAGGCGAGAACAGCTGGGTTACCACCAATGAATGATATGCGTAGAGCAGGGCTATTCAACAAGGGCCGGTGTGGGTGCAGCTCTCATTCCTACCCAGCACTTACACACCTGATACTACTAATCAATCTCTTAAGCTAGGACTCGTAGGATTGATTAGTGGTGTCAGGTGTGTAAGTGTTTGGTTGGAATGAAAGCTGCACCCACAGCGGCCCTTTCTGGATAATGTTGAATAGCCCTGACGTAGAGCAACATTTACTAAGTCTATCCCTCAAACCTCAAATCCAAACGCAGGCCTATAGTTTTCGCTTCTCTGAGGTGGTTAACCAAACAATTAATGCTTCTGAGTGACTGGTCCGTCTGTACATCTGACTCCACGTACAGCGAGGCGGAACACAGGGGGCATTTTCAAGATAGGTCTCATGCCCAGGTCTCACGAGGGGAGGCTCCGAAGTTTTGAACGACTGTAAGTTCTTGTGCATTTTCGAACATGGCTGCCAAATGAGGTTTGCATGAAATTCTACTGAACGCGCTGTGACAATACTGGATGCCATCTTGCAAAGCAAGGTGGGATAGTTTGCAGATATTCTCGCTTGTCTATGCAAGACGAAACGTAGTGTAATCGTTCAAGATGCAAGAACTCACGGGCTCTCGCTTGCCCCCAAGATCTGCCCCAGAAGTTCCTCCGCCCTTGAGGTCCGTGATTTGATGATCCCTGGCATTGAGTGATGGACTGACGTGGTCAGTGTGGTTTTCAACATGATGTGAAGGGCGCCTCAATGCCGCTGAATGCAGCTCTGACTTCTGACATTTCTAATTTCAACTCTTCAAATAATCGATGACCTGGTAAACAGCGGCGAAAAGGGTGCGTCATCCCTCTGTCACGGGCCGCATTGAGACCAAACAAAATAAAAGACGTAATTTATGCCAAAAAAAAAAAAAAACAAAATTGGTCGAGCCGCTGTCATTACTGGGCAAGAATAAAAGAGACAGCAGCCCTTCTAAGACGCTTTTCTCTGTGATAATTACAGTGGAGATAGGGGGGAATTGATATCGGAATGCTTTCATCTGCAAACGCAGAGTTTGGAGATGTCATTTAAAAACACACTCCAGAGTTGCTGTGGACCTAAACAAGATCATTTGTGTAGTTTTCTTTTTCTCTTATTTATTTTTTTTTTTTTTTACCGCCGCAAACTCATGATTAAAGCCACAAAGCGCTTTGAAATTCTCATAGTCTGAGACTGCTGAGCTAAAGCCTAAGGCCATCTGATATAGGACAATGTTCTCATTATTCATAAACGCAAAAGCGATTCAGTGAATATGTACTGAAGGCCTGGTGAGTGCTGCTTGTTCGCGTACACAGACAGCGTTCTCGCCTGACCTTTGCGACAAAGACAGCAGAGAGAGGAATCCAGCCTGACTCAAGGCGGTTCAGTCGCTGTGGCGCACGCATATTAAAGGACATCATCAATGCTCCCTTCTACCGTGCGCGTGGTTCATACTGCCGGCAAATTCCATGGTAACGAATCCCCGGTGTCTTAACCCTTTGAAAAAAAGTAAATTTTCTTGCAGAATTATTATTTTTTCATCATTGCTTTAGAAAGAGAAGGTTCTAGAATTCTGTTGCTTTCCATTACGGATGGTTACATCAGCTTCAGGATGTTCTCTTTAACAGCATTCGTATCACATAGCCGACTTCTGATCTTACACCTTTAAGGGTTGCCCTAAAGTTTTGCCGCATGGAAATTTCAAATAAAAAGTTGGAATGGGATTAAATAAAGGCCTTATGTATAAGGTTGTTTCAAAGGTCACAGTCCACTTATCACTAGTTGGCATGAGACAGACCAAGGCTGCTGTTCACGTTTGCAAATATAACAAGGGCCCACAGTTACTAGATGCCCAGTTTGCAATCAGAAGTACCCCTTTTTAAAATCATTTGCTGTCTCCTTTTTGTCAGATTGTGTGCGGCAGTGGCGTGGGGGGGATGGGAGACAGGTCCTTTTATGACAATTAGGATAGTCCTGGCGAGTTCTCAATCATTTCCCTTTATTGATGCGTTTTCCAATTATTGTAACTGGCAACTGACGACCCAATTTCTCTCCATATGCGATCTAGCAGCGATGAAATCATGGGCGAAATTCAGAACATAAAAATAATTTATTTATTTATAAGCCAATGCTTCACGTTGCTTGAACTTGTCCGCGTTCCAATGAAACGTGGACTTTCACACTCGGTATTGTGTGGGTTGATTAAAAAAAAAAAAAAAAGTGGCACTCGGCAGTTAAATAGTCGACAGGCATGCAATTTTGAATAACGTTGATTTTAATACAACAAATACAACAAAACAACATCTGGAATATGTAACAAGAGGGCTAACAGTATGACCAATCAGATGCTCTAATTGTTCATTTAATTGCCAGGAAAGAATGAAAATCTGGGCTGGATTTGGATCGGAGGGCCAGATTCTGGGATTCGACAAATTGAAGGGTTGTGAGGAGTTTGCCAGAATACGAATACAAATACAAAGCACTGAATTTCAGGGCTGAATACTGGTTTAGAGGAGCATGAACCTGTTTGTTGCTTTTTCTCCGGGAGAAAAGAGGTTTTAACTTAGCGTTAAATAGAAAGTAAACGTGCCCAAGTCAAAACCAATATTGTAATAGATGCTGGGCCCTGAACCCAAAATAAAGACCATTGATGTGAAATGTTGGATGTAATTTTTGCTCTTGAAATACTCCTCCTCCCCCAACTCACGCATGACACTAAAAGCATGAAGCATTGACTCTGAAGATTATTTATTTGCCAATTGTACTCACACAACTAATGCCTTTTACACATTTTCCAGAGGAATATCATGCACCCACCAGGCCTCAGCACTTTGTTAGGACTCAATACCAGAAGCATTTTGCTAATAATTTCACTTGACAAGTAATCACAGCCTGCTTCATAAATCCTGCAGTGGTTATCATTACTTATTACTGGTTATCATTCCAGAATAAGGTCACATATCGAGGCATCGTGCATTAGGAAGGTAACCAATAATCGTTTATCCATAAACATATACAATAGCAGTTTTGATATTATCATTACCTAATGTGGTTTCAAAATAAATTCATATTTCGCCGGCAAACTTTTCGGAGGATAACAACTTCAGTACACCAGCTGATGCAAATTCCCATGAACTTAATTATAAAGTCGTGCCATGTCCCTACATTGGATTTCCATGAGTTTTAAACATTCCTCTAACAGAAGGATATTTACAAACCATCGTTCGTCAGGACGACACCCCCTTCAGCCTTCAATCACTGAAAATCCAAAAGTGATTTCCTTATTACTATCACAACCTGACATGCCTGATACCAACATGCAGTACAGTCCCTGCAAGAAACACCTGAGCAAACCTCCTAGAGCAAACAATGAGCACCATAATTCATTGGACAGTGACACATTTTTGTTATTTTGGTTTTGTTCACCAGGTCAGTTTCTGGATCTGAATCCAAATGAAGGCGCAATTTACCATCACATGCTGAAGAGGAAACTGATGGTAAAAAGTCCCTGAAAGAAGCAGGAAGTGAAGATGCTGCAATGCAGGCCTGCCAGAGCATCACCAGAGAAGATACTCACACTGTAAACCCAAATAGTGCAGCAAATTCAAATGTTTTGCGGAAACCTATTATCTCAAAATAATTATGTAAACCAACTTAATTGCATTGTATGGGCAGCACTGAGAGAACATAAGGTAAAAGTTTTTCTTACCACGTTTTTAAGTGCTGTCAACACAGGATCACTTTATACTATTTTGAGGTCCATTATAGTTTCCACAGAACAATAGAGTGCACTACACTATCTGGGCTTACAGTGCAGTGTCTGGTGCTGTCTACGAGTCACACACTTCAAGCAATCATTGCATGCAACGCACATGCAACCAAACATTAAAAACAATTAATTTATTCTACATTCAAGTTTAACGTGGCACGAAACACATGCGAGGGGGAAAAAAAAACACACCAGGAGGCTGGACAAAGCGAATTGCCCGTGAGCGAGCATAAATGTTGATACGATCGCAGTGCAGTATTCCGCCTTGTGTTAATGTTCTCCGGTTCAGTTTAGTGTCCTTAAATGCCCCACCTTTCTATATGAAAAAATTGCAAACAGCCCGGCCTCGAGGCTATGAATGATCACTTATGACAGAGCTCCCCACTTCTCTTTGCATTCAACAGAAATTTATATGTTTTTACTTGGATCCAATATTTGTAATCATGCTCTCGATTTCTTTCGGCTTCTTATTTGGAGATAAAAAAACAGTTTTAGATAGCATGCTTTCATGTTTACTCGCCAGAATAACTGAGGTCCCGGGAAAGCTGCACGCAGAGGGTTTTCGCTCAGAACATTGTCCTCAGTTTTCTCTCTCAGCCACTGCACTCTGCTTATCTGTTAAATTAAGACAGGGGCTCGTTCCTTCATTTTGAAGAGACCTGCTGAGCCATTCCTTCATTAAACTACCCAGCATGCACAGGGGCACTGTCCACTTCTTTATATTCTAGAGATGCTGTCAGGAAGGCTTTTTCCCTGTCAAGTGATTTAAGAAAGAACAAAACATTCATTGTGGACACACTGAAAGCAGTTTAGAGAAACCTCAGTCACCTGTCCTTCATTTTGGCTCTGTTCCCTCATGTTGGCTCGGTGCTGTCGCTCACCTTCCAGGCACAATCGTTGTTTGCAATCTTGTTTTGTACCGAGTATAAATGCTTCTTCCTTCCATTTGGCTTTGAGTGATGGACCGCTGTTGACATTTCAGAAATCCTCCTGGTCAAAGTTCCCCGAGGGGGATTCTAAAAAATGGAGAGGGATGACTCAACCCTGTGGGTACCATCTGTGCAGAGCCAAGATGGAGGTTATTAAAAAGGATTTACGGTCACACGCTCTGTCCATCTCTGCAGAGCCACAACCAATGTTTTCAAAGGGCACTTTAAGTCACTCAGTCTTGTCCATCACAGTCGAGCCAAGATGAAGGTTTTTAACTCAACTGGTCGTTAATAAAGTGACTTACTAAGAGAGTGTAAATTCCCTCGTTGTCGTCTGTCCTCCGTCATCCATTAACAATTTGTTCCGTAACCTCTAGCAGTCACAAATATTGATAAAATTTGACAGAACTTGGAATGCAACATCTTCAGCATATAAACTGCTCTGTTATAAAACTGCACTGGCACCTTTTTTTGCGTTATTGCAACTGTAATTTTACAATCAGTTTATAACAGAGGTCCTGTGTATGTTAACTGTAAACCACAGTGAAATGTGCGCAGGACTCTACTTACAGTTAAAATAATGAGGAGACAGTGCGTTAATTTAACTGTTAGATTCAGTCACTTTATAACACTTACATTTCAGCCCTCCATCCTCTAAAGTGATTATTTGCAGGGCAGTCATATTTGAAAACTGAAGTCGTCCATATTAGATCATTCTAAAACAGATAGAGAGCTGAAACTGGGTAAATTGTATACACTGTAAACCCTGCCAAGTGTGGTGAACTCAAATGTAGTGTGGAAACTGATTACCTCAAAAAATTGAGTATGCCAACCTAATAATTTCTGTTCACAGCACTTAAAAACATGTAAAAAAAAAAATAACTTCACCTTATTTTCCTTCCTTATATTTTCCTTCCACACAATGCAATTAAGTTGGCCTACACACTTTTTTGAGGAAATTGGTTTCCTCATCAATTTCTGAAATTTCTGAAAAATTACCATTTTTTGACCTTTGACATTCTTTCCCCTTAAGACACCAATTTTAATGACCTGTGACCTTTAGAGGTCACAGATATTGCTTGAACCTGAACCCCAGTGCAGTGTGGCAGGGAGCCTGACGAGTTGAGTTTTAAGTTCACATGAGCCTCTGGTTAATCTGATAGATAAGGAAAATGTTTGAGTTGACATTGTGTAGCTTGTGTTTTAGCCACACGGTACATCTGCACATATCCAAGGAACTAGCAGATGGCACCTTTCAAATGAAGTCTTATACATAGATTTTGGCCATACAGTTTGTTCGTTTGTTTGTTGTCGGTTTTTCATTGGAACATCAAAAAGAAAAACTGAAAAACAGAGAGAGATGGGCATTCAAGAGTTAAAGTGCATTTTCAGTTATTTGCGCGGCTTCAGTCTTCTTAGTTTCATAGAACAGAGAGTTTTCTGAGCGTATTAGTGCAGTGTATTGGGTAGTGTTTTCCCCCACTTTCACCAACAGGAAACATGATAACGGAAAATTGCTCTGAAGGACAAAATAGAAAAATGAGGCCCGTACTGAGGATGGGGGCTCAGGTATCGCCGCAATTTATCCCAAAAACTATCAACCAGCCTGCCGTGAACAGCGGCCTAATTTTAGATGATGCTCTCGACTGTGTGCTGCCCGCAACATCACAGGCTTTCATCCTGTGGAAAAAAGGGAGCGAAACGGGAAAGACGCGGGGTAATTTCTAAAATGGCCCCCCTGCGAGGCGGGTTTGAGTCACCTCCACGAGTCGTGACTGATTCAGCTCAGCTGAAATCCAGCTCGCCACACCCCATCTCACACCTCTGATGAGTCACACTGTTAGCCATGTTCTGGACCAGCCGGAAAGTGACTCAGGTGCTCTGCCAGGCTTGTACAGTGCTGGCCAGCCAATCACAACATCTCTATAAATCATGTGACCTACCTGGGCCAAGCGGACTAGAGACCACCGCAAAATTTAAATTTAGAGTAAGGTATCTTAGCATTTAGACATTGGCACGGATTATTGGCCAGAAATTCCCACATCCATTTGGAGTGAACTGTCCCTTATTAAAAAAATGACTGTTGTTCAAACTATAATTATGCCATAGTTCTATGCTCTATAGTAAATCAACAGTTTTATTTACCACCATTAGTATTACTACAGTTATACTTATGTATAATAGTAAGGTGGACCATATTGACTAATAATACCAATTAGATGGAAATAAATAAATAAATAATAAAATGGAACTGCTAACAATAGTATACTGACTTTAGTAATACTACAGATGTTTAATCTACATTATGATACTGCTGCCCACAGTAATACGACAGTTACATGGGCTGGAGTAATACTATGATACTGCATATTATAGTAATACTGTAGTTGTAGAAACAATAGCTATAACACACTTTATCATACTATGGTAATAATTGCATAATGTGTTGGACCAGACTAATACCTCAGTTATGTGGATTGTGACTGTACTTATGGGTACTGGGGTAACACCAGAGTTGCATACACAGTTTCTATAGCAATAGCATTAATACAACATTATAAAGTTACCCGACTTCGATCGCAGTTTTCAAAACAATACCTGTTTGTACCAAAAAAGAAAACAACACAAAGATTTGTGAAATTAAATTGAAATTAAATTTTTATTAATGAATTAATAAAATTCAACAAAAAAGCAAATGCTATAATTATACTGTGCTTATTTACAGCAATATTATAGTTTACTGAAGGGCTATAGCAATACTACTACTATGCTATTAGTATTCTATGGCTATGCTTTAGTTACACTACTAAGGTTATAGCAATATTATACCTACACAATGATACTAAAGTAATACTATTGTACTCTTAAAACAAGTCATACCATAGTTATAACACTATGACTATTGTATTACTCAAGTTATACTATGCCAATTGTAGTAATAGGTAGTTATACAAGGGTAATATAGTAATGCCGTAGTTATGCTTCTAAAAGTCGTAGTAGTACTATAGTTACAATGTGACAGCTATAGTATTACTCTAGTTACACTATGCAAACTACATTAATACTATAGTTATTCAAGGAATACATATTAATACTGTATACTCTAAAAAGCTGTAGTAGTGCTATAGTTACAATTTGATGGCTGTAGTTTTACTGTAGCTATACAATGCAAACTATAGTAATACTGTAGTTATAATGTGAGTTCTATTGCAATAATATCATATACTGTAACATAATAGGACATTTTCAAAAAGGGTGTAATAAAAACAGCCCTTTGAAATTCTGTAACTGTCCAAATCCACCAGATTTTTAACGGGAAGGTTGCAGAAGGAACATCTCACTCAAATGCCTGGAGGTTTTTTTTCATGCAGAGAGTGGTCCAGAGTTGCATAATTTGCCGCACAGTGTAAAAGAACCAGAATTTCTGGGTGTTTTCAAACCAGGCTCAATACAGTGCTGAATACTGTCTCCTTCAGGCGTGGTGCTCAAAGAGTTAGGTACACTTCAGTCATGGGAAAATGGCAAGCTAAACCCTTTGCCACTTCCTTAACCCCTATGTAGAGCACATTTTGAGTCACAGTATCTAACTGCAAGATGTGTTGAACTGAACAAAACCTGATTTAGCCATCTCTAACCCTCGGTTGAGGTATATTCAGCTGGAAAAATTCATTTAGTTAAGTTGAACAGATCTTTCAATTAGATACAATGACTAAAAATGTGCTCAACCAAAAGTTAGAGCAGGCAGCTAAAGGGTTTCGGGCCAAATGGCCGGTCGTCACCGTTCTATCACGTGACCCTAAGTTAAATCCTCATTGACCTGACTGCATTTCTCCACTATATAACATGGTTGTGACAGGGGTTTTCTCACTGGGGAAACCTACCCATGACAGTTGCAGAGATGGAATCTACAGTGACTCACACATAATAACACAATATTTATGAAATACTAATGAAAGAGCAAAATTAAAAAGTGCTTAGTGCAGATGCTTTTTTAAAGCCTGTGATTTTTGTAGCATCCTTATGATGGTTCAGCAAACCATCTAGGGTGTGTTCCTTTCTGCGAGCCATTTTGTATTGGGCAAAAATACGGAGCCTCGATAATGGATGGATGGATGGATAGGTAGTGCCTGACCTTGACATGTCGCAGTGAGTTACATCCGCAGTGAGTGAGACTCCAGAGGTTTCTGTGCTCCAGTCAGCTCCTCCTGTGTACACCGCCCGTTACTGCAGATATGGGTCTCTTCGTTGAGCCACTGTAACAGCGCCCCCTCTCTACTTCCCTCCCTGTTTTTCTGTTTTTGATTTCTGTTGCCACGGACACAGAGTTTCCATGGCTCTCTGGAAGGCTGCTGTCATGCCAAGCATTGGATTGAGTTCAGATTGCCAGGTCTGCAGGTTTTCTGATTCATAGTGACGTCCCTTCATCTACTGCTATCTGACCGAGTTTGTCCTTTGGGTGATTGCCAGATCCGCCGGCTCTCTCGCTCACAGTGATGCCCCCTCATCTACTGCTATCTGACCAAATTGAGTGTATGTGATTGCCAGATCTGCGGATTTCTCACTCAGAGCAGTTCTCCTTCATCTGTTGGCATCTGACCGAGTTCAGCCTGTTCATGATTGCCAGATCTGCTGGCATTCTCAATCATTGCGATACCCCTTCCTGTGCTAGTATCTGAGTTTAGCTCATACACTGTGCCTTCACAAGGGTTCTCGTCTTGCAATTAGGCTCGATTTTTTTTTCCTCACTATTTCAAAGTCTTTGTTTGTTTTTTGTTTTAAATGAGCGTATATTAAGAGAGCACCATCATTCACTGAAAGAAGCAGGAAGTGAAGATGCTGCAGTAAAGGCCTGGCAGAGCATCACCAGGGAACAGACCCACAGTCTGGTGATGTCTGTGTGTCACAGACGTACAGCACTCACTGCAAGCAAAATAATGTGTGACCAAATATTAAAAATGCTTCAATTGTTCTTCAATAAGACCAATATTTCATGATAGGCCCCAACATGAGGGGGATAATGTGCAGAAGGTGCTGTCATTTCTGAACTGTTTATCCGTTATGGATAAAAACACCTTCAAATTAAAGCTGACAGTCTGTACTTCAGCCTCAATGTTAGTGCATCCTTTCAAACTCATGCAAAACCAAAACCAATGCGTCCTAGTCCAACACATTCTGGTGATATAGTGTTACTCCACTGGCAAATGTTGAAATGAGACCCTGAACTGCTGTTACACACGCCTCGTGGTTTTTGTCCGGAGAAAAAAGTAAGATGCAGCTCCATCCATTATCTAACCTGACTCCTCCTCAGGAGGGTCGCGGTGGAGCTGGAGCCTATCCCAGCTGACTAATGGCAAAAGGCAGGAATACACCGCTGACATCTTCCCAACCAATCACAGGGCTCGCACACCATCAGGGAATTTAGAGCCCCTGGCAATTAACCCGGCCGGCATACCCTCTGACTGTGGGAGGAAGCTCATGTGAACACCAGGAGAACATGCACCCTTGACACAGAAAAGCCCCAGGCTGGATTTGAGTCCACAATCTTCTTGCTCTGAGGCAACAGGACTATCCGCCATGTCGCCCTGCAGTCCGTAAAGTGAGATTTTATATGACAATTTGAGACCAAAATGCATGTTTGGGTCGTCTTACCTTCTTTTGTTTTTGCCCAGTACGTGACTGCCAGATCCAAACGCACTTTCGCTTTCACGGCGAGGCGTTCGTCGTCCGCTCGGCCTCGCGGGCCGCCCTCCGCATTTATTTCCGAAAAATAACAGCCACCGGATTTGCTGCGCCGCATACATTATTGATGCGAGTTATTGTCAAAGGGCCCAAACAACAGCAGTAACAAAATGAGTTTACCCTGCACAGCCCTGCCGATGCCCGCTGTATAATCGCAGAGATGATTTAAGTCTTCGCATGGGGGGGGGGGGGGGGGCGCGACCGGTTGCTCGTTGGCGCCCTTATCACCTCAGGGTGGGTGGAGGATGGGTTGGGGGGGAGGCGGGGGGGGGCAACACATGATTTGAAGTAGTACAGATCGACCTGAAGCGCATAGCAATGGGCCTAAATGTGACCCCCCCCCCATTCCCTCCTACAGCACACAGCTCTCATCTCTCAGTCTCTCTCATACATTTTACATTTCAGGCCATAATCACCGCCCACAGCCCAACAGGCACCAGACTCAGTCACAGGCTTTCAGCCTACTCTCACTCAACCAATGTGTTCATACTCACAAAAAAAAAAAAAAAACAGTGACCAGTACCCCAACCCTGAATGACCGCCCCCCCCCCCACACATACACACACACTAATGCACTTACGTAAAGGATCCCCTATTCAAAGTTTGACCCCCGGTTGTGGACCCCGTCTGCATTTTAACAGTCTGTACCAATTCGCATTCAAGTGCCCCCTTCACTGAGCAACACAAATTTATCTACGTCATCTGTCTACGTTTTTGCAGCTGTTTTTTTCCCATGAATTCCAGGGATAAAAAAGCGTAAAAACATAGAACATACCTGCTACAAAATTCCCCCTCCTGTTATCGCAGCTGATTTCACAAATCACTCACAGCATCTGGCAGATGAATTGTGCCAATTAGACAAAAAGAGGTGATTAGAGAAAAGTATTGGGGGGGTGGGGCTTGTACTTTCTGAGCCAGGATTTTTATACGTCTGTCATGTTTTACCCAGCAAGCCTTTGGTTTATGTTCTTTCTGAGTACAAGTGTGGGTCATGTGAGCACTTGAAATACCCCATGGGGAGTGTAGAACTCATTTTGGTTTTTTTTAGAGTGATATTGTTGGGACCCCTGCCAGCAGCCTGTAGCGTGGCCTTTGAGATGTTTGGGGAGTTAGACAGTTGGAAGGTCAAGCCCCACGGCAGCCATTATAAGATCACTGCAGCTGTAGCACCCTTGAGCATGACCCTTAACCCCGGATTACTCCAGGGGAGATTGGTATCTACTTAGTCTAATATACTGTAAGTGGCTTTGGATAAAAGCATCAGCTTCATTACGATAATGTAAATTAGGTTCTGGAAGAGTACGTTCCAGTGAGAAGATAGCAAGACCTTTCAACGTCTGAGGGCTCCATCCAAACTCTTATCTTTTCCCCAACACTGGCCCACAAATGACTTCAGGTTTACCAGTAAGTTCACCAGTAACAGGCCTACCAAAGTAAACGGCCAAGCTGTAACAAAAGTTCGTCAGACGTCTACCTTTTTCAAATAACCAGCAACACAATATCAAAAACGATGTCATATTCCAGCAAAACTTCATACAACACTTCGCAACACTTTGAAGTCGATACATTTTCACCAGAACCAAACTCAAAAAAAAAAAAAAACTGGAAGAGACGAACCAAATGAGTTTTGAATTGTGTGTCGCTGGTTCCTTGAAAAAGGTAGACATCTGACAAACTTCTGTTACAGCTTTGCCATTTTCTTTGGTAGGCCCGAGTAATATCCTGTATCAGAAAGCTGAGTCCAAGGTTTGTGGAAGAATTCATCCAGGAATTCACGATTGACCTGTGGCTTCATCTCTCCCCGTCTACAGGTCTGCAAAGCTTGTAACTGGCTGTCACTGACGTCACTTCGCAATGAAATTTTAAGGTGCAAGGATGGGGACATCTCAGTTCTCTTAAATTGGACCCACTTTTCCCTCACTTGCGCCTTTTCCCTAAATCTTGGTCCCTCCCTACTGGGATGCAGGGAGAGACGCAATGGAACCAAGCAAGGAGCTAAGAAATGAGGAAACGATTTTAGAGAAATGAAACCTCCTTTCCTCTGAAGCGTCACGTGAAATGACTTTCATTTCTGATGATTGTGCACAGCTAGATTTACGGCTACCATCTGTCATTACCTGTCGATGTCTTGGTTTTCAGCTGAAAGTCCTCCAGGATGCCTGATCTCCTGTACCCTCACTCATAGCTCCTCAGAACTCTCTCCTCACAGCAAAAATAAGAGCTTTGAGACAGCATTCAGGAAGGAGGATCCAATTAAACTTCCTGTTTAAACAAAGATTGATCATCAAGGGAATATCAAATAAAAGAAATGAGATTCACATGATGGTTTAGATTCCACTTTTCTTCTCTTCCATCCCTGACTTCTCCTCCTTTTTCTTACTATTTTGCTTGTCTGAACTAAAACAGAACTGAAGATAATGACAATGCTTATCTACGCTCTGTTGATAATGTCTCTTATTGTATTAGCGGATTTCTCCAGCTGGGAGGGTGATAGGCCATAGAGTCCCCAGATAGAGTCACGGCAACTCAAAAACAGGAGCCATTTTGTTTCCATTGCACGAAACCAAGCCATTGCACACAGTGGGAATGGTTAAATTCCTCAGTAATACTTTACTTGAAGGTGTCATAAACATTATATCAATGTCATAAACGTCAATAAGTGTCATTCGGTTTTTGAGATTACAAGTTGACATTGTCTGGGTTGTTTTGATTATGACAACTTCGTCATAAGAGTGACATGACACTGTCATAACTGTTACATGACGCATGTAACAGTTATGACAGTGTCATGTCACTCTTGTGACGGTACCTTCAAGTAAAGTGTAACCAATTCCTCTTTTCTTTCTTCTGAATGGAAACTTCCTATTTCGGGGAAAGACAATAAGCAGCTAGCTATGGTTTCAACAGAGCATATGAGGGGATTGTATTCGGACATGAGAAATGGGAAAGCTGACTAAACACTAATTTTGAGATGGTGCACGATAACGCGATAGAATTCAAATGGCGCCATGACCAGCTTTTCGAGGAACACTAATGCCGCAACTGTCTCAATCGAGGAACTCTAATTGGCCAAGGTTCACTCTCTCTGAATCAGTATTTGTTCAGAAACTCTTGGCGAGCCCGGTCAAATGCCAAGAACCATTGGAATCCAAGATGGTAGACTGTTTGACCCTCAGGTCTGCTCTCTACACACAATCCATCATGTCGTCCCCACCAGCCCTGAGGAATTATGCAGAGGTGCATCAAGGAGGACGGGCGGAGGTGGAAAGTATCGTGCTGACAGTGTGAGCAAGGCTTTTAACAGAATCAAGGAATCCTGCCATTTGTTCCAAAGTAGCCTCCCGAATCTCTCCCCGGACCTCTAGGGTTTCCATGTTTGATACTCAGAGCCTCGAGACGTGATTGAGAGCTGGAGTAATCGCCCTTGAAGCCTGCCAGAGTCTCCTCATTCTTGAAGCGCTCGCCGAGCACGTTATTAACGAGGCACGTGCAGTCTCGACCGCCTCCTCTGCAGCCGCAGTCTCATTGAGCTAATAATCAGACTCGCTTTTCATTTCGATATTCACTCATTTAGGGAATATCACAATGCAACACACTTGACAAAAAAAACCTTGACGCTTTGGGTGAGTGGATTGAAAATAACTTCTCCCGGACAGATTGCAAGCATAGAAAAAATTCACGCACCAGTAAACTCAATTATAACCCACTCCGCTGATTTCTACATATCGAAGAAGGCAAGTAATTATGTTTATTTTGCGTTCGCTGTGCGGGCAATATTAAAAATATCATTTATTTATTGAACGCTCTGTCGCCAGTTTCCGCGTATAGTACACACTTCACTGGGTAATTTCATAAGTGCTCATGAACTCTCCTCAAAGGCCTTTGATTTTTGAAAATGAACGGAAATTTTAAAAAAAATGGGGGAAAAAAGAATTATGTTTTCCCTATTCATTTCATGTAAATTGAGATAATAGAACTCACGCGTGCGAAATGAGAAGTGGTCGATTCACGTGGATTGTTCAGACACTTTTGTAAAATAGAAACTCGAAATCATTGCGTTCTTTTCTTTTAGCGCTTTAAATAGCAAATATTACGCCCAAAGCTTGTTGTCATCCGTCGCTTGCACCTCGTTTTGCTCCATGTGGATTAAAACATGCCATTGCAGGGAAGAAACCGTAATGAAATCTGGTGCCATGTTTCAGTACTGTTAAGCTGGGGACACCGTCGCCCGGCAACCAATATCTGAACTGTCAATCATCTGGAAATGGAGCTTCTGAAGGACAGTGAATGCATTTGTGGTTCTCCTGTCAAAGATGGGCCATAAAGTCCCCAGTGGTAGACAAACTGCCCGGGGGGTCTGTGTGAGAGAGGGGCAATGGTTCCAGTAAAAAAGAGAACGTAAAATAAATAAAGAATAAAAAATGCTTTTAGTGGTGGAGTGGCTGGGCTGGTGGCAGTGCGCTCAGCAGAAAACACCTGGGCTAGAGGAGGCTCTGCAGCCACGGCAAGATGAAAAGATGTGAAAGGAGAGCAGGGTTAGGAGGAAGAGTGGAGTTTGGAAAGCAGGTTTGCACTGCCAGGCCTTGAAAGGGGTCTAATGAAACGCGGAACCCGCCGGCTGACCAGGTGACCTCTCCTCGGGCGGCTGGAAGTAGGTGATGCAGGTGTAGTCGCCTCGCCTTTATTCCTCTGTAAATCTCTCTCTGTAATCTCTCTCTCTCTCTCAAAGCACTGCTAAAATGGTATGTGCCCCCAAAATAACATATACAATATACGAATAATATCCTGGACAAAAATGGGCCATAACCGAAATGAAGAAATAGTAAGCTTTTAATGGCCCCAACAAAAAAAAAAAAAATCATTTGTCAGTAAATTAGCCAGGATTCAACAAATACACTCCTGAGACTGTCAGTGCCACTTTTGAGTTTTTGCCACTCATTAAATTTTGCTGCGGTGAACTGTTTGGGGAAAAAACTGGAATCTGCTTCACTGCGAAGCTCAGCTGCTTCGCGGTGAAAGGTCATATATGCTTTGGAGTACTGGAGAATATTGCAGAAAGGCTTGCTTCCCACAACTGAAAAGATGGCCCCTAGGAAGGAGCAATCAGACATGATTTTTCCAAATCTTTTCTGGGTAGAGAGCAGTCCTCAAATTCACCCTCAAGGCTTAAACATTTAAGGGGGGGGTTGGGCAATCCCATAGTTTCCTCATATTTTGGTCGGACCAATGTTTTGTTGTTAAAACCATTAAAAGCTTCAAATTATGCCGATTATCTGTTTAAATCATCAGTACTGGGGGGAGAACATGAAGACCAGCGCCCCCCTGAGGGAATGCAGTTACCTGAAAACACGCAGAAAAAGAAAAAATATATGAATAGTTACGTTTCAAAATGCGATAAATTCCAAATTTGAAAAGCTGAAGTTCCCACCATCAGTAGCTCAGAGATTATTATATCTTACTCTCTCCATATTCAGTCTTTGCCAAACACGAAATCCACCGATGATTTACTCCGTATCCACCTTTTTCATGATTTTGTGATGTTACCCATAAATCATAGCAGCTCTCTGTTCTTCTCTTCCACTTGATGTGTTCGTTTAATAATAATAATAATAATAATACATTTTATTTGTATCGCACTTTACATTTCAAAAGAAATCTCAAAGTGCTACAGAGATAAAAAGATAAAAATATCAGATAAAATTTAAAAGACAAGACAGCACAACATAAATAGGAAGCATTAAAAAAAGCGAAGAACAACTGGGAGAGTTCATCAGCTAAAAGCCCGAGAGAAAAAGTAGGTTTTTAGGCCCCGTTTAAAAGTGTCCACAGTTTGAGGTGCTCTCAGGTGATCAGGGAGGGCATTCCACAACCTGGGAGCAGTCGAACAGAAAGCCCGATCTCCCATAGTGCGAAGCTTGGTCCTGGGGGAATTTAGGAGGTTTGCGTTAGCAGAGCGGAGGGAACGTGAGGAGATCTGAGGGGTGAGGAGTTCCTTGAGGTAGGGGGGGGCATTTCCGTGTATACATTGTTGGGTGAGGATAGAGATCTTGAATTCAATTCTGAATGAAACGGGGAGCCAGTGAAGTGACTTGAGGATGGGGGTGATGCATTCGTATTTGCGCACCCTCATCAGGATCCTAGCAGCACTATTCTGGATATATTGAAGTTTCTGGAGGAAGCTGCTAGGCATCCCGATGAGGAGCGCATTACAATAATCCAGCCTGGAGGAGACAAGGCGTGGACAAGCTTCTCTGCATCTGATAGGGTAAGGGTTGGGCGGAGTTTGGCGATATTCCTGAGGTGATAGACGGACGTTTTGCACAGATGTTTGATGTGGGCCTTGAAGGTAAGGTGGGGGTTCATTCTAACACCCAGGTTGGTGACTGATGTAGAGAGAGGAATGTTCTGACCGGAAAAAGTGATGCTGGTAATGTTGGATGACCGGACTTGGTGCGGTGTACCGACTAACATGGCTTCAGTCTTTGAACTGTTTAGCTGTAGAAAGTTAAGCTTCATCCACGCCTCAATCTCCTCCAGGCAGATGGCAAGTGTGGTTAACGGCGGGGCTGCAGAGGGAGTGGGGTTGGCTTTGATGTATAGTTGAGTGTCATCAGCGTAGCAATGAAATGATATTCCATGCCTGCTGATGACACGACCAAGAGGGAGCATGTAGATAGTGAACAGGATGGGACCCAGGACTGAACCTTGAAGGACACCGCAAGTGACGTGATGATTGTGGGATTTGGCTTTTCCCAAGGCAACATGCTCTGTTCGGTTTGCAAGGTAGGAAATGAACCAGCTATGGGCAGTGCCAATGAGTCCAACGGTGCTGTGCAGACGGTGAAGGAAGATGTTGTGGTCCGCGGTGTCAAAAGCTGCTGTAAGATCCGGGAGGATTAGGAGAGATGGAAAGCCAGTGTCTGCTGTAATTAAAAGGTCATTGGTAACCCTGACCAGAGCTGTCTCAGTGCTATGGCAGGGGCGGAAACCGGACTGAAAAATTTCATACAATTTGTTGCGTTTAAGATGATCCTGTAGTTGGGCGGCAACTGCTTTCTCCAATACTTTGGATAAAAATGGAAGGTTAGAAATGGGCCTGTAGCTGGCAAGTATTTCCGGATCTAAGGTGGGTTTTTTGAGAGTAGGTCTGATGACAGCAGATTTAAGTGCAGGTGGAACATGTCCGGTCTTGAGGGAATGGTTAATGATCTGGGTAATAATAGGAAATAGCTGAAAGGTTGGATTTCACCAGAGCAGTGGGAAGTATATCAAGGGTAAAGGTTGATGGCTTCATCTTCCTGATGATACCTTCAGCCTCTCGCTGTGTGATGGAGGAAAAACAGCAAAGAGGCTGGTCAATTCCAGACTGAGGGTCAGCGGTCGGGGCAGGTATGACAGCAAAGCCGGAAAGGAGAGAGCGGATGTTATCAACCTTTTGCCTGAAAAAGGTAATGTAGCTGTCGCACTTCTCCTTTGTGGCTTCAGAGTGTGACGGACTGTAGGTTTGAGAAGGTGATGTATAGTATATGATAAGGAATCAGGTAGACACCAGATGCGGGGAGATGGGAATGAGGATTTATTAAACAAAAAACAAAACAGGCACGAGGGCCAACGAAAAACTTGGCCCAAAGGGTTGCAAAAGACAAACTAAAGTATGCTGCACAGAGCTATAAACAAAGAATGCAAAATGACAAAAAACAAAAGGCACTGGAAACTCCAGGCAAGAGATCAAGGAAAATAAATAACAAGACTATATATATACACAAAACAAGAGGCTAGGACAAGACTTGAAACTAGAAATGCTAGGGAACTTGACAACAAGAACTTGGCTAAACTTGAACATGCAACAAGACGCGAGACACTGTCTGCCAGCCAACTTCCACCGCATCCAGATAAAGGCTCAGAAATCATGACATGAGGGGTAACACCTGGAGAGAGAGAAACAAGAGGCATGGCAAGATCAAGACATGGACAAGATTGGTTGACAAGACTTGCTCATTAAGAGAATGAGCGTGCTCAGCTTAAGTACCAATTAAGTATGCAGTTTGGAAGCAAGCGTGAATGTTAAGAACAGAAAAGCACAGCAAGATCTTGAAATAGTAAAGCAGGAATCATGACAATAAACTCCCTGTCTAAATTAGTAATATTAGTAATGTGCCTATCTAAGAATTACACCACCCAGTGAGGATACATCAGGATTTTACAGGATACATCAGGACTGTGCTTAGTAAACATCCTATACTAGATACATCTGCCATGGTAGAACAGGGCTGAATACACTGTAGTCAGTTAAATGATAAAAAACAGATTTTTAACGTTTTGTGAGAAGACACCATGTAGATGTGAAGCATTTAATAAAAAAATGAATTACTTCACTTAAAACCAGTTAATTAGTTCTGGATATTATTATCTTTTTTTTAATTATCCTCAAGCAGTCAATAAAGTTTAAAAGATGACACAGTCCTTTTCCCACTTTCATAGACCAGAAAGAAATGTATTTTTCTTAAAAAATGAAAATGGATAACAAACTCTTCATATTAAAGATATTTTTTGTTCCACTTTGAAACTTGGTCTTTCAGGTCAGACCATCCAAGAACAATGCATAACAGTTTTTTTTTTTTTTTGCAGGACGAAACATTTTGTGCAGCTCCACTGAGTTGGAGTATTATAATTCTGGAGTATTATATTTCTGTCTTAAGCCATTATTAGTGATGTCACGGTCATGTGTCATGTGACATACGCCATCAGAACCAATTGCTGCCAAAACCACACCAGGAAGTTGCTGCAGGGGTTCAGTTTTGATGGAAGCACACCAAAAGCATGGCTGCATCTGGGCTCAGAGATTTTTTAGAACCTGTCTGAAATTTATTTTTAATGAATAAACACCTCTAACCAGAGATGCCAAATTTCAGAAGATCTTTGCAAGAATCTTGGGAAGATTTATAAAGCAATAAAAGGCTTTGTCAGGAGTGCTTCATTATCTGGTCCAAGCCTCTTTTGAATGTGGCAGAATGATTCTTGGTCAAGATAAAAGACTGATGAAATAAGCCGGTATATTCTGTGAGAGTGAAAGATATTTGTACTCATTGCAACAAAAGGAGGAAACATTGTCAAAACAAGCCTGAGCCTCCCAAACACTTAAACCACGATTAAGTGTTTACCGTAGCCGATAAATAATAGAAAAAGATATCTGAGCATCATCAGAGAGAGTTTAGAGAAATCAATGAGGGTGGTCAGTGCAGAATGTCTGATTATCAATGTGAAGGTCTACTCAGATACTGTAAGTAATTAAAACAACTGCAATACATAAGTCCATACAAGTCCACGTGCGCATATAAGCACACACACATGCACAAGACACACATTTGCACAGCCATACTTGTGAGGACATTTTATTGACCTGTACTCAAGCTCTACAGCCTTCACTGAACCCTAACTGTAATCAAATTATGCCTGAACCTAACCTTAACCCTAACTGTTACCGTAACCCTAAATTCGTCCAATTAGCCATTATCCTCTGTAATCCTCTTTGAGGACCTTCAAAAGTGTCCCCGCGACTCGAAAAATCCTCATAATGCATCTCCGGTGGCTAAAGAGTTGGGTTGTAAAGTAAAAGTCCCACCAAGTGTCTCTCCAAGCAAGAAACCCCACCAGACAGTTGCCCTTAATAACAAGCTGCACTAACGAGTGAATAAAAGAGATGGTTGTTGTAAAATACTGTGGACATTTCATATATGCACCTAAATTTTATGTCTTAGCCAGTCTGCCTAATGATCCCCAGCTGATAAACCCAGTTTCACCCAACTTTAGCTGGTATAGCTGGCTTAAGCTATGTTTTTGACATTTTGTACTCTGACTGCCCAGCCTGTGGTCATCATCAAGTTCGCCACTTTGCTCACCAGCTTACTTTAACAGATTAGCCAGCTTTAACTAGCTGGGATAAATTAGTTTTGCCCACCCATAAACGGCTTGTGACTAGCTGTTGGTCAAACTCTGGTGAAACCAGCAGGAACAACCTTTAGATTCCTTACTGCCGATTTCTAGCAAAGGCTGCAGGTGACCGACCTTCCGTTGACTCAGGCCTGTGTTCGTCAGAACTGGGGTTGTCATCCGCTCAATCTTCTACACTGCAGAATTATTCTGTTATTGAAAATAGATCTTTTGCGTTCTTTGACAAATGAAAAAGGAAAGCTGTTTGTTTTATTTATATGTGAGTAATAAAATTAATTGGCAAGTAATATTCAACCAGATTTTTTTCAATAACAATCACACAACTCCTTGCAACTGACTCATCTCCTGAATCAGATGGTGAAAGTACTCAATTTTTGCTTGAAACAGGAAAATGCTAATAAATTACACTTACATAATAATATAATATATATATAATATTAATAATAATATTGTAATAGTACATAATAACTCATAATAATCGAAGACTGTGTCTTTCATTATGATTTTTTGGAGGTTGATTTAGGTGATACTGACAGGTTATCCTGCTGAATATGAAGTAGGCCAACGGTCTAATCTGTCGCAATTAATTTTAAGCAATTCACTTGCTGAAATTGAAGTCATGTTGTAATGTTAAATGTAAAACCACATATGATAAAATGATTAATAATAAAAAAAAAGATAATAACCATGAAAGATAATGAAACATAATGTATTCAGGGTACTTGAGAGTATGTGCACATGTGCCTCCTTTCATCCTGTGAGCTGAATTCTCAAAGTTGGCAACCTTAGTATGACTCTTGGAGTTCTATGCTAAGTGACATCTCATAAATCAGAGAAAGCACATGATTGGTGCCCTGCCAAATCAATAATAAAGATTGCGGCGACCAGCACCAATCAGCAATGGTGGCCATGTTCCCTTTCAAGCAACCTGACATTGGCATTTACGATGTCCCTGTCAAAAAGTCCGGCTGACACTAGCACAAGTTGGTCGGGCACATGAAAGATTTTTACTCTTGGATAACAGAAGCTTAAGAGAGAGTGTTGTGATGAGACTTGAGTGTCATTTAGTAATCAATCAATCAATCAATCAATTTGCCGTAACCAGAGCCACGAGCGGTAAGATAAATTGATCTGGCAAAGATGACTGGTCGCTAATTCACAAACAGCTCATCCAGGAGTTAACGATAGTGTCACTTTGATCAATGCTTTTTGCTTGTTTTTATTGGCTGAGCAGGTGTTCACCAGCTAAGAACCAAGTTCTGACTCCACCACCCTCACCAGTCTAACACTGCACTGACCAGCGCTGGACTGGCCATGTACAGGAATAAGTCACCAACAAACCGGCAATAAGCAGCCAAGAACAACTTGTAGTGTCACATCCTTGCTTGTTTTGGCTGTATTTTTATCTGTTGGGTGACTGATCACTGCCAGCATACTTGGAGAGATGCTCTCTGTTCGTGGGACATTTTTATTGTCACTGGAATCTGGTCTGTGTCAGTTTTTGCAGGCAGAATTTGAAAATTTGTATGCAGGGGGCAAAGAAAGACACTGGAAGACAACGAAGTTATTGCATTCACAATAGAAGAGCGATTTTATGTTTGCATTGAATGGCTACACACAGCCTGTGGCTCTGTTCTAGCCCAGCGGAGAGCAGGCAACGAAACACAGAGAAATAAACGCCGTGTCTATTTTAACTGGATGGATTTTCAGAGTACGAGATACCAGCTCGCAGGAACAGAGAATAAGTGTTAAGTGTGCTGAAATCAGAGACGCATCATTACGCCCGGCACAAGTCGTAACTCCACAGCTTTACTGCCCGGCTGAAAGGTTGCGCGAGGTGACTTATTTTATTATTATTTTCGTCCGCTGCGAAAACGATGTTTTCAAAAAGTGCTTTCACCAACGACCAAAACATCCCCAAACTATAACTTTTCCGGCGATATCCAAATCATGTCCGTTTTTTTTTATATTTTTCCGGCTCACAAAGACGTGGGGTTTTGCTCATAAATATCGTGAGAATGCAGGCACCGCTCTAAATTGCCCTGCAATGGATTGGGCGCCACTTCCAGTGTATATTCCAGCCTAAAGCCTAGTGCCCGCTGGGATAGACTCAAATCATCCTGGCACGCTGACCAGAAGTGAATGGGTTTGATAATGGATGTATAAACGAAAAGATGGATGGATTACAATAAAATGTTGAGAACCGTCCACAAAAATCACTGTTTATTTTCTCCCTTTTTGCAAAGATGAAATTGCAGATCATTAGCCTAACTATATCTATGATAAAATAAGCTGTTTGATTGCATTCATTCATTTTGATCTCGGCTATCACACTCGCAATCGAGCGCTATTTTCCGTGACTTTGCTTCGAAGACCAGGTCGACACACCACATCGAGCCTTACATCACGTCAGGGGCGCGTTTCCCAAAAGCACAGTTGCTAACTCAGTTAGCAACTAACATAGTTGTCCACTCACAGTCAGCGGTTCCTACTATGTAGATTAGCATCTGTGCTTTCAGGAAACACACCCCAGATCTTTTCCGCATACTTGGAATATCAGTGTGACAACCTGAGTCTCTGCTTAATTGGTTCTTCCCCTCTTCAGTCAGTCAGGTGGGTTGTCCCTGGTAATCGTTGATTGGCTCATTCTTCCCCCAGTATGATCTGCTGTAGCCACTGACTGTGCTGTGTATATAGCGTATGGGTTTTGTCTCTGTTGGGGCTGGATCATTGTATTGGATGGAGTTACTCTTACCTCCAACGTCTAATTCCAGTTTCCCTCTCTGGTGTCCGCTCTAGAAAGCAAAATTACAGTATGAGTGAGATAGTTAGTGAGTAAATTATTTGGTGCATTTGGTTCTCTTACCTTTCCTCCAGTCTTCCTTGTTCTCCTCATTATTGTGGCTCATCATCGGTCCCGCGGTCGGCTCCTCATCTGCCAAGGTCTTTACACCCAGTTCGTTTTGGATGAAGGTGCACAAGCCGTCCGCCTCCACTCGCTCTAAGACACTTCAGCCAAACATTCCCTGAGAGCGTCTTTTTCATGAGGGGTAAAAAAGGGGTATAAAGGGGTAAAAAATGTTCTCCTCTAATGCGAATCACGTTGGAAAGACATCCAAAAGTCAGAGGTCGGCAGGGTCACCCAAATTGTTGGATACCTTTAGCACATATTAAATAATGGCTAAAACAACAAACTATGCAGTAATATTTTGTTGAGAGAAAGAAAAATCAGACCACATGAAAAATTAGGAAGGGTAAACTACATGTAAAGGATATTTTGTTTACATTGATGGAATGAAAAAGGAAACTTTTTGTTGGTACACTGGAAATCCTGAGGAGATTTGGTACATATGGCCCAGGTGCTGAGCAGTACATATACTGATCAGCCACAATACCCTCCTAATGTATGTCCTCCTTGTGCCATCTAAACAGCACTGACTAGTTGAGGCATGGACACCGTAAGACCTGTGAAGGTGAGCTGTGGTGTCTGGAAGCAGGAAGTAAGGAGCAGGTCCTGTAAGTCCTGTCCGCTGTAGGGTGAGATCTCCGTGGATCAGCCTTGTTTTTCCAGAACATTCTACAGATGCTCAATGGGATTGAGATCTGGGGGATGTGGAGGCTCAGTCAACACGTTGTAGACTTCGCCTTGTCTCTCTAAGCATTCCTGAATAATTTTTGGAGTGTGGCAGGGGGCTGAAAGAGGCTACTGCGATTGGGGTATGCTTGGTCTGAAACAATGGTTAGTTAAACTCTGAAGTTAGTCAACATGTGGTGTCACCCACCAGGTGCTCAGAGGTCAAATGTACAACTCACCTAATTTAGTCCGCATTAAGAGCTTTGGGAACGTGGCTCTAGCATTTCTTTTCAGAGATTTTTTCACTGGCACTTGATTTATAAGCAAGTCCATAGTGTAGAGTAAAGTAAAGTCTGTGAGGCACTTTGTGGTTTGTGAGAGTAACAGTGTCCAGTTGCGATGATCTGTTCCCCTTAAGCATCTAGGTCAAATGGGGCAAAAGCGTCATGTAACCATTCTGATCTTGATGACCTGAGATAGAACAGCTCCGAAGAGCCATTTCTCTTCCTCTGTTGAGCGACAAACCAGCTGCCTTTTATTGCACGGCTACCTGGGGCAGCTTGTCTGGAGTATCTCTCCTGTTGTGTGTTATGACCGCTGGAATTTTTGCGACAGCGCAATGGAAGCATGCAACATCTGAACAATGAGCGACAATTAGAATCGAATACTATTTTACTCCCTTTACAAACAGTGTGGCGAGTTGTATAATGAGCTTGGCAAAACAGGTTTTGTTAGGAATCTGGGCCTCAATTATGCTTATTTAAGTAAGTGTGCTAACTGAAAAAAAAAAGGTGTGAGGATGTAAGAGCTTGTTAGTCCAATTTCTATTGCAGAGGTTTCTTATTCAAGTGGATAACAAAATTGATGAATTTTTAAACAAATAATCCAAGTTCTTACGTTGAATTTTTCTCTCTTCTGCGTACAATTGGTTGTATCAAAAGCCTTCGGTGAACTCATCTTTCAGTGCTTAATTACTTAAACCTGTCACAGTGTACTTAGCCTGATTAGCAACAGTTGTAAAGACTAACAGGTGGAACTGTTGTCCGTTAGTTTTGATGGCATCACTTTAAATTGCATCACAAAGTTATGAGGCGTTTCTCTCAGCCATAAATGACAACATAAAATGTCAATATGGTGTTCAAAGATTCTGAACTCATGTAGCTCAATGAAACGGCACAGATGTGTAATTCGTTTACTAGGCTAATTGTAATTTAAGCCACTGGTCCAAAACGATTGGTACGGTTCAATATGCTGAGATTTCTTCCTCTTCAGATGTATTTTTTTTGAAAGCCTATAATATTCTGATGTTATAAAGTGCAATCTTATGATTAATTTTGCTGCCAAAAGAATGCTAAAACAAGTAATGGAAGTTGCAGAGAAGTCTTTGGATTTTCTTGCGCTTGTTTGGATTATTGCCATCTTTACAATGTCACATTCATTATGTAAGTGTAGCCAATGACAGTCACTTTGTGATTATTATTTTTTATTTGTTATATGCCATGTATTGGCTTGTATCATTTGGCAAATAAATTGTTCGATCATTGAATCAGGTTAAAGTAAACAGGAACAGCGTTCAAAGGGGAAGTTCTCGAAGACCCTCTCAACCTCTGACAGCACGCCACCGTCTCCTGCGCTAAGATCAAAGACAGACCCAGTCATAGAGCTGAATGTCAGCATCAGACCCTGGAGGAAGAACAGGGCACTCCATCGGGTCTGTCGTTCACAGAGGTTTGTTAATACTTGGATTGTGTTTTGCCTGCAGTACCCTGGACTTTAAAGCAAAAAAAAAAAAAAACGAGATTTGAGCAGAAACTATCAGCTTTCATCTAATCCGTGTGAACCATAGAGGAAACAGGGCCACTGCCCAAGTACTAATGGACCTCTCAGTATGAGGCTGTATATGTGGGAAAACTGACTGAGTGGTCCAAGGTTACCGAGGCAAATCAATGACATGGACTTTGAGATGAATAGATTTCTTTTGCAGTGTGAATGACTGGCTGGGAAAAACACATCCACCCTGACCCCCATCAGCCCTGGAAATAAGCTGCCGAGGGAACCCCAGGGAGCGGGCAGCTCGGCGAGAGGGTAAATTGGATTCTCAGTTTCGCGGTTTGAGCCCAGCGATCTTGAGGGTGACCACAAAGGACAAAGCTGTTATCCTGGCGAGAGACAACTCCCTCCGCTGCACGAGGAGGGCCAGGGGCTGAGGCTGGGATCGTTCTCAGTTGCTTATTTAATCTCATCCTTCCTTCCTTCCTTCCTTCAATTGTTTCCTTCCTTGTGTCCCTGTGCTTAGGCTCCACCCTTTGGAAAGAAAAGGAAGCGAGATGAGGGAAGAAACGGTAGACAGGGAATCAAAGGAATTTGACGCCGCAAAACTGAACGTCGTCGCTCCCTCAAACGTCAGTTCAAAAGTAATGGCGGTCACAGTTGTAGCTGAGTTCGGAGATTTAGAGCTATGAGTCAATCATTTATCCATCACTCATTCTGTAGAAAACACTTGGACAAAGGATGGTCTTGCATTTCCCTCCTGAAGTTGCCTTTTGGAAAACGAATCCTTATATCATAATGTATTTAGCGGATTGGAAACTCCTTATTGATGACTTGCGTTAATTGAATTTCGCCTTCGGAAGGAAAGAGGGGAGATGATCAAAAGTGAGAGATTTGCCTGAGTTCACTGTCTCGGTAGATTCCACGGTCGTGACCACAGACTAGTTACAGTTAACACTGAAGATGCAGCCAGACGCCAAACTGTTCAAACACTGTTAGTGTAATTGGGGATAATGAAGCAAACGCTGAACCTCGAATCTACAGTCAGCATGGTTCCTGAAGTTAAAATGGAAGCCACACTAAGATGCCTCAGGCTGCATCAGTGCCATCAATCACATCGGTCATCTGTGCATGATGGAGGTTTAGTTGAAGCACAGTGAGGTACACTGATATGGCTCGTTTATCCCCAATGGTCAAATGTTTTGCCTATTTAAAGCAGCTCTGTCATCGATTGATCACAAAACAGTGACATGGCTCATCGGACCCCAGTCTCCCCTGTCCTCTCATATCAGTCAACATGCATAACAGGCTCCATGGAGTAGGGAACTGCCCATGGGTGTGTGTGAAGGATGTTTGATGGACTGGAGAACTGTCCAGGTTGTGTCCCTCCCTTTTGCCTATTGCATTATGGGAATGGCTCCAGGTCCCCTATGTGTGACCCTGTGGAGGAATAATAAATGTAGATAATAGATAGACTAGTCGATGGATGGGTGGATTGATTGTTCCATTAGAAAGAGTCAGCAAAGCAACTGTGAGTAAAACCACAAAGTTAACACTAAATGCAGTTGAATCAGCAGCTTTAACCTCTTTTACTAAAACTACATTTCAGTCTCAGTTAACCTTCTCAATAAACTCTATAGTCACAGTGAAAATAATGGTTATACAGTCAGCACATGCAACCCTCTTAGTCAATGACTGTCCACCTTCCTGCACCTTTACATTGTGAAAATGTGATTTGATTTAGCACTGCTCAGTGAACGCAGGAAAGGGATTATTTTTTAAGTGTAGATAGTACTCTTGAGCAAAGCACATTTCAAAAACAACAACAAAAAGACCATTTTTTTTGGCTTATATTAGGATGTGAAGTGGGCTTTAGTGGATAAAGCTGTTACGTTAATTTAGAGAGTGGAAAAAAAATATCCACCTGCTTTAAATAATGATAGCCTGCCATACCCGAGAGGGGCTCTCTCATTTGCATAATTCCTCTTGAATTGCTCAGCTTTTAAATCAAATTATAGATGAAAATATGCCTACTGGTGAAGACAGAGAAGTAAGTATGACACATCTTTGGGGTAGAAAGATTGTAATAGACACAGACAATGGGGAAAAAAATATCATATTGTTGTTCTCTTCGTATTCCCATTTTCATCTGTTTCGGAAAAGAACGGGAGAGACCTGAATCTATCAGGTTAGTATGTCTTGTCAGTAGGGCAACAGTAACCTCAAGCATACTCCCACTGCGGCCTTTTCAGTTTTAGATCATTATTCTAAAGTACAAACCAAGACCCAGGGAGGGAGCTCTACTACACTTTAGAGAACAAAAACAGACCCCTGGTGCACCCCGCAGCTCTGACCCAGCTCACTGAAGCTCTTTGTATAAAAGAACAGCCTTTAAAGAGAGGCGCTAGGCCAGCCGCAGGCCCCTGTACCCCCCTGGGGCTCGCTTTAAATGTGCGGCTGACCATGAGCACTGCTCACTGGGCCAAAGGGTCCATCTGGGTTTGTTCCCCGAGTGGGTTCATTTCAGCCAGGACAAATTTTTTTTGCTTTTTTTTTTTTTTTTTGCCATTTGGCATATTTTTCCACTACCATCAGACCAACCAAATAAAACCACACAAAAAATAAACAATTTAATTATTTTGATTGATCTAGATTACATTAGAGCTTTCATTATATTACACAGTCATATTAATGTTCACACTCTTGAATAAGCCAGTTTTGTTTAAGAATGTTTTTTTTTTTTTTTAAAGTCCTGTGAGTCAGTGTTCGGGAATTCCGTTGCTCTCATTCGCTGGTTGTCTCATTGTGACATCAGCATCGGAATGCCGAGTTGAGTGAACTCTAGACCCCTAGCAGTGACCTCACACTTCACGACCGCAACCTCCTCTGCTTCTTTCCTGTGCCTGATGATATTTCCTGTTGTCAGGCTCTGGCCTTTAGCGGATAGAGGGCGTCCGCACCCTTGAGTGACAGGTTTCATTTCGGCCGGCCCTGGCCTGCCCACCTCCTGTACTCAAGGCAGGGCTCAGCCCACTTCACTTTCAGGGATGCACATAAATTCAAGGGAGGAGCATGAGTGTGTGTCGCGGAGTTTATCACCAAGCAAGTCCCGCAAACCTTCAAATATCTCCTCACACTCCATAAGGAAGGTCATTTCTCTTGTCTCTACTGATGGACCATTTTTGCTTTTTTGTTGGACCATCCGCCATAGGTGTGAATTCTGAAAGCTGTTTGAGGAAGACTGTCCA
Source organism: Gymnothorax reevesii (assembly GCA_029721435.1). Taxonomy (NCBI): domain Eukaryota; kingdom Metazoa; phylum Chordata; class Actinopteri; order Anguilliformes; family Muraenidae; genus Gymnothorax; species Gymnothorax reevesii. The sequence goes on from CM056575.1 coordinate 151,505,112, forward strand.
ACAGAAAACCTATAAACCAGATCGAGTTCTCCCCTGGGACCACAGTTTGGAACCGTATTTCACCAGTCGCACTGACATAGAGCTGCCGGGTAAGCTCACTCGGTTAAGGCCCCGTATTGCGGAGCAGCAGTGACTACCACGGCGCGGGTTTGATACCCGGTCGTACTAAGCCGGCAGTGGTTGGCAGCTTCTTCAGAGCTTTCGTGCTGCTGGGAAAACAAATTGGGAAGGGACTGCCGGTGTGGGATACTAAAAATAGCTGCTTTGTTTGTTGCTCAAGCGCCTCCTGCTGGCCTGCCGGGTGCTCCAGATTGCAAGATTCTAAGCTCGCTCATGTTCGGGTATCCTCCGCCCACGTTCTGAACTTGCGATAGTTTTGACCAATGAGTGTGAAGATGCAGGGGCTGACAGCTCCGTGCTTCGGAGGAGAGCCACGAACTGTCTCTCTCTCCCGATTTGGCAACATTGGGTCACATATGAGCGAGCCTTGTACATAGTTCTTGAGTTGGGCAGTCCAGATTCGGGTGGGATCGGAGATGCGAAATTTTAGCAAAAAAAAAAAAAAAGAAGCACTGACGTACACTGCAAGTCTTCACGAAGAAAAGAAGCCCACAGTATTTATTTACTGCGACTGACTTTTATTACGGTACGTTTTTCCACCAAACTTTACTTTCCTTAATTGCTCACCCACGCAGGATTTTATAAATACTCCGTCAAGCCTACTGCCGCATCGCCAGGGGACACTAAAGTTGACTGAAATGAGTCATCAAGGTGTCGAGCAGATAACGAGGGGGAGCAGATGTTGCCGACTTATATATAACTGACACGGTGAGAAACTGTGGCTGTACAAAGCAGAGAGACTTGCTGCTAAGGAGGGCGCTTCTGCTTAACATGGTTAGGAAGAGACGTGCTGAGAATCTAGCTCTGTTTGATTATGCTACAAAAGACTTGAGCAAGAGTGTTGAGGAGTGCTGGGCAATCTGTCTGTCTGCCTGCCTGTGCAGCCTTCAGCCTTTATCTGATTTAAGGTGTGAGATCACTAATGCATGATATGATCAGAATGTTCTTTGCATTCTAGTGCTCATGTGAGTCAGTTCCGATAATTGTGAGAAGCGGAGTTTTGGAATAATTTAGGACTTTGAAACGGCAAAAATGCCGACATTTAACCCTTTTGCGGACGTGCTGGAAAATTTAAGCATTATGCTAATTGATACCTCTGCCCGAATGCAGATTTTTCCGTGTTTTCGATTGCCTTGGGGTCCTCAGGCTTATCTGGAAATCTTACCCAGTGCGGGTGCAGACTTTCACTCCAAGTAAGCAGTTACACATCTGATCAAGATCTTCTGCACGGATTCAAATTCAAACTGGTCATGTATCTCTGAATATTTGCTCTTGACATGTAAAATCGGATACATTTTGCTGTAAATAAATGCATCCTACTTGTGCTGAAATGTACGAGCAACATTTAATTGGACTATTTCATGCCGTGAAATGCTATGGTTAGCTCAGAATTTCATGAAAACTTTGAGTGTATCTGAATTGGACATGAGAGGTCTTAATTGACTTGGGCAGAGCAGTCATGTTTGGTTTTGAACAAGCTGTATAACAAAGGGTTAAAATAGCTCATGGTGACAAAGGTGGAGAAGTTTCAGTCTGTCCATATGTGCGTCAGTCTGCCTGCATGTACTGTAAGGGGTCATACCTCGAGGCAATAGAGGTCGAAAAAGTGCATCCCTGTCTGTCAGTTATGGACGGTATGTCCGTCTGTCCATCTGTGCCTCCAGTCAGCAGACCCAGAGCAAAGTCAGCTTTCCCTGCTCCTGAGCCAAGCCCTGTTCTCTACGAGCTGCAGTGCAGAACCGATCGCAGATCTGCGCTCCTATCGCAAAAGGTCGTATGCAAACGGGCTGGGGACTCATGGGAACTGTGACGGATCAGAGGACAGCTGCTCGCTGTTCCTCTCTCCCCACACCGCAGCTGCTCCGCCCTCTCCCCTGACTTCGGCTGGGGGGGGTGTTGGTCTATACGGAGCCTGTCATGCATATGGGTCTAGGAGCACTATAGCAGCTCAATGAGGACTTATTCTCATCTCCTCTCTCCCCACATCCTTTCTGTCCTTCCTTCATTTCCTTCCTTTCTTTCCTTCATCTGATTACCATTCATTGGAGTAAAAACTAAGCGAGAAGGGGACATAAGGACTAGGGAAACAGAGAAATGTAAATACTGGTCGAATGGCTCCTTAAACATCAGCTTCGCTCCTTAAACATCAGCTCATTGTGATGTCACAAAAGCCCAGTGCACACCAATCAAACGTTCTCCAGCAACCGGGAACATTTCAATGTTGGCAGTTTTCCTAGAATGTTGTTTAACTAGCTGCTACGGCACAAACATCTCCAAGCAATTCCAAACAAGGGACAGACAGCCATCGCACACCAAACAAACATCAGTGTTTGCCTGTATTGGCTGGAGAATGTTTGACTGGTGTGTGCTGGGATTTACACACGTGACATGTGAGTGGTGGATCAGGACAGGCAGATTCACGATGTTGCGAAGGCTATCTTTGCTGTTCTGAGGGGAAGATCATTTTCCTCAGACATGAACTAGGTGCCCTTAAAATTCTCCCCTCAACTCTCCCTTAACCTATAAGGAGAGGAAATAGAATTTGAATGCAGCCATGTTCTTTGGGCAGAAACTGTTATCATTGGTTCAGATCAAGTGGCCAATCAGATCCACTGGCCAATCACTTACTCATTACAATCTCTGGAAAAATATGCCTCCTCTACAGCCAATCTTGTCTTGTCATTAAATCCTAAAAATAGCTTTGGGGAAACTTCGCATCTCTATTCCCTGACTCATATAACGAATTTGGATCTCGTTAACGATGGGGGACCTCCTCAACATTGGCCAGCCGCTCGAAGAGAGGGGAAGGGTTTGAAAAATAAGCGATTGGGATGAGAACGGAAACTCGCAATCAGACGCGATGCCAGAGCTTCCTACGCCTGTGAGCGCCATGGGAACGGAGCAGAGAGAGAGAGGCCAAATCTCTCTTTCACTGCATCTCTCCAACTGCATCTCTGTACTTTTCCATCTTTCTATCTCCTTCGCTCCTTCGCCGATACAAGCCATTATGTGACACTGTTGTGATGATGTGGCGATGACGTAACATCGGTGAAACATTCCGGCAGCGTTGCGAGAACATTTCATCTTGGGAAGCTCTTTGTCCGTCTTCATTTTCTCTCTCCCTTCCTCTTCGTTCTGCTTCGCTCCTTCTCTCTCTCACACTGTACATCTCTTTCATTCGCAATCACACTTCGTCCTGACTTTAGCTCAGTTGGCCGAGTCAGTCTGAATCTGACTGAACGTGAGACTGAAGGCAAAAAGTCCCTGAAAGCAGCAGGAAGTGAAGATGCTGCAGTAAAGGCCTGGCAGAGCATTGCCAGGGAACAGACCCACAGTCTGGTGATGTCTGTGTGTCACAGACGTACAGCACTCACTGCATGCAAAAGGATATATGACTAAATATTAACCCTTTCAGCGCCCTGGGCAACTGTAGTTGCCCACTGATGTCAGATATCAAAGTCATATGCTGTTGAAAACCTATCATGTGGCAACTTGTTCAAAAGAGCTCCTTAAACAAGTTGCCACATGATAGGTTTTCAACAGCTCAGGATAATTACAGTTTAAATTCCTTGAAAATGTATTCGGCACTCAAGGGGTTAAAAAAAAAATGATTACTTCTTTCTATGTTATGTTAAATTGTGACCAATATTTTTTGCCCAAAAATTGGGGGGGGGACCGTGTGCAAAAGGCTACGACATTTCTGAAGGGTGCATCCCGAATGGACGGAAACATTTTCAAATTAATCAAGCTGTCAATCTGCACTTCAATCTCACCGTCACTGAACCCTTCCAAACTTAAAGTGTTGGAGTACGGAACCAACAAAGAAAAGTGTCCCTGTTCGATGAATTATGGTGCTCCCTGAGTCTGTCGCTCTCTCTATTTTTTCCCTCCTTTTCTCCCTCGATGTCTTTTTTTTGGCTCCCTCGCCCTCGCAAACATGCCCTCTCAGCTCTAAATCAATGGACACACCACTTTCGCCTTCTCTCTCTCCCTACATTATCATTTTTTCTGCCTTTTTTCAGAAGCAGATTTAAGCTGTACGCTGCAGATCCCTCCATCTTCATAGATAGAATAAAACATCCCCGGTGCCAGAGGGAGTATAAATAGCAGCGGACTTGACGCGAAGATAAATAAGTGCGGGGGTGAAGGTTACTAATCCAGATCAGGAAGGGCATAGATTTTCCGGAAGGCTCCGCGCGTTACTGCCTTTGTGCCGCTGAATGAGACAATGACACTTACAGCTGGTATTACACTGGGAACAAGTCAGTTATTTCTGATAAAAAAATGAATGTTGCCCACTGTGGTCAAGAGTAGAAACAGCAAAAATACTGAATATAATAATTTTCTTTCTTGCTCAAGGTTAGACTTATCGTTTCATTTAATGTTTTATTTTGAATTTTTATTTTACGAGGTCAATGAACATTAATTGCGTTTCTGCAAATGCCAGACAGTCAGGGCAAGAAACTAATTTCATGTATAGACCTCGGCTTTAACTGCGGGAATTAACCGAGACAAAAATGTGGTGTCCGTGCGGAGAGGGCCTCGTCTGGCCTGGACTCCAACTCAGAGTCGGGCACAACGTGAAGCAAGTGCTTTCTAGGCGCCGTTAAGAGCCAGAATATTCTCTGGGTGAGACATCGCTGAGGTGAGTGGCAGGCACTCCTCTGCTCTCTCTCTCTCTCTCTCTCTCAATTTCAATTCCATTTGCTTTATTGACATGAATGTCAATTTAACACTATTGCCAAAGCGTGAAAGGAAAATATTATTCTGCTATTATAAAGAAATAGATTAAGATAAAAGATATACATCCATATGTGTGGACGTACAATTCATGAAATGAAATTAAAAGTAAAAAGAACAAGAAAATGGTTGTATATACAGAGTAGTAATTTTTGTTTGAGATCAATAAATATTGACAGAAATGTATTATTATTAAATCAAAAATATGAAATGTAAAGTAAGTTCATGAAAAAGCAGAGTGTGCGCTTTGAGGAGACTGATTATGGCGGTATTGAGTTGTTGCGCCGGTTGTCTCATAGGCTGTGACACGCGCTCACGAATCTCGCTGCTTCTGTGGCGGTGAGCTTATTTTCTCCCAGCAGATGTTTCATTTTTAAGTGGTCAGAGAGGGTATCAAAATTTTGGAGTTTTGTGTTAATTTTTGCGAAGAAGCGTTCTCTCTCTCTCTCTCTCTCTCTCTCTCTCTCCCTCTCTCTCTCTCTCCCCACAGACGAGAGGCAGCAGAGCTTCATCTGTCCCTCAGTGGAAGGAGGTGAAGAGGTGGGGTCTCAAACTGACCTCTCTCCCCACACCAGCCCTTATCCCTCCTGCTCTCCGCCCGTCGGGTCGGACAGATTACACACAGAAAGAGCAGGACCCCGCTCTGTGTCTGTGGTGTCCCAGTCCGACCGGACTCCTGCACTGGGCTTGTGTTCATAAAACACTGCCGTGATCCCTTTTACCCTCTATCACACAACAGACAAGGTCAGGGAATGATCTCATGTGTGTCTTCATCCATCCATGATCCACACATACAGTACATGAAGAGTTTCAAAGCAAAACGAGACATATCCATTTTTGCTGTTTTGTGAAAAAGGCTTATTTTTCTTCCAGACAAAAAGTTTTCAGGAAAACCAGTTTTTTTTTTTTCTCAGTCTTGCTCTTGTCTTGTCATATTTAGCCAGAAAATGAAACTCAAGCATCACTTTGATTATTTTGTTCTGGTAATGCATTTAAATAGTTTGAATTTATTTTTGTATTTATTTTTTGTTTTACAAAATGAGATATATCCATGAATATGTCTCGTTTTGCCAAAAAAGTGAAACTCTTCTCATCCATCCACCATCCATCTGTATTTCCATCCATACATACATTCATCCACCTGTCCATCCATCGATCCATTTATTCATCCATCCTTTATCTAACCATAATCTAAGGTGTATATTCCTTAAATATAATAAAATAATGACACTTGTGTTCTTCTACTCTGGAGATCATGTTCTTCCACGTGGACAAGAAAATGACATCACTATTAATTTGATGTCATCAGATACCACTCAGCATGTTGTTGATTAAAGACATCAGTGATTAAAATGTTCACCTCCAATCATCTTGTGTGTTTTCAAATTCATCTTTGATTGTCATGTGCATCCAGAACAATGTCATTAAAGTCGATCTCCCTTTGAGAATGTGGCTGAGCAGTTTGTTTTACTGAAGTATACTTGAAATCACAGAGGGTTGTTCTTCACTAACTCCTGTTTCATTGAGGCATTGAGCTGCTTTATTTGTATAATTCAAGTTTGGAGGCAAGCTTTATTACTCCAAATACCATATGCATACTGAACAAAAAAGCTGCAAACCCACATTGCATGTGCAATATATTATACTCAACCACTATTACAGTTCACCCACCTCAGAGGATGGGCTCCCCCAATATAGCCAGGTTCCTCCGGAGATTTCTTCCCTCTGGTGAGTTTTTTCCTTACCGTTCTCTGAGGGTTATTCTCCCCAGTGGGTGTTTTATAACTTATTTGCTATTTTAGGAACTGGCGTCCTCCCTTTCGGCTGCACTGTAAAATATCTTTGTGACAGCCCTTCTGTGAAGTGCTCAGCACAAATGAAATGCATTGAAGTGAATTGAATTTGGACACCTCAAAGGCAAAATGGGTCACTGTGCAATTGCCTTTGTAAAATTAGGGTGCCGGTGGTGTTGCCTGCCACTGCTGTGGAACGGAGACGATATCCTTCCCAACTCTAACTCACAGCGGTGCGAGGAGGGAATTCTATTCGCACATCCAACGGCAAAGGAAAAAACACTGTATCCTCTGGAGGTAAAAAAAAATGGCTGTCATGAAGTAATGAATCTGTTCAGTGATTGGATGAAATAGAAGATGGTTTTGGCCACTCCCCACTAAGGCAGTATCCATTGGCAACCAAATAATCACCCCTGCCTTTCTCTCTCTCTCTCTCTCTTTCACATTCATGTTCTGTACTGTTGTTACTTCAACAACTTTTAGTTTCCATGTACTTTCCCATCTTTTGGCTCAAGAACAGAAACAGCTAAACAACAGATCCTCACTTTTTCTCTGGCAAAGTTTTGGAAACAGAGATGATGAAATACAGGCTGTGTTCTCCACCATGGCACACTGCACATGCTATGATTAGAATTTAGCATTTATTCCTTTATACAGCTGTATATGCAAAGCTGTGCTGTACGGCGCAGCAATAATGCCTGACCTAGGACTCAAAGCCTGCAGGTTCCATCCCAATCCTCTATCATTTAGCAAGGATGATCACTGCAATACGGCCGAAGCAAACAAGAAAGTAATGAGAATAAGTACCTGTTTGGTTACAAATTCTGTCCTTCGACCAAACAGAAGCACAGCATGAGAGGAACCAAGAGACAAGCCAGCTGAGTTAGATTTGGTCTGATATTTGAAGAGGTTGGTACCGGACCTCACCGGGCTTCACAGATAAGAGCAGTGACTCAACACCTTCCTTCATGTTTGGGAGAGATGCTCAGCATGTTCAAGACACATCACTAAAATCACCGCATTGTGTGAGATTACCAGGGCGCTCCCCTGATCTTTCTCAAGTCATGTCAGCATTGGAAAGATCATGTATATATCATATATTTATTTAACCCTTATTAAAACAGGGAAGTCCCATTGAGATTGAAATCTCTTTTTCAAGGGAGCCCTGGGGGAGGGGACAATTTGCACAGCCAATTAGATCAGGGGTTGATTAGGTGGCAGGTTGAAACTGTAGCCATTACACCAGGGAACCTGCTACTCTTATCGAAGAGTGTCATAGGATAGGATCCTTAATGATCACAGAGAGTCAGGCCCTCGGTTTAACGTCCAAGTGCTGACCATCCCCACACCTGCTTAGCTTCAGCCACGCAGCTGGAGCAGATTGAATTGTGGTATGGCTGCTGGCATATATGCATAACATCTTCAGCCTGCTTTGCCAGTTTACTCCCACACAAGATAATTTTACTGAGCTCTTTTTTTTACGTAAGAATTACCATGGAGATACCGTTTATACACAGATTTTTTTTATTGCACCCATGAGTGCAAGAAGTTAATTCAAGCAATTCATGCTGAGTTTCTGGTCCAAGCAAAAAAAAAAAAGAAAAAAGACATTAGCCAAACTGGGAACTGAACCAGCAGCCTTTAGATTACATTGCAAGTTACTCGATCATCATAGGCTACGGCTCTGCCAAAGTACACTTTTGTGCGCATGAAATTAGGTAGACTTTAAATGTTCTCGATCATGTCACTTGGTACATTGCCAATTAGCCATTATGACCCATTTCAAAGTCTGTCCTTTGTGACATCAAATGGGGGAGGGATCACACAGAATAATGAGGGAACTGATCAACCGGTTGGCTGAAATTGACCAGACCCTCTAGCCTCTGTGTGGTAAGTAACTGCCCCATATAATGTCATAAGAACCTTCATCTAATCAGTGGAGATCCATTGAGAACATGAGTTTCTTTTGCAAGGATGCCCTGGGAAATGCCAGGGAGAAGTGATGCAGGAAGGGAGGGCCCCTGGAGCAGTTTGGGGGTTAAGGGCCTTACTGAAGGGCCCAACAGCAGGCTTTTTCCCAACTTCATCTCATCGGATTGTCAGAATCCCAAACTCCACTGGGAGTCAAACCAGCATCTCTCCGGTAACCAGTCAAGCAACCTACCTCAATGATACCTTGCTGCTCCCCTGCAGAAAATCAAGGGTGTTCAGTAAGATTCTTCTGATAAATGACTCAGCGAACGACCAATCAAATTCAGCCTCTAGCGGTTCCCCAGGGCTTCAACTAATGCGACATCAAGGAGTTCCTCAAACCGTACACTTTCCCGCATCATAAAAACACCATGCAGTACGCAGTCCTCCCTGTCTCCCCACACAGTAAAAAATGGAGTGTCAATATTCCAGAGTAAACCCATTTTCCTCTGGATAGAGTACTTATAGCACTATGCAGAGTGAAATCGTCTAAATGGAAGTGTCAAAAGTGAGAGTCAATTCCCACTTCCACACAAGGACGAAATCTACTCTGCAGGGTGATGATTCCCTATAGTGTCAAATATTTTTACACACCTCGTTGTTAATTTTGACACAAAATAGAGTAAAATTAACTATAAAAATCTTACACTGGCTGTAGAGTAAAATTTACACTGATTTTGAGTGGGACCAAATGTTATCTGACAGAGAGTTAAATTCAACTCTTAAAGAGTAAAATTGACACTATGATTTTTACTGTAAAACCTCTACACCGCAAGGGCTTCCATTTCTGTCCAGGCGCCACGAAGGGCACCAGAGGGTCCTGCTTCCAGGCCAGGGCTTTTCACACCGCCACAAACAGCCGGGCGTCTGGCTTAATTCAAATATATAGACGTGCCCGTCGCGCCGCTCACCGGGGGGTTCTCCGCTTTTAGACACAATTTGACGGCGGCTCCGTTTAGAGACCGTAAATCCCAGTTCAATCCGATGTCTTTTGGCTTCGGCCCGAAAAGCTGAAGACGGCGATATGCCAGCCCAGCACGCTCTCGCTCACTCCGGCCCTGAAAAAACCGCAGAGGTCTCTAAACGGCTCTTCAGCGCCATTTCCCAAAGTCCCTATTTTTCACCCTTCTCCTCCGACATAAACGGGATTTTCAGAAGTTGAGCGGCCCCCTGAAGCTACCTTGAGCTCAGCTTGTGTATTTAATAAAAAACCCTTTCCCATCTCTGTGTGGTACACCAATAAACCAGACACCACTTCTATACATTATTTATTTGAATCTATGGAGGTCAATATGTTCAAAACTCCCACCCAGTGACCTCCTCATCTATCCTGTTCTTCTTTGTGTTGTTTTTGGCTTGTTTTTCATTTCACTTTTATTGTTTTTTTTTTAAGGAGTGCCTCCTAAAATGCACAGATCAAAAGGTTTGGTTGGTTTCAGCGGCTATGATCAATCTTCATTTCTCATGCTTTTATTATAGGTCATGCCGGCCATATCTATAAACCAGGCCAAAGGAGACTTCTAATGTAAAAACACTAAGTCAATGATTTCTTATCCCCTGCGAGGAAATTTGTGCTCAACACGTGTTGCGCTTTGTGTAAGGTTTCCCCAGTGTGCCGATTTGTTTGACGACTGTGCAAACAGGACAATAGAGAAATATTCTATTTCTATGCATAGAATACATTTACATTTCTGTTCTATTCTGTAAATCAGGAACTGACAGACAACATTCCTGCTTTTAACCACCCTGGTGGACGACTTCACTGAAAACTTTGCTGCCCTGTTTAATGAATTTCAACACCAAGCTTGAGTAAAAGGTCACTGGTTACTGGGTTCACATCTCCTCTACAGTCAATGGGTTGTGTTGTGGCAGTGCTGGGGGGGTGGGACAAGATTTGGAGGTTCTGAGTGAGATGAAGCTACAGTAATAATCTTACCCCCCCAACATTGCTTCTCGCTCGTGGTACTGAGACAGTGACAGACTCTCCTCTGCAGATGCGTCAGCCTGGAGAGAACATCTGGACGGCCTTGGTGGACTCTGGCCTGGGTCCAGCGATCGGAGGCCTAAGATAACCTGAACATTCGCCAGGGTAACGGCGCCTCCATTTAGGACAAGCCGATCGCTATCTTAGCCAAACTATCTCAGCTTTGATTTCCCTGTCCTGATTCTTTGTTCAGACGCGTTTTATTTTCACTTTTTTCATCAAATGACTCAGGAGTTGAAGCAAGGGCAAGAGAGAGTAATTTGAAGCTTGAATTTACTTTGAATGAGAAATTTGAAGGATCAGAGCTGCTGCCGGATTCGAAATGTACATTTCGAAGTGGAGGCCGCTTGCAACACAAACAGCCATGTTACAATCAAAATAATGATGAAAAATGAATACATAAAAGTTCGGAGAATTCTGGCACTGCAAGCGGAGTCCATTAGTGTGGACGTGCCGAGGAAAATAACACCGAACTCGAGCACACACACACCACCCACCTGCTCACAAACTGAGCTCTGTCTTTGTGGCTGTTTCAGGTGCACTGGGGATGGCGGGCGGACAGCGCAGTGGTCCTGATTTATGAGCACCTTTAGCACATCCATAACCAGTAACGCTACCAACGATTGGTCACGGTTCTTCTTCTGCACCAATCATGAGCCATGTTATTGATTTTGTGCATGCTAAAGATCTCACCAAATATTGTGAGTAGAACCAGACAAAAATGGCCGACAAGACAGAATCAAAGTCAGTTACACAGGGAATGTAAACAAACGACGCCAAAGACTAAGTTACATTTTCTTTCCCCTTTTCACAGTGGTAACTAAACTTATGCAAGGAATAGAAAAGGTCTTTTCAGTTTGTTATATTCTTACGCCTGGGGGGGAGGGGGGGAAGGCAAATAAATGTGCTTTTCAAAGTTCAATGAATGCAGCCCTTTTGACCCAGGCTATGATTAATATTGAAGATATGGTTATGGAGGATTAATGTATTCAGAGAGGCACTCTCCCCTGGAGGATATCTGCCTCACGCGCAGTGATTGCAGTGGCTGTGGAGCGTCGCGCTGCCATCTTCCCTTTGTAAGGCCAGACTTTACGCAGGATTAGAGGTTCTCTCTAAGGTCATGTTAAAGGGATAACTTGGGTTTTTTGTAATGGGGTTGTGTGAGGTGCTGAGTGAGTGCACCACCTGCAGAAGATAGCAGTCAGCGAGCTCCCATTGTAGAGGTAGAGCGTAGTGCTGGTGTTAAAACAGAGAAAAACACTGCTGCGGACATGGCAGCCGCAGAATATAGTAGTGAGTAAAATGAAGGCCTACCTAAAGTAAAAATTAATCAGTGTGCGCTATAACTGGAACATTTCCACTTTTCTTTATCATCAGGCAGCCTTTCCTTTGACACAAACATCAAATTTTCTCAACTGTTGATCAAACTCCCGTATTCTAATGCGGTTGAGCAAAACGTAACGCAAGACGAAAGGACTTAGACAGGCCGGAAACTTGATCGCCGCTATCTGCCGCAGGTAATACGCTGACTCCTATCTCGTTCAACCCCATTTCAGGAAGCTCAAACTATCCTTAAAAATGTTAACGTTTGTGTTAACAAAAATGGCCGCTGTGTACCAAGAATGACAGACAGAAAGGCCCTTGATGATTGTTATAGCATGCTAACGCAGACCAAAACATGATTAAACACACGATGCTAGCCTCTCCCCGCCAACAAATCAGAGAGTAAATTATCATGTTCTGCGGAGCTGCCATCAATGCTGTCACTCATGCTTACAAGTGGGGTCAATATCGAAAGAAAAGCATATTTGAACCGACGGCCCTGGAATGACAACGCAAGCTGTCCGAGCTAGAAACTTCGATCTGTCAGACTGCGGCAGACCACCAATCATCTCGGGTGTCCGTAGGTGCACATGCTTATACCTTTTCTGTCTGTGCTCCCGCAGGGATGTTGAGAGAGGCATGTCATGTGATTCATTCGCATTTACCTGGCTTATTCAAAATTCCAATTCTGTATTCGAGAACTCCATTTTGTTTAGATAATCAGTGGTGAGGTAACAACAGCGCTGGAATGTTCAGCTCTTTACAATCTAATTACAGATTTGCAATCTTGAGTCAATATGGTTACTTTGCCAATGTTTTAATCGCAAAGAAAAAGTCAACTTCATTGTTGTTCGCAATCCTTTCTGCAAACTGCTTACCGCCTCTCAGTTGGGTTTTTAGTTTGCCTGCAGGCTGAGAAATTCCTTGTTTTTTTTTTGTTTTTTTTCGATTTTATGAGCAAACCCCTCAGTGTACGCACCTGCTAACTGAAATGAACTGGGAGCAAGCGGTCTGTTACACCGCACGCGATGGGAGTTTCTATAAACGCGGGGACAAGCAAAACAGTCACGGCCAAACTGGAGATTCAGCTCTTCAGCGTGAAAGGTTGCAAACACACTCAGTGAGAACCATGATTCATCAAACGGTGACACCTTTTTTATTATTATTATTATTTTGGTTCCACTGGCTGAGTCAGTCACCAGATCTGAATCCAACTGAACATGCATTTTACATTCTGAAGCGCACAAGTCCCTGAAAGCAGCAGGAAGTGAAGATGCTGCAGTAAAGGCCCGGCAGAGCATCACCAGGGAAGACACACACAGTCTGGTGACGCCTGTGTGTCACAGATCTTAAACAGTAATTGCATGCAAATGATGTGCAGGTTGCAACCAAATATTAAAAATGATTACCGTATTCTACATCATTTTCAACTGTCCAGTATTTTTTATGTGTCAAAACAATGGTGGGGATTTCAAACAGAAGGTGCAGTAATTTCTAAACAGTTAAACTGATGTGAAGTTAAATAAAATAAAGTTGACCTTCTGCACTTAAATGTCAATGTCACTCTATCCTTTTAAATTCAAAGTGCGAGAGTACAGAACCACAATAAAAATTTGCAACTGTCCAATTCATTGTGATGCTCAAGTCGACATTCCATCACTAGTGAAAGAACCACTACCGGTGACTGGAAGCAAGGAAGTTCCAGAACACTGACGCACGAAAAACAACTTTAATGACTCCAAGAGTTTGGTGTTGTGCGTAGCCGACATGCCCTCCTGTAGGCTAGAAGATTACTCATAACCATCTCTTAAAGCTGCTTCTCCATTTTCAACCTCCAACTAAAATCGCTTTTCAATCTCCTCGATGAAGCGTAGAACTCCGGCGCGGCTTATTTGCATATTTCACTGACGCGGCAAAGCTGCTGTCACAAGAATTACAGGCTGCCGCCATCGCACCCGCACCAGCGCTGATTTATACTGCGCGGATCAGCTGAAAAGGAAAGAGTCTATTTAATAAACTGAGCACAAACAGCTGTGCCGCGCATCAGATTATTATTTTTTTTCTTCACTCCCAGGACGCACAACAGGTTTTAAACCATGTTTGCGAGGGCCGATTTCTCATTCACGACATCCACAAAGGCTGATTATCTTGTTAATATTCAACAATGAAAAATTTAGAGGATCCCGTAAAAATTGCCTCCGTAAATAAGCGCGTGATGAACTGCCATCACCGAGGCGGGATCGGCGGGGACAGGAAATTAACTGTGAACTACGGCGGGCCAACGCCGCTGTGTTTAAATCCACTCGTGGATCATTGCTCACTGTCAGAGGGAGGCATTGTTTCAAACAGCATCGGAAAGTGTTTTAACAATGCACGGTTTAATTACTTACGCTCAGTAAGACCGCTAGTTTAATTAAATTTTGCAGCAGTTCGTGGGCAGTTCAGCCACATTGAAATTGGTTGTTGCAGTGGCTAATTTCTTGTCATTCTGAAGTGTAGGCGGAGTGGGTGTAGAATAATACTGATACTTCAGCCACCTGAGACTAAGTTCTGACTCCCACAATTAATAAAGAAACATTGAAATATACCGTAGGCCTACCACACTGCTGTTCCCTCTTTGAATAAAGTGTTTTTCTGTGTGTTATGCTGAGCAGTGATGGGTAAACACACTGTCACACTGTAAGGTGAGAAAAAAAAAATCATCCTTCTATTTTAAAAGTTGGACACACTGTGAGCCAAAGTTACATTGCTGGGTGAATTGTACTTCTGGCAAGGAACTGTTAAATAGTGCTGATGTCATTAATTTATGTGATGTGTTGATTTGGATTCAGATTGCCCGCTGAGCGAATTTGGCGGCTTATTTTGGATTCTGAAACTTACTTATGAAAAGGAATTGGCTGAACAGGTGTTTTTTTTTTTTTTCAACGAGGAGTATTCTGGGTGGCGGTGATTTTGGAGACCATTCCAGGGAGTATGTGCCCAGCTTGCGCAATGCATGCTGGGATAGCATTCTACCAGGACGTAAGTGAAAAATGTAGGAATTCAGAATAGGTGCAAATGGCTAAGACAGTTTTGTGCATGTTCTGTGATGCAATTTCCAAAGATCGTGGTTTCCCTTACCACAGCGAATGCAGCTGTTCAAAATTCAAAAGCAAGACAAGCTAATTAGGGACCCTGAGAGCCCCCCGTCAAAGTGTGGATGTGCACACAGACAGATGGACGGACAAACAGGGCCTTAAGCAATAGTCCATAAAAATTGGTTTTGAAAAGCCACTGCAGGCAGATTGGGAGACAAAATAAAGGTCAAGGTTACAAGTCAAAGGTCACCAAAAATTCTGTAGAACTCATTGGTCAATTTTGTTGTGAATTACGAAATGAGCCAATAGCGACAACCAGATAAATGCAAAAAGAAGGCTTTATTTCTGAAGGGGGAAACCCCCCAACAGAGCTAGCAAGGGTACAGAGTCCACAATCCAAAAACAGTATCCAATGGGCGTAATGCAGAATCGTAACCAGGGCACCAATAACAAAGTTCGTGGTCAGACAAAAAGGGTTCGGTACACAGGTGTAGGTTTGGAGGAGAAACAAACTCATAAGCCAAAGACAGTCCGAATCCAAAACCAGGGCAGTAATCACAAAATCAAGGTCGGGCAGAAAAAGGTCAAAACTCACAGATGCAACAATATCCAAAAAGGGCAAACCAAAATCAATAGTCGGGCAATCCAGTCAGAAAGATAAACACTGAGCAATCAAGGCGAGAAACGTGGCACGAGAAAACTAGGGAGAACAATCTGACAAGAGTGTGAAGCAAACAGACATCTTATATACACATCCCGGTGAACACATGACCAGGGAGAACAGGTGCAATCAATGGTAACAATGATCAGGGAGAGACACATGAGGAATAAACTAATCACATGAATTTGGCAAATGCCAAAACGCAGACAGGGATCACAAGACAATCCTATGAACAAACAGCTCCGGTTAAGGAGTACTAAAAGTGCATAGTCTAAAGAAAAGGAAAGCATGAGATATAAGTGGAAAACTGCAGCAGAGATAATTAGGGATAGGCAAGGAGGCGGAGACTAGAATTGGGCGATAGATGAGAGATCATTAGTCAATTAGTAAGTGCAGCTATACAATCCCAAGTGCTTGTTAGTAAGTTAGTCCAAATATACAAGGTTAGTGTGGATTAGTATTTAGCAGAAACAATAAACTGTTAGTATGTGTTAGTAAGACAGTAAAAGAGAGAGGAAGGAAGAACACGAGATAATGAAAGAAGGTTGAAACCCAGAAACCAATAAATCACCCGAATGAGTGGCACACAAGACAAGGGACCGTGAGCAAAGATACACACATGACAAGACAGGGGAGACAAAGTGTAAAGCATGGAAATGAAAACATGGCATGGAATCTGAAGCATGAAAAAATAATAAAACGTGAAATCTAAATTACCAAAAACACAATACATGATCCTAAGAATGGTCAGACAGAGCAGTGGTCACTAAACACAAAAATCATAAAGCATGGCAAAGCCAGGTACAGAACTTAAACATGAGAGCAGAATCCAGAATCCCAACAAATTTGAATAATTGCACTGGCTTCCTTGACCTAAACTCAGTGATTTATGGCGCTCAGTGCTGCACGTTGAAAACTACATGAAAAGTTTAAGGTCAAAGGGAAAAGATCAAAAGTTCGAAGTCAACAAAACATTTAAAGGACACAACTAAATGGTAAGGCCAAACTACACAAGCAATTTTGAGAGGCTGCTGGAGAGGGGGTCGAGAACGAGAAGCATTTTATCTCCTTCCAATCAGCCTTGAGAGCGGCAGGCCGAATCAGCGGACCTTTATCACCAGGCATTAACGAGCAGGCCTGATCAGTGCTTAAAGTCCGATTTAAGCTTTGGCAGGAGGCAAAGTTTTTTCTCTAAAGCCAACAGTAACAGCTGAAGTTAATGAAATTTGCTTGTATAGGCCGTATGAGCGTCTTCTGTTTAAAATTGGTCCATTTGTAAATGTTTCAGATTACGTTTGTACTTATTGGATGTCTCGTTACGAGCCGTAATTCTCGTCAATCATTGATGTTCTTCTCCAAGGCTTGCACGCTGAAGCGTAAGAATTAAAATGATGCGGTTGAACAGATGAATTTCAGTAAGGTAAACTCAGGGTCAGAACAAAAAAGTTAGAAAATTAACTTATTTATTGTGAGAAAACTTGAGCAAATTGTGACATGAAATATAGAATTTGTGGCGACACTTAACGATAAGCACACATTAATTAACATTACATAAAACTGTAATAAGCATTAATTAACAGTTTATAAACACTTTACTCATGTCTAATAATCACCCACTAATGGTGTTCACATTGCATAAGGTATTTATTTATAACTTATTGAACAGCTTAATAGTGTTACTGATGTGATAGTAAGATTTATCAAAGTCACAATAAGGGTGAAGGAGAGAATTAATAAATCTGTTATTTATGGTTAAATAAAGCTTATTCAACACTGATGCACTAGTTATCCGTGAAATAACTGAGAGTAGTTATTTATTATTGCACTGACTAATGTAGATGTATATTTTTGTGAAGAGTAACTGCTCAAAAGCTAATATAAGAGTCAGCTCTGCTTCAATAATAAAAATTAATCTACTGTAAATTTGATAACTGAAAAAGACTTATGGAAAGTAACATGTTAAAAAAGTTTGGGAATTTGAAATTAAAATCCTGCTTTTCCAATTGCAACAAGGAATAATTTGTAATTATAGTAACAGATCCCATTGTTAAAAATAATTGGTTGATTAATCATGGCAAAAATGAGCATGATTGTGGTCTGAAAAGCATAAATATATGTGCAAATAATTTTTCTTTTATTTATTTTTTTAAATTCAGGCTCACTTTAAACATCAATTTCTAAGGTCATACCCAGCCTGTGAATCCGTGAGCACTGAATTCAGGGATAAAAGCATCCTGTGAGTCATGAGGAACAGAATGAGGAAGTCATTGACAATCTGTGAATCTTTGATTGCATAATCTAAGTAGTGGTTACTCGTTGCACCCTTCCATTGCTGTTTTTTAAACAACCGTCTCGCACATTGTCTGCCACACCATTCACGCCACCTCAAACTCGAAGGCAAGCGTAATATGCTAATTGCCGTATCCATTTGCAAAACAAAGCTCGCTAACGCTGTCTTAGAAATTGCGAATGCTTTGTGTTTGGACTTGTCAATGGCTGTCAAAACTGAGAGGGCTCTCCTGGGTAGTTCTATAGAAATACCCACAATCACTATAGTTGGTCCCTTTAACTCAAGGACAAATTCTGCACTTAACTGACTACTTTATGGAGAATTTAATTATAAGCACTATACTGCCATTTTAGTGTCATTGCATTGTACTGTAAGATTCTGACTTTATGATGACATTTGGATGGGTTTCTGGGCGCTGTATTTAGCAGGCCAAAGTGCTGATATTAACATGGTCAGAAAGACATAACAAATGACAAGGAGAGAGAGGGGAAGAGGGAGAGATAGAGATAGAGAGAGATACTCTCTACTCTTGAGAGTCCTGGTTGTATAGCGCAACCAACACATCCAATTGAGTGCAATGAGAAATCAATAGTGTTGCTCTATATTAATGACACCCCCAGAGCATCAAGAACCACGAGGATGAAAAACCACTGGTGTGGTCAGGACCGTCTCTGTGATTATGTCTGAGAGAGAGGGTGTGTGCGCATGTGTGTGTGTGCTTAGGGAGGAGGCGTGGAATTCAGTCTCAATTCGGGTATTTGTGTGATAGTGTGCGTTTGTTTAGGGATCGTTGCGGCAGGCATGCAGGTGGGTACAATATCGTGAGTGTATGTACTGTGTATGTACTGTGCATTTGTGCGTGTGTGTGTGTGTGTGTGTGTGTTCGTATACATGCCACAAAGTGAGAACCAGAAAATGTTTTTTTCTGACAGAGTGGGGACATTATTGGGAAGTGCGGACATTTTCACCTGTCCTCACAACTATGAAGGCAAAACCTGACCTATTAGTTAAGGTCAGGAGTAAGGTTAGAATTAAGGATAGGTTAAGGTTAGAGTAAGGGTTTGGGTTAGGCATACATTGCTTATTGTCAAGATTATGGAAAGGCTGCACAGACACAGAATGAATGAATGGAAGTCATTGTAGTGTCCTCACAATGACAGAAGTACAAGGATGTGTATGTATACGTGTGTGTCTGTGTGTGTGCGTGTGTGTTTATGTTAGCGAAGCACTGTGAGCGCACTCTGTATCAGAATCCATTCTCTCTACATTCTTCTCTTTCCTCCCCAGACTTCTCTCTCTCCCTCCATCCCTCGTTCCCTCCCTCTCTCCCTCCCTCCTCAGCCATAATCTGCACCAGGAGAGAGATTATCTCTCCGAGGTGAGCGGCGTCACCGCTGCCTGTTTGACTGACAGAGCTAATCCAGCGACCTGCCTTAATTGAGGACATTCACAACTGCCTTCATTAAGGACATTCCTCAGTGGGACATAAGTGGACCTTTCACTTAAACCGGAGTTTTTTTTCGCTTCATTTGCTCGGCCAGCATTGACACTGCGGGAGTGTTAAGGAAAGGGCCGTGAACTCATTCATCAAAGGGGGGATTTTAAGACAAATGTGAGTAAGCGGGTCACAGAGAAGGAGTTATAAGGAGAGAAGGGAGGAAGTAAATGAGTTAATGTCAGGTTTGTCTCCTCCGCACCGAGAGTACAGTGACAATTCTGCATTATAAAGTTTCTTACAGGCAGTTAAATGTTTCGTGTGTATCGCGTCTTGCATTGACTTCGAATGTAATCTGTGGTGCGAAAAATTTGTTTCGCAACCGGTGTGAAATCAGCTTCAGAGAAGTTCCATGATCAGCTGCCAATGGCCGATTGTGGCGTTCGTAAGGGAGCGCACGACAGTGGGAACTAAGCATTAAGATAAAGTGACTAGATTTCTGAAAGGAAAATCTGGACCATTTTCAGCATGGCGGTGAAAAATCATTAAAGAAGCAATGTGTAAGAAATGTATGTTGATTAATCATTAAATGGCCCTGATATATCACCAGACATAAAGGAATGATGTTAATTTCAAATACTTATATCACTGACAACAGTTGTCCAGCCAGAATATTCTCATTACAAAAACGAAGTTACAGCCCACAACTAATGTTTATGTTTTCATTTTGTGTTTTGGCCTGTTGCGCCGCCCACCACCCATCGCCCAATCACAAAGTCAGTTGCATTTCAGCATCCAGGTTGCCAGTTATCACTGAGCTGCAGCTACCAGCGTTTTGGATTGCAAATGTCTGACGTTACTAAACCTAAAAGGCCTCGTTATGATTCGGAAACACATCGTGACAAAGTCAGAAACAAAACAAGGATCTGTATATGACTGGCCTATGATAAGCCTTTGAAAGATGGAGACGGCTGAAAGCAGAGAAGAATTTTAAGACCGACATCACAGTTGCTAATTTTCTCCTGAGCAGGTAGGATTCAGCTCAATTTGGCTAACTTAATTCTATTTAATGTAGGCACGGACATTTCAAATACTCTCAGTCGAATTACCTTATGCATGTTCGTTCATGGTACGTTAGTGCGTATGTAGGTGGGTTATCGAACTGACTAGGTAGCAAATTGTTTGAGAAATAAAAACCGTGGCTCTTCATTGCTGACATTAGCAATGCATCATTAGTCCGCTTCTCTGGCTTTATGCTGAGACGCTGTGGATACCGTTCCAACATTAGCACAGCCATTATGGCAATATGACATGTAATTGAGACAGTACATCGTTCAAATGAGTCCTCATTCATTCTTTACGCATATTACAGTATGGACTTTAGTGGGCTATCCACACAGGAGAGTGACGAGCAAGTTGACCAATATGACCATTGCGAAAGTTAGTTAGTCATTAGTCTCGATATTTACTGAACTGAACTGAACTGAACACAACCCTGAGAGAGCAAATCATTGTTGATATTGAAACGTAACCATGGTAGCTCCGTGTAGTAGATGCTCTTGCTCGATCCGGCAACCTAGCTGGCAACCTCTCGTCTGAGAGAGAGGAGGAGGGGATACTGCGCTCTGCACTGTTTTGAATGTGATTGCACTACCAGTTTTGGCCACAAACTTACATATTGCTCCTTTAAATACTTTCAATATGAAATAAAAATGGGGACTAGTACTTTTTCCTGTATTTTGAACAGCTTTTAAAAGGCTGAAATCAATCCACTCAGTCAGTCCACCTTCGTCGCCTCCGCCTCTGAAATGAGAAGCAAGTCATGGGTGTCACTCTCAAAATATTCAACAAGACAACCTTAAGATTTGAAAACGCCTACCAATAAAGCATATTTTAAGTGATGGCAAAGTGTGACGTTCATCAGTGAACTTTGAGTTAGGCTCTGTCTAACTAGATCGCTTTACAACTTAAATGCCCGCAAAATAATTGATTTCCCTTCAAAAACCGTAACTTGGTTAAAAAGCGGTTATATCGGTTTCGACAACTACGTGAGGTTTCTGCTAAATGTATGCCGCCAACCAAGACAAGGTGAAATTGTCAAATAATTTAAAGGACAAATGCGTTTCTATTGAGTTGACATTCAAGAAATTGAACCGTGAAGAAAAATAAAAACCTGACGCGCGTCACACGCTGCCAGTGGGCTTTGATCCATTGATATGAATGCAACCTATTTTTGACAGGCGTCTCACGCGTTCGATGGGCGTTGGGCTTTAGACTGTCAATGGTGTCAGCTCACACAAAATAAATAAGTTCATACACAACATACCATTTAACGCGGTCGCCGGTCTCCTTCTCTCCTTTTTGTGGCCTCTTTGCGGTTGATGCTGCCGAGTCTGGTCGTGCTTCCTGATAACGTCACTGAGTACGTCATACGTCACTGAGTATGTCATATATCTTCTCTGGCGATGCGAGTTACCGGCTACCATAATAACTGGTGTTCGAGTCTGCACGCATTTTCCCCCCATTCAGTGTCAAAATCGGGGACATTTTCGGGGACAGCTTTAACCAGGGACAGGTCACCCAAATTGGGGGCTGTCCCCAGAAATTGAGGACGTCTGGTCACCGTACATTAAGACTGTGAGATTAATGAAATTATGAAGTATGAAGTAATCTCAGCTTGCATTAAATATAAGCCATTGAAAAATAAAGCTGACAGTTAGTTATTCCTGGTCGTCGCTCAGCTGAGCGCACTCACACAGCTCAGCTGGCTGTGTCTAATTCTTAATCTCGTTGCACCTTGGGGAAATCCTGCTCGATAGGGTGGGATATTAATGATTAATTCTGCCTGTTTATGGGGATGTGCTCGCCAGGGCTTCATTTTCTATACTTTCAGATGATGTTTCTCTGACATAATTTTCCTGGGCCTGGTAAACAAGTCAAGGACCAGTGCTGCTCATGAGTAAACACCGCTTATTTTACTTCGCCTCGGAAGTCAGCCAGATAGTTTGCGGTAATAAAATTGCTTTGCAGTATTTTTCCTGACTAGATTGACCACTAATAACAAGATAGAGTGGCCACCAAACCATTGTATTTTAGTTTATTGGACAAACGTATGAAGCATAGCGAAGCATGGGTGCCTGCATTACAAGAAATTAACTTTAAAAAACCTAAAAAAATGATTAAAAAAACAGTGTATCCTCACTGTAGTGCTCTGGAGGTCAACACTCTCTTCTTAGCATTAACTACTACCCACCCAAGTACCAACCATTTTACCAGCTCATGGGCTCCATTGGATTAAAAACGTTGGCAATACATCATATTATATTTAGCTGGATGCATAAAAACCTCGACCAAAATACAATTTTTTATTTTGGACCTTTTGAGAACACAACGTTCCTTGATCTCTTTTGGCCTCCATGTGAGAGGATGTGACAGGGAATTCTGATAATTTCCACTTCCTGCCCCAATGTAAGTCTGCTAATTACTTTGGCTTGGTACAGTAGGTTAGTCATTCATGAAATAATCATGCGTTCATGAGGACTGTGTGTGCTGTGCGTGGTTTTCCGCCCTGGAGCAGGGGAGAGAGTACTCTCGGCCGTGCCTCCTTTCGAGCGCGCTCTCCGTAAAAGTTGAGTAGCCTGCCCCAGATGTGTCTGACTGTATTATTTTTACACGTCCACACACCACCAGCTCCTTTAAAGAAAAAAAAATCTCCGACAGAACAGTAAAACCAACAGAAGGACTCGGATAGCAAGCGTTCTGACCAAGAGCTACGCCGATGCCGCCCCAAAAAGCGACCGAAACTTGAAGCTGACGGCTAACTGGGGCAAAATTTGGAATGTAATATTATTTAAGTTATTTTCTCCAAATTTTATTTATTGAAATATATATGCACATAATGTTTTCTGATGTGCAAAATGCTTGTTTGTTCTGGTCCTCTCCCATCTCGCTAGACGCAAAAAGAGCAGCAGTACTGGCTTTTACGGGAAGAATTTAGAGCCTATGGCTTAACCTCCTGTGCACTCAGGTTCTGTCAGACTAATTTTGCGCTTTAACTGTTTACCTGCGCATACAGCAGTACATGTTCCCATTTTAGGAGCTCTGGTGCCCGGAAATAGATGCGCACTAATTGGAGAAATTTATTTTGAAGCATATCTGCTAATTACGGGTGGCACACTGGTGTAGTTTTGCCTCAGAGCTAGAAGGTGGGTTTGTTGGTTTGAACTGGGCCTGGGGCCTCTCTGTGTGCAGTTAACATTTTGCCCTTGCGTTCCAGTTCGTTCCCTCCCAAACTCAAAATTTAATCATGTCAGGCTAACTGGAGACTCTAAATTGTCTGTGGATATGAGTCTGTGAGTGAGTGGTGTGTATCGTGAGGGATTAACTAGCAGACTGTCCTGGATGGGTTCCTGCTCTTCTCTCATTGGATGCCGGGATAGGCCCCAACCCCTAACTCCTCCCCACAGGTGATTCTTGCCACTTGCCAGGCCAAAGCCCCACCACGACCCTGAGCAGAGGAAAGCAAATGATAGTTCATCCATTCACAGTCAGTGGGCCCGACGATGTGAGTTAGTATGAGTGATTTCCGGAGATGTGCCCCAGATGCACTGAATCCATTAGCATGGTGCAACATTCTTTGACTGCCGCCTCACAGCTAGAAGGTTGTGGGTTCGAATCCAGCCTGGGGCCTCTCTGTGTGCAGTTTGCATGTTCTCCCTGTGTTCGCGTGGGTTTCCTCCAGATACTCTGGTTTCCCCCACCCACAAAAACAAGCATCCCAGGAACACTCCTACCAGAACCCCTGACCAGGGAACTGGCGTTAGAACTGGAGTTGGTCCCCGGGCTCTGCTCTGTGGCTGCCCACTGCTCCTAACTATAGGATGGGTCAAATGCAGGGGACAAGTTACCCCACATGGTTCAATCAAGTAAATATCAAAAAGACTTCAACAATTGGGATTAATATTTTTCCCGAAAATGAGACATTTTCTATCCCGGGAAAAGAAGCACATTTTCCGTAATACCAGGAGATTAACTTTGTTTTTAAGGTATAATTTTTGCTACCGTTATACATCATTGGTCAAAGATCAGGAAATGCCATACTTAACAAACAGACATGTGGGTCCCAAATATGACTGATTTAATGTATTATCTGGTGGTATATATAATTTCTCAGGCACAAAAGCGTAATTTCAACATTAATCAAGATTAAAATAATATAAACTGCGCAAACCACATGCAGCTTGACGCTCGCTGCAGATGAGAGGGCGAAAACCCCTGATCTGTCGCTGTCTGACTGTACAGCCTCATGGAAATGATATTTTACAATTCTTCAGATTATAAACTAACAAAATTCATGAAGGCAAGTAGTTTGCCATTTTCGAAGTCATGGTTTTGAGCTCGGATAGATTCCATAATCTGATCACATTCAGACGCTGCAGGTACGTCTGCAGGAGGCCGGCACGGTGTGTGCTGCGGTGTCAGTCTGTCGGCTGAATAAAGTCAGCGATCCCTCAAAGTTAAAAGGCAAAGTTATAAAACGCATCCATTCACTGGGTGTGAGGTTTCAGACGGATTCAGGAGATTTTTCTTTCTTGAATGAGAGCCCCATTTCACCAAAGCCCGCTGCATCTCTGTCTGAAGTGTTTTGCATAAAGTATGAATCCAGTGTTCTAGTAGGTTTGAGCTTTAACCTGTAGTTTTGTCTGAGATTTTAAATGTTGCAGTGTGCGGACTGTTGAGCCTCAGTCTAGCACATTTGATCCCTCCCTCGTCCTCATGATTTAATATTTTGAAGCAGGCCATTATGAAGTATTTCCGCTCTCTGCTGATGTCAGAAATCGTGTTGTGTAAGTCTAATTCAGATCATAGAGCTACAAGTTACTTAACTAACTGTGTTAATGGTCAGATGTGTTCAGGGTGTTTTGTGATTGTTAATCAATTAATTAAAGTACTGTCTTTCCCTGCAGGCATACACAAACACACACAGCTGTTCCGCCTGCGCACAAACACACAGCTGTTGAATATGTCTCAAGAAAATAAAATAGGCCTACATATTTTATAAATATATTCCATTATCTTATCAATATTTTTTACACGCTCTTGCCGGCTGCTGTTTTTAAATCCCGTTTCCTGGGATTAAACCCTATTAAATAATATATAAATGATACATGTTGCTGGAGCACAGCCTGTTCTGCTCATGAGCAAACCACATGCAATGTAATATGTTATTAAAATTCTTAGTTATTATTCCAAAACATTGTCCACCAGGGCTCAATATAATTGGGACACTCCCATCTTATCCTATGTAAACAAACAGTTTCTGGTTCAGGAATTTATTCTGCAAATACGGCAAATAAAATACGAATAGTATTAGTACAAAGAGAAGTTTGAGAAATATAATATGTGGTGTTTTGTACGATCAGCATCTCTCTATGTGCTGCGTGTTAATTTCCGTGGATCAATAGTTTTGGCATTCTCATAACATTATGGCGCAAAAACAAGTTCCTTAAATGGGATTTTTCTCTCAAATATGCAGCGAACATGACAATTTCATTAAAAGCAGAGGTCAGGATGCACGTAATTTTTCAAAAACATGGATCTCTATTTTACACGAGTTTGCAGTCTCATTCAGAATTTGCACTGCTTTTAAATGGTTTGTCAACATGGGATCAGATAGGAGTGTCCCAATTATATTGAACCCCGGAATAGATCAGTGGTATTAGACCGACAAATTGTCCATAGTAGTCATGACAAACCTACCCTGTAGGCTTTCACTCCAACCCTAACAAAGCTCACCTCATTCAACAGCTAGAGCAGGGCTGCCCAATCCTGTTCCTGGAGATCTACTGTCCTGTAGGTTTTCACTCCAACCCTAACAAAGTTCACCACATTCAACAGCTAGAGCAGGGCTGCCCAATCCTGTTCCTGGAGATCTACTGTCCTGTAGGTTTTCACTCCAACCCTAACAGAGCTCACCTCATTCAACAGCTAGAGCAGGGCTGCCCAACCCTGTTCCTGGAGATCTACTGTCCTGTAGGTTTTCACTCCAACCCTAACAAACCTCATCTCATTCAACAGCTAGAGCAGGGCTGCCCAACCCTGTTCCTGGAGATCTACTGTCCTGTAGGTCTTCACTCCAACCCTAACAAAGCTCACCTCATTCAAAAGCTCGAGCAGGGCTGCCCAACCCTGTTCCTGGAGATCTACTGTCCTTTAGGTTTTCACTCCAACCCTAACAAAGCTCACCTCATTCAACAGCTGGAGCAGGGCTGCCCAACCCTGTTCCTGGAGATCTACTGTCCTTTAGGTTTTCACTCCGACCCTAACAAAGCTCACCTCATTCAACAGCTGGAGCAGGGCTGCCCAACCCTGTTCCTGGAGATATACTGTCCTGTAGGTTTTCACTCCAACCCTAACAAAGCTCACCTCATTCAACAGCATGAGCAGGGCTGCCCAACCCTGTTCCTGGAGATCTACTGTCCTTTAGGTTTTCACTCCAACCCTAACAAAGCTCACCTCATTCAACAGCTGGAGCAGGGCTGCCCAACCCTGTTCCTGGAGATCTACTGTCCTGTAGGTTTTCACTCCATTCCTAACAAAGCTCACCTCATTCAACAGCTCGAGCAGGGCTGCCCAACCCTGTTCCTGGAGATCTACTGTCCTGTAGGTTTTCACTCCAACCCTAACAAAGCTCACCTCATTCAACAGCTAGAGCAGGGCTGCCCGACCCTGTTCCTGGAGATCTACTGTCCTGTAGGTTTTCACTCCAACCCTAACAAAGCTCACCTCATTCAACACCTAGAGCAGGGCTGCATAACCCTGTTCCTGAAGATCTACTGTCCTGTAGGTTTTCACTCCAACCCTAACAAAGCTCACCTCATTCAACAGCTCAAGCAGGGCTGCCCAACCCTGTTCCCGGAGATCTCCTGACCTGTAGGTTTTCACTCCAATGCAATTGGGGGACGCTTTATTTAATAGTAGGATGTCTTATTCAGCAGCTAATTAGAGTGAGGTGCACCACATTAGGGTTGTGAACATCAACAGGAGGGTAGATTTTGAGGAACTGGGCCGGTGTGCACTGTAGCACATCATCAATTTTTCACACAACCTCAGCGGCGGAAACTCCATCCGACCAGTGGCTCAGAGGATGGCGGGAGGGAACAGGAGCGAGAGAGGGGGAACAGTGATACGTCGAAGCAGCAGGATGCCGCCTAACTCGTGAGCGCTGGAGCGGAAGATGGGTTATGAAGCAGATGAAAAGCGCTAAGAGCGGGATGCACGGAGCAGAAGTCAGAAGTTGAGTGCAAGAAGCTGAGCAATTTGTACGACTCATGTTTTCATGCTTTATCTCGTAGTCGTCATGTTGCTCGGGTGTGACAACAAACAATGAAAAGTAAAAAAACCTCAGATATTCCAAGACTCCAGATGGAAAGCAGCATTCAAAAGATTCTCAGAAAAAAAACCCCTCTTTTTTCACTCTAACTGAATTTTTGATTAAATGAAACTGACGGGATCGGGAATGGGACCGTTGTCATTAATGGTATTCCGTGTATTTTCGTAACCAGGCAGTGGTTGTCACAGAAGCGACTGGCGTAATGGTTTGGAGAAATCAGACAAAGCTGTAACATGTAGAGAAAACATTCTACCCTTAAGAGTGTTCTCAAGCACAAACATTGAAAAACGGACAATCAACTCTCGAAATCTAATTTAGTGCCCAGGCCTTGCAGGTAAACCCTTTGATGGACAGTCAATCCATTGTCAGTAATAGATAAATGGAGCTTTCCTGTTGGTAGAGCATTAGCACAGTCAGTCACCGCTGCGCAGAGACTCAATCTTCATGGGCCTAACAGGACCGGCAAGAATGAGTTCCGTTTTTTGGGCTCATTTCATTGCTGGACAAATCTGACTCTGTGGCTGCACTGAGCAGACTTTGGCTCCGGTTACAACATGGTGACAGCAAAAAAACTGAGCCTCAAAGCAGCTGAGGGGGATTTGATCAACCCTGGGGAAAGAGAGGTGACCCAGACTGCGGTTTAGCAACAGTCTATTTAACAGTAGATCAAGACAGAAGGCACTGAAGGTGTGACTTGATTTGATTTGCTGCATTTCAGTGGTAGTCAATTTCATTCAAAAATGGTGAAGGTTGTTTCTACTTATCAAGGTCTGGATTGAACTCCGTAATCAGCTAATTTCTTGAATCAGGTGTGGCAAACCACCAGAAAATCAGGCACAGACAGGGCAAGAGAATGGCTTAAGTCCAGGTCACTGGGTTATTACAGGAATAAACCAAAAGACTATATACTTCTTGAGTACTAAGACCCTTGGGGAAATTAGCTGCTGTCATGTGCTAGAGAGGGAGCGCAAACTCGAGGTGCCTCGTCTCTTCGCCTTCGGACTCTGATTAGGAATGTGGAGAAAGCACAGAGGTTAGTAGCGCTCATGCGACATGATCTCTCACCCAACCTGCCCCCATCTGCTACATTGCTAGGTTTATATTGCCAGTTTTCCTGGCTCTGACAGAGATCAGGTGCGTGGCCTCGTGCAGAAGGCGATTGGAGACCCAGTCTCATTGGCTGGACTGCAACTGGTGGGAGCTGTCCTGTGTAGAGCGGCGACAAGGGGGAGCCTGTCCTCCAAGAAAACACATCCGGAAAGGTTATTTGTCAAGCAGCTTATTACGACTTACCTAAACGTAATCCTAACCCTAACCCTAATACTAAACCTGACCCTAACCCCAACCCTAATCCTTTCCCAAACCATTATTTTTTAGTGTAAATATGACTGAAACTGTATCTGGAACTGAAACTGTAACTCTAACAGTACCTTTCTGCTGCCAGTAGGGGGCACACATTTTAGGAAACGCTCCTTTGGGTCGTAAATCAGAGGAAATGAGAATGATCAACCTATTTGAGCTTATGGTTGGAGGCCAGGTTGACCATGGGTGCTGAATGGAGGCCCGTCCGCCAGGCGCTGTCCATGGTGCTGGCGGACGGGTGCGATAAAGGGAGGGGAATCGTTGGGTCTGGGAGGTGTGACTTGTCCCAGTCGCCACACAGGTATTTAGAATCTGGGATTGTTGCTCGAACGCTACAGGTACAGCTGCTCGGCAAGACCGCGTCATCACACCCCTCGATCACCGTGATCATTTAACTTCTCAAATCAGGCGATTAAAATCTCGGATTGTTGCACAAGAGTTGCAGGTTCAGCCCTTTGGTAGGATAGTGTCATCGCACCTCAAGAGTTAGGTGATGCTGCATTTCTGCAGTCACAGACCCATCCATTCTCAGGATATAAGAGCGAACTGAAAAATGTCTGCTACGTAACTGAGCCACCGGGTCTTTATTTACTTTTATCCCGCTGCGCAAAACCACTGAGCCTTTCGTGTAAATTCAGCAGAATCACTAATTGCAGAGTAAAAACAGCAGTGGCACGTCGCTGATGAGAGGAAATTGCTCATCCGGCTGGGGTTTTCCCAGGTAAAAAGTTCCCGACAGGCCCTTAAAAGTGGCTTTGTTTTGGTGAGACACCTGTGTAATCGCACAGGTGCATTACAACCCCGTCGCCATATGGCTCCTACCGGAGACAGAAACGCACCCTGCGGACATCTGATTACGCTCTATGAGGCCTCGATAAATCACCTGTACCCGCAGACAGACCGTACCACACTGCAGGATGTGGTGGGCCGGTTTCTTTAACACCGGGACTAATGAGGGAGAGACGGACTGATCGGTCCATCCTGAGGACTGCATGGGGACAGAGAGGGGGAGAGAGCGAAGGAAAGGGTGTGTGGGGACAGACAGAGAAGGAGGAAGAGAGAGAGAGGGAGAAAGAGAGAGAGAGAGAGTTACAGTATGTACAAGGGGACTGTGGAGAGAGAGAATGAGTGAGGGGGATGGAGAGAGATAGAAAGATGGGGAAGTACAACGCAAGAGAGGAATGGACAGAATGTGAGATGGGATGGAGAGAGAGCAAGAGGGAGGGAGGAGTCGAAGCAAAAGAAGGGATAATAGGAGAGAGCGCATGAGAGGTGGAGAGATTGAGGTAAACGGAGAGGGTGAAAGATAGAATACGAGAGAAGAACAGAGGGAGCGGATGGAGGGATGAAGGCAGAGGGGTCACATATGGCCAAACGGCACCAACATCTGCTCCGCCGTCGCGACGCCAGCGATTAACGTCGCGAAAATCGTGACCGCTCTCTCAGAAACAATTCAAGCCGACAGCGGCGAGGCTGCGTACTTAATAATGAAAATGAAAATAAAAATGCGCAATTGAATGACTGACGAGTCGCATTTTTATGCGATGTGGCAGTTCAGCCTGAAATTACCTTCCGATGGAGGAACAGGCAGGTGGTGTGGAGTCATCTTTGAATAATTTATCCAGAAAAAAAGATAACCAGGAAGAAAAATTGAATTTCTTTCCCTTAAATAGGTAGACATTTTAATTTCTCTTCAGCCGCACAGCTGCAGATCCGATGGCCACCATTTTATTAATTTTGGTTGCAGATGATCCTAAATGAAAAGCTCATGACAGACAAACTGTTTGACCAAAATGCATGTATTAGGCCTCATTTAAAAGCCAACATCCTCTAGTTTCTAGGTCATGTGTTTATGAGGCATGGGACAAAAGCACAAGCCTTAACAAATGTCAACAAACATTTTGCGCAAAAACAATAGAACAAGGAGCCGACAGTGAGAGAGAGATGGCCGTGTATCTATTTAATTTTTAATTAAAAGATGCTTCTGTTGCATTAACTCACTTGAGTCAACCACCCCTGTTTCTGAAAGCTGGATCATTTTTTGGCTGGGTGACTGCACCGAGGAAAGCCCGGCACCCTGTTTAGTCTGAAGTACGGACTGGAGTAAAATGAGCCGTCTCGGGTTTTACTTGGAGGACTAATGCAGCTAACTCAATAATCCCATTTCATGAAATCACTAGCACAGGAGGGGTGTAGCTCCTGGTCTTCAGGAGCCGAGCTGATGTGTATGTGCACGCAGCCCAGAGCCCCTGTTAGCGGTTTTATATAATGTCCACATCCACTGGAAAATGGCTCCAGCACATAATGGCGGCCATTACTCTCCACTGTCCTTTGAACGTGTTCCCTGCTCTCACCGTAAATGTGAGCCCAGCACGTCTGTGCGCTGTAAAAATAAAATAATCAGCCCATAAGCACAGCGGCAGCATTACAGTCTCTGCCTGGCAGGAGATAGCGTATCCGTTAGCTTTGAAGCCCTATTTTTCTTACTTCCAGGAGCGCAAAGGACACTCGTGCTCATCTGAGAAGGAGGAAAGTGTTTTTAAAGCATTAGCGGAATAAGATTCGTTTTGCCTGACTTCTGCAGAAGTGTTTGAGTGCTCCATTGGTTTTGGCCACCCGCTGTGATTGTGACATCAGCATTAGAATGTTGATTTAAGAACACTGAAGTCATGTATTCTTTGTGAGCAGCATTGGAATGTTCATTTGAGCGCTTTCTAATCTCGCATTTGTGACCTCACAGGAGCATCGAATGCTGGCAGAGCATGAGAGAGGCCAAACCCCAGCGCCATGGAGAAAAGGCCATCTTAAGGCCAACGCCCACTGGAAGCGTGAGACGCGCGTCAAAAAATTGGTTACATTAACTTCAATGGAGCAACGCCCACTGGCAGCGTCTGACACGCGTCAGATTTTTACTTTTCCTGCCTGTATATAACGTATAGTGCATAGTAACCTGACCGTCGCACTTTGCCATCACTTCGAATAAACTTGATGAAAAAAATTTAAAAAAATTAAACGTTGTCTTGTTTAATATTTTGAGATTGACACTCATGGCCTCTCGGTCGAGTTGACAGCTGTCAATGTTGACGGGGCTGACGCTTTCAGTGGGCGTTAAAAGCGTCAAGGCAGCGTTCCAAGTTTGACGCGTCGCGCCTGGGCGTTGACCTTTAGATTTTCAATGTGTTGGTGCAGTTTTAGAAAAATTAACTTGTAAACTGAAGGGGGCTGGTCTCAGCAACGTAGTTCAGTTGTGTAGCGCCTTCTGTTCTTGAGGGATTATTCTGTCTATCTCAGTTTTAGTCTGAAATGTCTGGTTCTGCACCGATTCCGGGCCGGGCAGCGCTGACACAGGACCAGAATCAGCCCTAATCTGACCCACTGTGATGGAGTCACCCTGTAGCTAAATGACGGAGCCTTGTTTTGTTGTAATGGAAACTTACAGCAGCACAGGGAAGCCGCATTGAAGCCTTTCTGACCTGTTCTGATGTAAACCACCGAAATCGCCCTGCAGTGTAAAACACGATGGCCGCATTCAGTTTTCTGAGCTTATTTCTTCTCTTTTACTCTAACTGTCATGAAAAGTTTTAGATATTGAACTGAAGTTTATAAGTTTTCAAAAGTGAATTTGACTTTATCGATTGCCTTGACTAATTGTGAGTTGAGACAAAGTGTATCTTCAAGTTGAGTTAACCCACTTTGAGTTGAGTTGACTCGCACTTTGACTCACAATTTCTGAGCTCTTGTTCCTAAGTTTGACCAGCTTAAACAAGGGGCAGAACAGCCTCCAGCCTCGAGAACTGGTTGTAAGAGGAGTCACTCACTTATTTAACCCCACACATATACTCTAATCCTCACAGTCACGTTGATCCTAATCGTGAGGTGTAATCAGTTTCTGCGAATATGATAAAAAAAAGTTACGACTAATTTATTCAAACATTCCTGCTACACTACTCACTTTTTTCATGTCTGTCTTTTCACTCCTGACAATTTTCCAAGTTTATTTAACGGCAAACTAAGGGTCAGGGCCAGAGAAATTTGAGGTTACTAATAAAAAAGAACCCCAATTTGTGCGCAGGGCTTTGGGGACGAAGGAAATTTAATGAAATATGACCTGAATAGAATGGTTCAAATTCGTTTGTCTGCACCTGTGGTTCTCTGAGACTAGACGGGGATGAAGGTAGCAGTGGGATTTCTTTGGGCATTTCTTTTTTGTAAATTCAAAACATGAAGTCTACGAGTGGCAGTCCGTGCCGTGAATCACTGGCGATTTAAATGGTTTGTGTGTGTTCTGAGTGCGACAGTCGGGGAAAAAAAAATCATTTTGCCAGCTCTGGTAAGGGACTGAAGTGCTAACGAGGAAGCAGCGTTGCTCTTTTAGCTGTTCTCGGTGCGTCAGACAGTGTAAAAAGCACACAAAGAAACTGTGTCCAACTGCGCTTCAAATGCTGGTACTCTTGTGTGTTTGCAGCCAGAAGCTAAAGAAAAATCTCTATTATGGGCTGGATAGAGCCGCAGTTTGGGGAACTTCAACTGAAACTCAAATTCTCAGATACTGTAGGTTACCACCATTGTGCCAGTCTGCTACATGAAATAAAATATTACTTAAAACCTAACATTTTGTGTCTAAGATAATGCATACTATGTTGGTCAGTTTGGATAGACTTTTAGATGCCTACGGTGTAAGAAGAGACAAAAGAAAATATACAGCAAACAGGTTCACCAAAACAAGCAACAGACTGATGGCTTTATTAAAGGAGCAGTTGATTGTAAGCTGTGAACAGGATGTGGATCATATCACAGTAATCTCTTTGTTGGGCACATTGGAGTATAGTATAAGGGGTGCCTGCTGACAAACGATCAACTTAACCGCACAACATCTTGTATATTCTTGTGTGGCCACAGCTGGAGGGTCAGAGTTCACTTGGCATTGTGAGGTCACCTGTAAACAACACAAGGCAATACTGCTGCATGCAAAGACAACATGCAGAGAAGTACGCCTGCTTCGGACAGTAAATCTTTCTTAGACATGCTTCATTGCCATAGCATAGGACTCAGGGGATGCTATTCAACTCCCTGTTCCCCAATTTTTTGGAACAAGCGAACAAGGTCTGAAGTCTTTAACAGGGTAGTGTCATTAAGTGCAGTTACCATGGATTCATTTCCATCAACAAAATTCTGTACATCTGACCATGGCGGGGATTTGATTTGTATACATCGTTTAACTACAGAAATTCTAGATTTTATTTTTGATAACAAGAATGAAGTAATAATTTTGCTCAGACAATTCATTTGGAAATCACTCCAAAATGACACTTACGGTGGACATGGGTTGGAAACAGTGATCTAGTCTCCCGCTGGTTTTGTTCTGTAATGAACAGGGCAGCAGGACAGCCAAGCACATGACTGACGATGAGCCGTGAGGCGATGTTTATCATGAGCAGGATGAGGGCAGATGGAAGGTTAGGAGACCCTGTGGTACCTAATAATTTGCTCACCAATGGGAGTAGTGCTACAAATCAGTGTTAGCCATTAACCCTCGTCCAGCCAAAGGGGTTGGGGGGTTTCCTGTCGCACAAAAACGTTAACAGATATGATCTAATGCTTCTAGGTAATTGTTTATTCATCCTTTGTGCTCATTTTAATGCTCAATGAACTTTGTAGACCACACTGATTGTCATCCTTATTGATTTTTTGATGTAGCTTGTCCTTGTATTTGTAAATCTTGGAATTACAATGACCAGCAGTGACCAGTTACCTTGAAGTGATCTTCACCTAATAATATTAGAAGTGCATGACTGACATACTTTTACTTGTGTGTTTGAC
This sequence comes from Gymnothorax reevesii, assembly GCA_029721435.1. Lineage (NCBI taxonomy): Eukaryota > Metazoa > Chordata > Actinopteri > Anguilliformes > Muraenidae > Gymnothorax > Gymnothorax reevesii. Next base: position 151,540,080 of record CM056575.1, read on the forward strand.
TGGTTACTGTACTGTATACTATTTTTATATTGTGCTACAGGCCTCGGTTAACGTATTTTAACTTTAAAGTGCGAGGCCAGTGAAGAGAGAAAAATGTAACTGTCTCGAGACACTCTTCAGCGGTCCGGCACAAGGTTGCTGATTGGCTGTATGCAAGTAAGTTTCTGTGGGTGTCCGGAAAATGCATAAATAGCAATGTTGTTTAATATTAAAAAATAAACCTGTTGCACTGAACATAATTACACAGTCAAGGTGCTTGAAAACAGTTACACTTAAAATAATTACGCCGTGGTTGTTTGTTATTTTGGTATTTCTAATTCTAAAAGTAGCCTAGTTGTAGTTTATGACTACCTACAGTTTATGACCGTTTACTTATATTTTTTCAAGAAAGGTTGAGGTTTATATTAATTAAAACGTGAGAAATAAACTGCAATGGACTCTGAAAACAAAATGTGCGTATGTATTACCTATTTTTTTTGGGGGGGCACAAAAATTTTCTTATGTACCAAAGGGGGGCCCAGCAGAAAAAGTTTGAGAACCTCTGGGTTAAAGTAACCCCTTAGCCTAAGTCAATCCAGCCCCAACTGAGACAAAACCAGCAACCTATATATACACAGTACAATCAGAGTTGCCACAGCTAATTACGCGATGGGTATAACAAAACAATGAGTCAATAAACAGGAACAACTCGCAAGGTTGAGGGAACGGGGGATGAACCAATTAATCTATGGTGCCGCCAGTGACAGGTTCGTTCTCATCACACCACCAGCCAGGGTGGTGCTACAATTGGGAACAAGAACCGGCCCGCGAACGCATTCCCATGAGTTGGATTTGTTTGAGAACATCGTTCCCTGTTTAAGTTCACAGAGTCGAATACGCCCGCGCTGATGACAAATCTTGATTTGATTTATCAATTCAAAGAATCCTTTTTTTATAAATTCTTCTAAATTCTACATCAGCGTTCTGGAACTCCACATCGCTCTCGGTAACCATTGACGACTGTTTCCTCAGTGATGCCGCTGCTAACAAAACTCCACTCGTATGTTTGCGCGCTCTCTGTCTTACTCCTTGAAAAGATTAAGACCCTGAGGAGAGAGGAGGTCTCTAGTGTCTGTGCGGGGATTAGAGTTTTACCTGATCTCCCTACAGGTTCTCAGTCTAAACCCACATCAAGACCGTGTGAAACCAGACTCCCTCATCACCGGGCTAATTACAGCTCTGGATTTCCCGTCAAAATCTCCATCACAGTCACAGAGGTAAACTAATGGAAGCAGCTCGCTTTGCAAACGCTTGGATTCTCATTTGCAATAACGATGGCTGAGCACCAGTGTGCCTTGCATCTGAAATACAACATGAATTGCCGTATTTAAGAGAAAACTTGTCACAACTCTTAAGTCAGCCTAATTAGTTCTTTCCCTCTTCCAGCAGTCTGTAAGAGTTTTGCTGTTAATTGGTTGATGGTCTCGTTAAGTCCCCTGTTGCTTTGGTGCGATCAGCTGTGATCACTCCCTTTTGTCCGATTGTCCTGTGCTCATAAGTCTGGTTTTTTCTCAGTTGGGGCCGGATTGTCTTCCTCTAAAGCCTTACACTCAGTGGTTTTTCTTACAGTTTACTCTAAATTCTAGTTCTTCTCCCTGGTGTCTCTTCCAGGGAGGTAAATTATTAGTGAGCAAATTTCTAGGTACAGTGGGTTCTCCAAGCCTTTTTCCATTTCTCCTAATCCTCCTCTCTATAAACATACTCAGGTGGCTCTTGGATCCAGCATTTCGGTCCCCATATGCCCAACGCAAACTGTAACGCAGGAGACGGGAATATACTGCATACAGAGGGAGACCAAAAGTTCCAAACTGTCTTTATATATATGAGCACAATATACTGTACGGTCACGCAAACAAGTGCTTAGCGCACCAAACACGTACTTACATAATTCTGCAGAGACAATGTCTGACACGGACATGCTAAAAGCTGATTCAAGCCATTGACTCTGACTTGGATTTGGGGCATATGCAGAGATTGACAAGAACACTCATTTGTTTGCAAAAATGTGCAATACAAGTATCGCCCATAGCAGTGCAAAAACTTCAGCTTCCAGTTTTACAGCCACAGGTTAAATCTGTTCCAGAGTAAATTCAAATTTGAAATGAGATTCCCTTGCCAAGAAAGTGGGTTTGAGTCTGGCCTGGGAACGTTGTGTGCGGAGTCGACATGCTCACCACGTGCTCACGTGGGTTTCCTTTGGGAAATCCGGCTGTCTCTCAGTGTTGTGCATTTCAGGCTGATTGAAGACTACATTTCCCATAGGTCAGTGCATGAGTGAATGTTGTGTGAGCCCTGTGTTGGACTGGTAAACTTTCCAGGGTGTTTTTCTGTTTCACCCACTGCACACATTTGATAGGCTCAAAACCCCCTCCCCCAACAGCCATTGGGAAAACGTGACCACTTGAACATCTAATGGTGTAACTTCATCACTCACTCAGTCAGTCACTCAGTCGCTGAGTCAGTCAGTCAGTCAGTCAATCAGTCAGATATTTGTATTTATTGGGCTGCCTGCGGGCAAACCAAAAATAACCCTGTCAATCCTCTGTTACTCTGAAGCTTTTCATCTTGTCTTTTTATTCAGTCTAATGGAGCCTTAGGCAAACCAGTAAAAAAAAAAAAAAAAAGACTCAAAGATTTTTGTGTGCCTGTTCCAGTGTTAGACTGTACCAGTCCGTGTTAGATCTGGCAGGTTGGAATTGATGAAATATAACTGTCAGTCTGGCACAGAATCTCTCTCTCTCCCTCCAGGAGTTACGCAACCCGTCTCTCAAAAACCGGGACAGAGAGAGGGAGGGACAAGGCTGTCTTTCTCTCGCCTAACAAGCAGGAAGGGGTGTGGATGTGAGGAGACTGAGGACGTGATGTCTTAGCGTCTAGTTTTCGGATAAGAGTCGGCTGCTCAGGTGGGTGACAGTCATGAAGATATCACCTGTATAAATCCTCTCATTTCCTGCAGCCAGGCCTGCTTCCCCGACAGAGATGCAATATACTGCAATATATTAAAATCAGATACATCCCAAATACATCAAGTTAGGTACACAGTATATTGCAAAATAGTATATTCAGGAATATTTAGCAGGATTAGGATATTGTAAATGACAAGAATACTTATACGCCTAATACAAATAATATGAAAATAATACATTCTGTGACATATCTGTCTTTATATTTTCATTACATTTAAGTTCACCTGTTTAGTTTATGCCTTTACCAAAATGGTTCTTCGACAAATATTCCAAACAAGCCAGCCTTCCATGATGATGTCATTGGAATTAGAACGCTAGGACATGTGATCTAAGGGGCTGCGGTGAAGGGGGAGGAGCTCAGGTTACAGTCGGACAGCTCAGTGCTCAAACGTCCAACACCATTGGACAAATGAACTGTGACCAACAGACTTCCGGGTAACTGCTGAACCACACATGACAGAGCGAAACTCTCTCCCTCTGTGACATCATCCCTCAGGTTGTGGCTGGCCATCTACAGTACATACTCAGTCCACAGCTCGCACACCACACACACACATGCTCACACACACACACACACACACGCACACACACATGTGCACATACACACACACACACACACATGCTCACACACACACACACGCACACACACATGTGCACATACACACACATACACACACACACACACACATGCTCACACACACACACACACATGTATGGGCACAAATACATACACAGAAATGCACATACATCCCTTACGCGCGCGCACACACACACACACACACACACACACACACACACACGTGTACACACAAATATTGCGTAAACACATAAACACCAACCACACATAGACAAACACACACACTTCCATTCCTCTCATAAACACAAATATACAACCACACACACACGCACATATACATCCCATACACAGACATATAAACACATACTGGATTGTGTACAAAAGCATATTCCACGAACGCATACACACATACTGCACATAGACAAACATGCACACATCCATCCCACTCTCACACACACACACACACGCGCACACACACACACACACACACACACACACACACACACACACACACACACACACACACATAATCCCGCACATAAACATACAGTGGTGCTTGAAACCCTTGTGAACCCTTTAGAATTTTCTATATTTCTGCATAACATCATCAGATTTTCACACAAGTCCTGAAGGTAGATATTGAGAACCCAGGTAAACAAATGAGACAAAAATATGATATTTGGTCATTTATTTATTGAGGAAAATGATCCAATATTACACAACTGCGAGTGGTAAAAGTATGTGAACCTTTGCTTTCAGTATCTGGTGTGACCCCCTTGTGCAGCTATAACTGCAATTAAACATTTCCTGTCACTGTTGATCAGTCCTGGACATCGGTTTGGAGGAATTTTAGCCCATTCCTCCATACAGAACAGCTTCAACTCTGGGATGTTTTTGGGTTTCCTCGCATGAACTGCTCGCTTCAAGTCGTTCCACAACATTTCGTTTGGATAAAGGTCAGGACTTTGACTTGGCCATTCCAAAACATTAACTTTATTCTTCTTCAACCATTCTTTGGTAGAACGACTTGTGTGCTTTGGGTCGTTGTCTTGTTGCATGATCCACCTTTTCTTACGATTCAGTTCATGGACAGATGTCCTGACATTTTCCTTTAAAAATTGCTAGTATAATTCAGAATTCATTGTTCCATCAATGATGGCGGGCTGTCCTGGCCCAGATGCAGCAAAACAGGCCCAAACCATGATGAAACACCACCATGTTTCACAGATGGGAGAAGGTCCTTATGCTGGAAAGTAGTGTTTTCCTTTCTCCAAACATAACGCTTCTCATTTAAACCAAAAAGCTCTATTTTGGTCTCACCCGTCCACAAAACATTTGTCCAATAGCTTTTTGGCTTGTCCATGTGATCTTTAGCAAACTGCAGACGAGCAGCAATGTTCTTTTTGGAGAGCAGTGGCTTTCTCCTTGCAACCCTGCCATGCACACCATTGTTGTTCAGTGTTCTCCTGATGGTGGACTCATGAACATTAACATTAGCCAATGTGAGAGAGGCCTTCAGTTGCTTAGAAGTTACCCTGGGGTCCTTTGTGACCTCGCCAACTATTACACGCCTCGCTCTTGGAGTGATCTTTGTTGGTCGACCACTCCTAGGGAGGGTAACAATGGTCTTGAATTTCCTCCATTTGTACACAATCTGTCTGACTGTGGACTGGTGGAGTCCAAACTCTTTAGAGATGGTTTTGTAACCTTTTCCAGCCTCATCAACAACGCTTTTTCTGAGGTCCTCAGAAATCTCCTGTGTTCGTGCCATGATACACTTCCACAAACGTGTTGTGAAGATCAGACTTTGATAAATCCCTGTTCTTTAAATAAAAAAGAGTGCCCACTCACACCGGATTGTCATCCCATTGATTAAAAACGCCTGACCTTCAAATTAACTGCTAATCCTAGAGGTTCACATACTTTTTCCTGTCACAGATATGTAACATTGGATCATTTTCCTCAATAAATAAATGACCGAGTATAATGTTTTTGTCTCATTTGTTTAACTGGGTTTTCTTTATCTACTTTTAGGACTTGTGTGAAAATCTGATGATTTTAGGTCATATTTTTCCAGAAATATAGAAAATTCTAAAGGGTTCACAAACTTTCAAGCACCACTGTATGTACACAAATGTTTATATACTACTAATTGTGCACAAATATATTCACACAGACAAACACATGCATCCGTCCCACTTATACATATACTCACACACACACACACAGGATTGAAATGAACATCGCTGCTTCCTGCCCAACACAGCACACCTCCTCAGGGCACCAGAGCCATGCTGTTGGAATATTCATATCTCTTGTGATTCATGCGTCTATAAACTCCGTCCTCATTGGTGTATCCTGCCTAAACACATCACACTCACACGCACCAATGCACAGAAAATGCGCTAAAGATCACGTTTGCATTGTGCAGTTACATAAGTCATTACGACGAGTTTTTGTGTGGTCTTATGTCTTGATTGTTCTCTTGCACACTGCGACTGTGTTAGGCTACATTAGGATAACTCCGAACACTAAGCAATGCACCGACATCAAGGCAAACTCACGTACACTGGAAAAAAGAGAGAATAAAAGTCTGCACACTGTTAAAGTAGCTCCCAGAAGACTTTATTCCTTGTACAACGTTTCGGCCGACGTGGCCTTCATCAGGTGAGTTCCACACCACACTCTTTGGGTCCGGCACCTGTGATATTGGTTTTTGGATGTGCGTGCATTCATTCTATTTAAACTCACAAACACTGACATTAACTAATGCAGCTGTGAACATGAGTCAATGGTGCGCAATCACTTTAAATAAGCATGAATACAGCTCATCGTTAGTTAATGTATTTGTTTACTAATGATTCATGTATTAATTAATGACTCATTTGTGGGGTATAGGACAAACTCAAAATTAGCTATCCATACAAACACATCAACAGTCTTTATTCTTTGGAAATAAGTTACTTCAGTATTTCAATTCTGAGTACAAATTTCCAATATGTATCTTGGCTCATTGGTTAATTTTGCATCCAAAAATGCACTAAAGTTAACACAACTATGTTTCAAAAGTGAATTATTCTTTCATAAACTCTAATGACAGTTCTAAGCCAAAGCACCCTTACCATTTATAATACAATGATGTAAAAAACAAGAGTAGAATTGAAAAATGGATCGCTCTGTCTCTTCCATATTTTTGCGCAGTGTGAAAGAATGCTCTTTGACAAACCAAGAAAAACACATCATTACTATAAGGAGCACGCTGGGGTGTACATCACAGGAATGAATGGACCTTTTCAAATATGCTTCACTATGTGCTTTATTGTTTCCATATTTTGCAGATATTATATTAAAATGGAAATCAGAATTTGAAAAATAACAGTCACTGTAAACCATAATTCTAGCACCGTGATCCAAACAATGTGCGCACTGTAGGTGCACACAACATTATCACTTCCTGCCCAGTATTGTATGGGTCCCCCTGGCGCCACAAAAAACTCCAACTGAGGTCCACTTGAATTCTCGGACCCAGGGTTTCCCGGCCGAACATTTACCGGGGTATCACACTCCCTCCACCAGCTTCTCCTCTTATCACTGTTGTGATTTACGAAATGAACCAAGTGCGACAACCAGTAGAATGCAAAAAGGAGGCTTTATTTCTGAAGGGGGAAACCCCCCAACAGAGCTGGCAACAGTACAATGTCCGCAATCCAAAATCAGAATCCAAAGGGCGAAATCCAGAGTCATACACAGGGCACCAATCACAAAAAATCGTAGTCAGACAAAAGAGGTCAAAAAACAAGAATGCGGCAAAAGTACAGGGAGTAGGCAAAGCTCGATATCAAAGACGGTCCAGTCAGAAAGATAAACACTGAGAGATCAAGGCGAGAAACGTGGCACGAGAAAACTAGGGAGAGCGATCTGACAAGAGTGAGAACCAAACAGACATCTTATATACACATCCAGGGTAAACACATGACCAGGGAGAACAGGTGCAATCAATGGTGACAATGATTAGGGAGAGACACATGAGGGATAAACTAATTACATGAATTTGGCTGTAGCCAAAACGCAGACAGGGATCACAAGACAAACCTAAGTACAAAACAACAGCTCCGGTTAAGGAGTACTAAAGTGCCAAGATAAAAGAAAAGGAAAGCACAAAGTATAAGTGGAAATCCACAGAAACTTGCAGCAGAGATAATTAGGGATAGGCAAGGAGGCGGAGACTAGAATTGGGCGACAGCTGAGAGATCATTAGTCAATTAGTAAGTGCAGCTATACAATCCCAAGTGCTTGTTAGTAAGTTAGTCCAAATATACAAGGTTAGTGTGGATTAGTATTTAGCAAAAACAATAAACTATTAGTATGTGTTAGTAAGACAGTAAAAGAGAGAGGAAGGAAGAACACAAGATAATGAAGGAAGATTGAAACCCAGAAACCAATAAATCACCCGAATGAGTGGCACACAAGACAAGGGACCGTGAGCAAAGATACACACATGAAAAGTGCAAAGCATAGAAATGAAAACATGACATGGAAACCAAATGATCTAAACATGAAAAAACAAACAAGAAATCTAAATTGCCAAAACACAAAACACAATCCTAAGAATAGTCATAAGGCAGGCAGTGGTCACTATACACAAAAAGCATACATGGCTGAGCCAGGCACAGAACTTAAACATGACAGCAGAATCCAGAATCCCAACAATCACGGAGTATCCTGGTGCTAGCTGTTCCCCGTGCTCGGCTGATGCACATGATGTTAAAGGAAACAGGACCCGCTGGACCAGCCGACCCCCTTCTGCTGCTCCAGTGCCCAGTTCTGATGCCCTCGCACGCATTCTGGGTGCTTTCGGTTGTGGCTGGGGTTAGACTGGGCACTTTGACTGGTCTGCAGCTACCAAGCACTATACGCAGCAGGGTGTGATGCACTGTGTGTTGCAACTCATTCCTTGAATAAGTATCGTTAAAATTCTCTGAGGCTTGTGCCACAGTTGCCCTTTTGTCAGTGCAGACCAGATGGGATAGCCTTCACTGCACCTTGAGCAATGATGTGCCTTGAGCGCCTTGTTCCCTGTCGCAAGTTTTGGATCCTGATTTGGATCACTGTTGGTAAGTGCTCACCGATGCTGACTGGGAGCACCCCAGAGGGCTTACTGCTTCTGAGATTCCCTGACCCGCTCATCGAGATGCAATAATTTGGCCCTCGTCAAAGCCACCCAGCTCCCATCTTGGCTTCATCCAAAACTGCAAAAGCCGACTGTTTGCTTACTGTCTAAGGCAGGGGCGGGCAATCCTGGTCCAGGAGGGCCCGTGTGTATACAGGTTTTTATTTCTTTCAATTACCCTGACTAATTGAGTTAATTGATTGCATGCACAACTACAGATTTTCACAAGGATTTGATCAAAAGAAGATGTTTTATGAAGGGAGACAAGAACAGTCTTTGGTCATTCGTAATAATAAAAAAAAAATGCGCCTGAAACATCAGATTTCATAAATGGTTTGGCTAATTACAATAATGAACTAATTAAAGGCCAGTTGGTGTGAAAACCTGGGACAGATACGGCCCTCGCTGCGCACCTCTGATCTAAGGTCTGTATGCAGACCTTGATATGTTTCCTTCTTACATGATAATCAAAATTATTTTCTTCATCTGTATGTAGTTTAAATGTTTTGGATAATCTGTATTTTACTATAGTATGTAGTTGAGTGCCGTAAATGTACAGATAAACAGTGGATCACAAAAGGCGAATGTTTAGTAACACGGTGAGTCTGTCTGGTCCTCTGCTTTACACCACTGGTTCTCATTGACATCACACCTGAAATGTTCTCTCATAGTCCGCCTAAAGAAGAGACAATCTGTGTACCCAACAGTGCATGTCAATCTTCAAATATTGCCAAGCACCCGCATTCATGGCTACGTAAAATGTCATTTATCCATGTGACCACTGGTCATCACCTCTCCACTTACACAGCAGAGGATCTCCTCTGTGGGATTGGAGGAAAGGGAATATGGTGGCATAGAAGGGGTATCATCCTTGGATGAGTGCAGAAATCCCGCATCATCCCTGATGATTACTGAAGGGTGCCTCTCTCGCTCTCGTCCCTCCCCGGAGATGAGATTTGCATGTACTTTGTTTTAAAATGACAGGAAGTGAGCAGTGTTCTATAGCCCAATCGCTGCTTCGTGTCTGACCAATCCCGGAGTGAGTATTTCGGCACACTTCGTAATTCCTTCGCCCCCCTCTGGCCTGTGATCGTCAATCTTAGGTCGTCTGTCAATCACATCTATACCTCTTTTCCATGTTTTTGGGTCAGTCAAAGGCAGCCTCGTCCGTAAGGATGAATGAGCGAGCACGCTGGCTGGGCTCCGAGCTCCATGATTCGCTAAAACACAATATAGTTCAGAACACAGTAATGAAGATAGGATCATGTTTATGACCAAAATTATCATCATGTGTAAAAACACGGTTGTTTTTTTCCCGTGCCGTTCGATTTTGTTCAATAACAGTGACAGCGACGAACTGGTGGCGCCGGTATGCAGCGTTGCGCGGAGCGTGTCGAGGCGAGAGCCACGGCTGTGCCATCTCGATTGCTTTGATTAAGATATCTGCTCGACGGCGGCTCACAGCTGGAAACCAGCGACAAACACTCTCAAACGCTGTTTTTTCCCTCTCTTTTTTCCGCTTCTCTCAGGGGTTAGCGCATAGCGTAGCCTCATTAGCGCTGTCACTGAGGGACCGCGGCAGCTGAGCGCTAACGAGCTAATCCCTGTAACCAAGTAGAGTGGGGGCGGCGGGGGGGCAAGCCTGTCGGCTGGTCTCCGGAGTAAAGGAAAGTAGAACCTGGATGCAGACAGCACAGGCTTTAGATGAAGCAACAAAGCAGCAGTGTTTTACTTCCCTGTAAAATAATATTTGCAATATTTTGTAAAATACTTCTGGCCAACTAAAGTTCATTTCAAGAAAATATCACAAAATAACATTGTAATTTTTTTTTTTTTTTGCTAAATTATTTTCTACTTATTTATTTGTCACACAGTGTTTCAATTCTTGGAACAGCTCGCCAGGTCATGCAGTGCAGGCAGAGAGCTGTTCCTCTGCATGCTAATTATATTAGACCTACAACATGTCCCTGTTTGTGGTTATAAAATGGCCATATACTGGGAAGCTCTCGCCGCTGAAGCATTATTTTTATGCAGAGCCCATTTACACAACTGGAAATCCATTATGGCAAGTGGGTTAAGTAAGTGCCTGGAGTAGGCCTACCTTAAGAACCTAGCTTGAGGGTACAATGGAAGTGTCCCAGTTGTGCATTGAACCTGCAACCTCTCAGTGTCTAAGCCGAACTCTGCACCCATTGTACAGCTCTGCGGCCCGAACTGATACACAATGGGAGGCCTGCGCATCCTCCTCTCGTCGCTGTGCATTCCTACAACCATACGCCAGTCTTTCTGGCTTGTTGCCGTGACGATGTCCCTTTATGTGTTTATGCCTGAAGCTAAATGCAATCCTGGCTGATTTCTGGACGCAGAGAAATGGCCAACCATCAACGAAAGGACTGGCTTTTTCTCATGGCTGTGCATTTTTGTACTTTTACAATACAGGACCGTCATTTTGGTTCTCCAGCTATATTTGTAATGTTTTCAGCACATTAAGATTTGAAAACAATGAGAGTTGATTAAATAGAGATGGTTAGCTTTAATTTGTGGGTGTTTACATCTAAATAGTGTGAATCACAGCCGCCCTGACCATACAGCACCTCTGTTCCAGCATTTTTGAACAGTACTTAGGGGCATGAAGCAGGTTATGTAAAATATATCCCACATAGGGGCACGACACGAATGAGGGCACAGAACAAGCGACATTTAAAACACTGAAAGCCAAAAACTTGTTTTAGTTCACATTTTTTTTCTGTTATCTTTGAATCAGATTATTTGTATGTTTAATTCCCGATTCGACATCAGCACAGTTTAATGCTGCACTTAAGAGTCCCGCTTGACCCTGAGCAGGAATAGGCCTAAGCGTGTTCCATGATGGATGGATGGATGCTGTAACGACAGGAATAATGAAGCCTCTCTCTCTTCCCCTGTTGGCATGGCCACCCTCGAACCCTCCGTGCGACACATAATGATGATGTAGCTTTTCACCTACACCGGCTGAGCCACTGAATCACTTTCAGACGTGAAAAATACCTGCTCAGGCATTCCTGTATTTAATCACCTCCTGTAGCACAATCTCTAAACGGATCTTCTCCGCAACACATTTGAATTATTATCCGCTCTCTCCCATCCCCCCCACCCTCGCCCTCTCCGTATTTTCTCGGGGAGCGCGCGCGCCGTTCAGCGCCAGGCACTGTAATTTTATCTAATTAAAGATAAGAGCGCGTGAGGGGCACTGTACAGTTACACGGGGAACATGATAAGCGCAAGCCCACGAGATAACCTGCGGAATTATTGTGCCGCTCCCCACGGATCGATGCTTACGAATAAGAGGAGAGGCTTCGAGGCAGAGTGCGGCTCAAGACTTCCTTCCTTTGAGGAGATGCTGCTCCACTTTTCTCCCGAGGGACTAAACATTAAGGTCTGTCTCCTTCGGGAGCGAAAAACAATAAAGATTAAAGCCGATGATGGAGACAAAATGAGAAATCACTGTAATTCAGTTCAACAGAAGCCATGACGACAGCGATGACTGGCTTATGGGCGACTGTTCAGCTACTTTGAAAAAAGTAATGTAATTTCCAAGTGGTGATAGTAGAAATGTAAGCTATACCATTAAATTAATTTAAGCACACTTGAGTGACTGTCACGCGTGTACACTGATGCCACGTTATATCACATCTTACTCCCTTGGGTTCTTATTTTGAGCAGTAACGGTGCAAAAGAGCTTGAGAGCAGTCAGCGGATCAGAATGAAAACGAATTTTAGATTTTGGGAACATCAATCTTGGACCGCGGATTAAACATAGTCAGCTATGCTTACCAAGAGTACAAATAGAGGAATACAAATTCTGATAGTCATTTACATTTCAATTGTCGTGAATTCAAAATATACCCCTATACCATTAAAAAATTCTTACATCGCAGTTAAAGAGCTCCGCTGTTTGTAACCACCAGTGGTAGTTGTGATAATATCGTTTCAATGTTCGTGTAAGAACCTCCTAATCACACAACTGTGACCACTGACTTCAAAAGGTTAACATGGGAAAATACTGTAGAAATATTTCAATAATCAGTCACTGACTCCGCTTGAATACCCGAGGAAGAACAAACCGTATAGTGATTGGGCGATATTGGAAGCTGGCGACAGCTCTGCGGTCTGTACCCTGGCTCACGGTGAAGAAAAAAAAAAGCAATTAATTATTCAATGCAATTCTTATCGCTATTGTTATAGCTCCGGTAGGAAATGGGCTTTCCTGCTGTCACTCCGAAGGCATGTCTCTATATGATGTGACACTGGAAACTGCTATGTTCTCTCATGTTCTATTCATCCGTTCCTGTTATTGAGGCCTTATCAACATTAAGGCATAATGGGCTTTTAAATTGCAATGAGCATTCGCTACAATGAGGTGGATTACACTACCCGTTCGTTTACTAAATTAACCATGTTACCGCTCCAGGACTGAGGCAGTGGAGTTCAATTATTAATTAGATTGGTGCCCCTCTTCGTTAATTGACGGAGGACGTTAGCTTTAGTGAATGAGCTTGGTGTCTTTTTTATGTTCCTGGCGAAGGGAACCGCTAGTTTTCCCCGATGTTGTAAATGCTGTTGTAACTGTTGTTTCCTGTCCCTCTTTACAACATCACTGTGACAACTGCAATATACGGAACAAAAGAGATGCAAGTGAAAAACACTGCTGAGCAGATGTCTATCGGGCTGGACGCAGCTGCTATCCCAGGTATTTTCATCATCTTAAGGGCAAAAAGGAGTCATATTATAGAGACACACTCTCAAATTATGTTTAGCTTTGAGGAGCCAATCTGTCACCAAGGGAGGGAATGAATGTTGCCAACAACCAGAAGGCTAACTCTCAAAGAGTGAAATCCACTTAAAAACAATGCACTTTACTCTATGAGAGTTTCCAATCAATGTCTTCAGAAAAGACGCAAGGGGTTGATTAGTAGTATCAGATACATAACTGGTTGGTGTTAACAAAAGCCTGCACCCACACGGGACCATTCTGGTTACAATTAAGAGCCCCTGAACCCTGAAATTTACAGAACAGACATGAAGTTTGAATGCTGATCAGCATTTTCAGTTCACAGAAGTAGGAAGCGTACAATCAGAATCTCTGAGTGCCTCCACTTCCTGTGTATACTGGAGGTAATTCATTTGATGAAAGTCATACTTCCTCTTAGCGGCAGGATATGGATCAAAAGGGTCTCATTTATTATTAACAGGTAGGTATGTAGTATTGTGTAATAATAGTAACAGTAATGGTAGGCTATGTCTATCACTGCATCCATTATTATTATAATCACGAGGAGAACAACCCGAAGAAGATGAGGATGAATATCCATCCATGAAGAGGTGAATGTTAGGGTACTGATTGATAGCAATCCATCCGTCCATCATCAAACGCGCTTGTTTGAGCAAATCCAAATCCAGCTCGAGTTGCATCTTCTCTCTGGAAATGAATAGAACGATCAGAACAGGTGTTGTCAATTTTATCCAGTAAAGGGCTGGTTTCGGTGTAGGAATTAACTCCAACTTTATCCAGTTACACACCGTATTCTATTTCTCAACCCCTAGTTCAGGGATACTCACTCTTTTCCAAAATGAGGCTCTCATTCTAACCATGCAGTTTCACACCCGATTCGGCTAATCAAGGGTCTCTGGCTAAGACTTTGGGTTGATCAGTAGAATCAGGTGTGTGACTGGTTGGTTAGTATTAAAGCCTGCACCCACACCGTCTCATTCTGGAAAAGAATGAGTACCCCAGCCCTAGTCTCTTTGGTAAACTCTTCATCAGTAGCATCAGGTGACAAACTGCATATTTGGAATCTAAACTTGCACCCATAGTGGCCCTTTATTGGAAAAGATTGAAAGTTTTGAATTAGGTTGACTGATTGACTCGATTGTCTTCACGCCTGACTCCCGTGTAAAAGGAGGGTTGACAACCAGCTGTTCTCGGCCCTCAGGGGCCAATTAGATGATTCATGTGCTCAGTCAATCATATTTGACTGAAAAAAATTTAAATGCCCGGGCTCCTGTGGGACTTGCAGCCAGTCGTTTCATGAGCTCCAACTTAAAGACCCCTGATCCGGCTCATCAGGCCCTGGATTTGATGTTTCAGGTGTGTTTGAGACAGAGCTCCTCAGACACCTGAGGACAGATGTGTGAATCTCCTGGTTTTACATGGTGCTGAACCAGAGCAGATCTCTTCAATCCCGGCTCATAAAGTATAAATCCACCCCAGGGATTTGTTTCAGCCAGCTGTATTTGATCAGTAGCACATTCTTCAGCTGGAAGGCTGAACTGAGCAGTGAAATCCGCTGGCAGGAAAGCACAACAGGATTTTCAGTCTCTGTTCCCATGACTTTACACCTCGGCCTGCGTGTACGAGCGCACTGGGGTGCGGTGGCTGGAACACGACGCCACTGAACCGCAGGAGTAATCAATCATCTCGCTCTTAGGTTCGACATGAGCTGGGGAAACACTGTGCCTCGGGGGTCATTCTAGAACCTTCCATAAAAGCTCAATTGGTTTCAGATCTGGTGACTCTGAGAGCCACGACACGGTTTATGGGGGTCAGGGGATCAGGACCACTGTACAAGTTCCCCGTCCCCTGTGGGGGTGTTATTGGTGCTGGGTTGGTGGGGGTTAGAGTGATCTTAAAAAGCAATGGTGTGGAAAGGAAATGCCTGGATAACTGGCCATTGGGAGGACATGATAGCTTTTGATTTATATGCTAAATCCGATGGTTAGGAGGGCATGATTGTGACAACTAATGTGGACATACAGGTTTGGGAAACTGGAACCACGGTTGGCAGAGGGGTTGCCAGATATTGCAATAAAACAAACTAGACGGGCAAAGAAACCCCAAAACAATCGACCTCACTCCGAGAATGAGGCCCAAAACAAGCACTCGCTCTTTTTCCTTAAATGCAAGTATCTTGGTGTACGCGATGAGACATGAATTCCCCAGTGTTTTATCGCTCAAGGAGCGAATGATTGAACGAATAATTTCTTTTACCTGATATTTAGCTGTTCTTGGGTTCCTCACCGACTCGCCATGAGGCGGGGAACAGAATGTGGTGAAAAGCTGGTCTGCAAACTGCCTCACTGTTTTATTTCCTGCAGAGCCGTCCACTCTTAGCATGATACTGATGGCATTTTGATTTCGAGCTTAAAAATTAGTGACTTACCATTTCATTTGAAGCTTTGGGAACTCGATATTGCAGAGACAGAGGGTAAACGCTGATGAGCATTACATGCTATGGGGAACGGTCTGGATAGATGCATTTAAGAACAAAAACCCTCACAAACTCTTAGGCTCTGAGTTTTACGCTGTGCCGTTACTCTGAAAACCTACGGCTGTTTGATACGCTTGCAGGCTTTGGAGAGGAAACAAACGACAGAAAATTACAGGTTGATTTTCAGTATCAGGGCACAAAAAAGTAACAGGGATTTCCCGCTAATATGAACTCTCAAGCCCCCCTCGAGATTTCCGGAGCCGAACACTGCCAAATGAAGACCTGCGTGCAAGAAGTGGCCTACCTAAGTCACATTTTTGAAAAAAATCAAGCTGGCACCAGTTTTAGAATCTGTATTGATAAAAGAATTTGATCAAAATGAGGAAAAAAGAAGTTCTTCACCCCTGTTTATTGTCAGATGTTGTTTTTGGAATCCGCTAAAATTTTCTGCAAGAAGCACTTGAGTCCATAAAATGTGTGCAATAAGTGCCATGACTGGCCAATCAAAATGCCAGAATTGAGGGTTTAAAGTGGTTATTAAGGGAATGCTCATACTCCCAGAAGTAAATTTTACTGTTATAAATGTTACATGAGATTCTGACGCAATTGTTCAAATAGAAGTTGTTGGTTGAAAAACAACTGGTTCTCCCAAATTAGATTCTTCTGAATTTCGAATTTTTGATTCTGATCTGTCTAGAAGACTGGATATTACCAAGTTAAATTAGTGTTAAACAAGAAGTTCTGCCCACCCTGAAGGCGCAAAAGTTAGGAATCTTAGCAAACATAACGTTTGCAGAGAAAACCAAGCAATAAAGGGTTTAGAAGTAGTCTGGGATTTTTCCATAAAAAGTACCTCAGTACAAAACTACTTTTCTTGATTTCTTGGAAATAAAGGAGAATCATTCCACAAAAAAATGGTCACTAACCATGTTTAGCCCCTAGAACTAACGCACAAGTTCATAATAAGCCACTTTGGAAAAAAAAGAATTTGTAGCATGTTTTGAAAACTTTGACCATCAATATCTGACCATCTGTTACGCCCGGCCTAGGGGAAACCGGAGCGCAGCATAAAAGTGACCTGCTCCTTCCTTACTTCCAAGGAAAACCAACAACCAAAGATGCAATCGAAACTTTCGATTTTATTCTAGAGGAGTTTTCTGCGACGTCAGGGAGGGCATAGCAGAAAATAACAAACAAAAACAACCCTACATATTACTCTTACCTGATATCAAAAAAAAGAACAATACCTTAACCTACCTACGCGCTTACGACACAGGAGAAATATATATATATATACCGTAAGTGAAAAAAAACAGCTCCCCCCCACCTGAGTCCAGGAGTACTCTTTACATTTGCGATGTTTCAGGTTTCAATATCAATACTCTTTACACAGACGAACATGCAAACTTGACAAGAGCTTAGAAAGACTAGGACACAGAACAAACTGCATTGCCAGGTTTACAATTCTTTCAGACTCTTTCAAAGACACACAGCGAACTGCATCGTTCGATTTACAATTCTTACAAGCGTCTACAAAGAATCATCGTACATGCTGTGTAGACCACGTTGGAAGGAAGGAAGGAGGCGGGGTCCCGTCTTCTGGTGCGACTTCCCTTTATGTCGTGTGCAATTAATTGTTGTCCAATCAGCACCCTAGATCACTGAACCGGAAGACAGCAAAGGAAAACAGCAGCACTCCAAGCATGAAAACACAATGTAAATACAAATACATGCCTTAGTCATAACACCATCAAACCGACATTTTATGACTTAAGCATTTCTTGCACACAGGTCTTCAAATGGTACAGAAGATTTTTAAAACAAGCTCAAAAAACACAGCATGAGGCTGACAATAATTTCCAGCATCTTTCATGAAAAAAGAAAGAAAAAAAAAAACTAGCTGAAAGTCATGTGTATTTAGCAGACGTGGCAACCATGGCCCGCAGGCAGCTGGGCTGTGGATTATGGGGCAGGTCTGGATCTGCTGAAACTGGGTTCTGGAAAAGGCAGAAAAACATCATATTCATAAAAATATCAAATAAATACATTCATAATTCAGGCATGTTAGGCCCCTGCTCCTGTGTGTGTCCGTGTGCAAGCGTGTTGGTGTCCGTGTGCAAGCGTGTTGTGGTTCATGTTGTTTGAGTCTGTTGTGTGTGCGTGAGCATGTGTGTGTGTGTGTGTGTGTGTGCGCGCGCGCGCATCTAGGTGTCTGTGAGTTTGTATTTTAGTATGATGTGGTGTGTGGGTGTTTACAGCAATCGCCATAATTCATTGGACAGTGACACATTAGTCAGTCACCAAATCTGAGCCCAGTTGAACATGCTGTGGAGGAAACCGAAGGCAAAAAGTCCCTGAAAGAAGCAGGAAGTGAAGATGCTGCAGTAAAGGCCTGGCAGAGCATCACCAGAGAAGATACTCACAGTCTGGTGATGTCTGTGTGTCACAGACTTACAACAGTCACTGTAAACAAAGGATATGTGACTACATATTGAAACTGACCACTTCATTTTATGCTATGTTTAACTGTCCCACATTCTTGGATAAACCTGAGAACTGGGGAACAATGCGCAAAAGGCGCTGTGATATCTGCAGGCTTCATCGGACATGAGTGAAAAGTCTCAAATTATAGCTGCCGGCTTGCTCAGTAACTCTGTTGAACTCACTGTCATTGTGTCCATTCAAATTCAGCGCCAGAGTTTGGACCGAACAATGTGTCGCTGTCAGAAGACCTATGGTGCTGAGAGTACACATGTGTGGTCTGTTTGCTCGTGTAAGTGTGTGGGGATTCCACATGAGCAGGTGTGTGTGCTCAGGTGATTTTATTGAGGGAAATTGGAATGAACTGAAGGAAATGGAATGTGTGGAGATAAATGACTCACACCGGATCTGGACCTGCATGTCATATCATGAAGACTTCGGCATATTTTGCAGAAGTGTAGTATATGACTACAATCTTTAAGAAGCGATAATTTGGATATTTAACAACACATTATGACACGTTGTGATATACATTTGTAGGGAAAATATTAATATCATTATATTTTGCCGTATAGTCCAGTTCCATGATGATAGGTTGTGCTTAATGTCTCGTTAAGACCCATAATTAACGGCAGCCTTTCA
Organism: Gymnothorax reevesii; assembly: GCA_029721435.1. Lineage (NCBI taxonomy): Eukaryota > Metazoa > Chordata > Actinopteri > Anguilliformes > Muraenidae > Gymnothorax > Gymnothorax reevesii. Next base: position 151,559,202 of record CM056575.1, read on the forward strand.
TTATTTTCACAGGCAGAGAGAGGTATACGCCGCCAGCCGCCATGTTGACGAGCTCTGTAAGAGCGTGCCTCTCTAAAGCCGCAGTCTCAGAGCACGCTTCCTGGAAGATTAAAAAATAAATTAGGGCCCCGGGGATTTCGACAGCTCCCATTTTTAATCCACTGTACAATTAAATTAGACATTTTTTTCTATTACTTCGCAGGTGTCTTATCTCCAAATTAAGAGACTTGAGGGTGTTTTCTTCTGTTCGCTCTGAGTTCTTCCTGATTCAGGAAGTCAGTAAATTGCGGCGCTAAACCCTGTTAAAAAAAAAAAAAAAAAAACATAACAGAAAATGGTAGTTCTCAAAAAGCAAGATCCAGAATGAAGGCCTGTCTTCCTTTTCTGTGATTTATGAAGGTGGTTTTTTTGGATCATCAATGTTCAGAATGATTAACTAGCAAGATAAAATCAGCGGAATAAACTTCACAGAGAACTGTGGAGCAGTACGGTTCGCATCAGCGTGTTTGCGCTGCGTTCGCATGGGACCTTTGAGGCAGATGGCGAAGTCAAATGTCTCACCCTATGCTGTGGTTCGAAGACAGTTTGACAAGATTCAGAAAATTCTCCTCTCTCCATACCGTTGTGTGTCAGTGCAAACTGTATCCCCTGTAGGGTACTGATAAACCACAGATGAGTATCACTCTCTCGGTCTGACCCGAAAAGCTTGCGAAAATCAGACTTGATGCAGCTTTCGACCTTTACGATGGCCTGTCAACTCATACCAGGATTTTGAACTCCTCTTGGACAGTCTTTGCAGGGCTTAGCTGTATAAAGTAATGATAGTCAAATTAAATATTTTCCAAAAATAATAATAATAAATAAACACAAATTAACAGTTGGGAGGTGTTTTTAAAATATAGTTTGTTCCGAACGGTGGTGAGACTACATATTGTAACGTAACTCACGAAAATCACACGCAAGGCGGTGAAATTTTGTTTCTTCCAGTGCCTTAAATGAAAGAGCCTAGTGCTAAAAGTACAAAAGTCACATTTTCACAACCCGAGAGGAAAGGATGAGAAAAATTATTGTTATTCCCCCCCCCCCCCCCCCCCCACACACACACACACACACACACACACACACACTATTTTTATTGGAAAATACATATTTTAGGAGTGAAGTACTTTTAGCACTGGCTTACAGGCCAGAGGACAGCAGTGAGATCAGAGTTTCCCACGTAAACAGTATTCAGTGTTCACCGGGACTGCAGGCCAGAACTCATACACTGTCTGAACACTGAACTCATGCAGGGGCAGAGTTCTAATATTAAACAGGACAGACCGTGAAAAATCTATCATAAGTTTGCAAACTGCGAACAGTTTAAGTGTGGCTGCCAGTGCATTTGGGGTTCCTGTTCTTTGTTGTGTATACCAGATTTTTCTGATTGTGATGTTAATTCAAGTGTCTGTTCCATCAGAAGAAGATGAAATCTGTTTTCGCGTCCTGGCTGCCTCGTCCCCAGCTGCAGCTTCAGTGTGAGAGACGAAGTATTTTATGATTTCCTTTGATCTAAACAGCGGGTGAGAGGGGCGGTGGTGCAGTGGATTGCATTGCGGCTTCTGACCTTCTGTATGGAGTTTCCAGTTTCCTCCAACAATCCAAAGGCAAGCAGGTTACAGTAATTCCGGAAGTTAAATTGCCTTTAGGTACAAGGGGCTCTAATTTCTTGGCGCAGCGCAGTGTGCCGAAGCGTGGCGCAGCTCACGCAGTGGTAATTTCATCCAGTGCAGCTTCTGCAGTGGTGATTTTCTGCGGTGCAACACTATGCGCGTTGCCACTTTGGCAATTTGGAAGACGGATGTGTGCCGAGATGGGTGTGGCGGCGTAGTAAGGGGAGGTGTCACATATTCATCATGACGCAGGGACAATTTCATGGCAAAAGGCTCTGCCGAAAGTGCACAGAAAACTCGCCAGCTCCAACCTGGTTTACTTTCTGTGCAGTGGTGATTTGGCTGACTGGCGCACAGTGCGCACACATCACCGAAACCTCACAGGCAGGTTTACAGAATGTCAGGCACATTTCAATGCAATAAATAATTACACATAAATTATAGTATCTATATCGATTGTCCTGATGTCAGACCAGAGAGAAAGAGAGCGAGAGAGAGAGAGAGAGAGAGATGTGCATGTGGGCGCGTGAGTGCGTGTGTAGGCTATGTGGGTATGTGTCCTTCAGCTGCTTTCACACCAGACACGAAACGAATTTTGCGCACAACTGATTACATTCAAAGTCAATGCAAAGACGCAAATACACGCATTGACTTTGAATGTAATCTGTCATGTGAAAAATTTGTTTTGCGCCCAGGATGCAAGCGGCTTAATACTATTATTGTCACTTAGGTCTTATCGTTTTTAGTGGGGGAAAGGAATACAGCCTGATTGCTATGATCTCGTACTGAGTTAAGATCACATATTGAAAATAAATGTATAACGTACGGTATCTTGCATTGTTGTCCATGCACGTTAATCCAAAAATTGTAAGCAGCAACAGGGTGTAATAATAGGAACACGCTATCCATTGTTTCTCTTCCCAATGATGCAGGCAGAAGAAATAAATGAGCAACCGTCGTATTTCATTCCAACTTCATATTTTTGAATGATCTGATATAGTTTCGTTTTGAAATTCCATTCAAGTTCGCTAATGGTAATAATTCGCGAATGCCTTAGCTAGCCAGCTAACTAATATTCGTAATGCTTAATATAGACGAAAGCTGTGCAAAAAACATGCCTGATGCTGCAAAGTAAAATGCAACATTAACGCATCATGCAGATATAGGACAGAGGCTTCTATATTCTACCACATTAAAGGTGAGTAGAGAAGCTCATTTGATTGGTGAAGATTTGACTCGGCTGTGTTAAACCCACTCAGGCCTTCTCTCCTCCCTCTTTGCCACTTGCGCCGGCAGGAGGGACAGAGGCGGGACAGAGGAGTACTAGCGCCGGGCTGTGCGGGGTACGAAATTGCAAAATACGCCTGGACACACCCCGTTGGCGCGGCGCTTCCCCCATTCGCCATACCTGCACTGCCCCTGTGCCTGGTCAACGAATTTAGAGCCCAAGATAAGTGAGTGAAGGGTAGATCTGGCGACCCGTCCATGGGCATATTCCTGCCTATAAACCCATTGGAATGCTGGGATTGTTCCCTCATCCATGACCACGAACAGGACGCATTCTGGATAATGGATGGATGGATGGATAGTTGCATGGATGTCATACAGGGCTTGTTTCAGTGAAGAGTAAACTGCTGCTGCCTCATTGCTGGTGCAGGATGTGTATATAAGAAAAGATCTCATTTCTTCTCTGGAATTGAAATTCACGTAATTAAATCAGTATTGTAACGCATGCATCACATTCCTGTTAATTTATTACATAACAATTCATTTTAATTCCTCCATTTTACATCTCTATGCCACCTGCAACACTGTAATAAATTGGCTGATTTTAACAGTTAATTTAACACAGCGTTTCCTTGCCATTTAAGCTGTATGTAGAGTCCTGCGCACATTTAATTGCGGTTTACAGTTAACCTACATGGAACCATGAAATTGGCTTGTGTCACTGCAGTGGTCCAGGCTTTGCACACAGGTTGATGAGCTACGATCACACGAGGCTGGCCCGCAGGTTATTTATGTAGTTTTGACCCTTCTCAAGTCACACAAGTGAAAGCACGAGTGCAAGGATTTGAGTCACCATTTGCATTCTGTTATAAACGGATTGCACTTTTGTAAAATTACAGTTAAAATAACAGGCAAAAAAGGTAGCAGTATATAATTTCAACCAGGAGAGACTCAAGTGAAAGAGGAAAGAGGAAAATATTTATTATCCTTTGAGCATAAAGGGGTAACATATATATTATAATTGAAACAAGTCTTTGGCGCTTGGACTCTTTGGGAAGACTCGAAGATCGGGAGCACTGCCCGGAGCAGCCGCAGGACATCCCCCGAAGAGTCCAGACACTGGTGGCAGTGGTGGCTGAAGACTGGTGAAGCTGGAGTGGCGCAACGGAAGGTCTGATGAGTAGGGTGGCGTTGGGGCGGAGGAGGGTCAGCGAGCGGCAGCATGGGTGAACTAGGGTGGAGAAAATAACATATTTAAAGAAGACGACAGCAGAATGATTGGTGAGAGACGCGACTGAGGTGTGCCCTGGTTAGATAGACGCGATCAGCTGCTATGCCAGCTGACTGCTCATTGACAGCCCCGGATATTGTCTGTGGAGAATCACGAGTGAACATGCATGGACAAATAGACAGGGTTGACAAGCGCGAAAGAGAGTCTTCCTGACTGAACCTTCACTAAGCTTCATAATAATGCATCAATTTTTATATAGGGCTTTTCTGGGCACTCAAAGACGCTTCACAATGGATACATTATACCATTCACGCTGAAAGTACATTTTTGTAGCCACAGCTGCCCTGGGGCAGACTGACGGAAGCGTGGCAGCCAGTACGCGCCTACAGCCCCTCCGACCACCATCAAACATTCACACACAGCCATACAGGAGTACTTTGCATGTTTTTGTGGGTGGGGGAAACCATAGTACTCGGAGGAAACCCACGCGAACACGGGGGAGAACATGCAAACTCCACACAGAAAGGCCCCAGGCCAGAAAGGCCATCCATTTTGATTGCAGCTGACAGCAGAATTTATAATTAGCCAAGGCGCCTGCATATGTTTTCCCCGTATTTGTTGTAGGGTCCATTCCAGTCCATTGTCTACAAATTTTTTTGGACGCCCTGGGAGGAATGAATGAAAGAGATATGGGGGTAAAGTATCTGGAGCAGTCTTATCATTAAGGGCTTTGCTCAAAGGCCCCCATAACTGAGTTCTTCCAAAGTTTATCCCTCCAGACACCAGGCAGAATCACAAGCCCCTTTGAGGTCCAGACGAGCTCTAACTCTAGAGCCAGTACAGCGACCCACCGAGGCTACCTTACTTTTCCTGTCCTCGAATTACTGCTTTTATTTTTTGATTTATTTTTGTAAAAATATTTTCTAGGTGCGTTCTGACACCAAATTTGATTGGATTCACACTAAAGCACAACGCAGGCAAAAAATCTAGTGCTGGTGTTTTTTGCGAGCAGATGCATGTTTTGTGTACCCTTTTGCATTCACCTTCCAGGAACCTGCTGAAGTGCTTCTCATATTGTAAGAGCAGGCAGGTGAGGCACAGCAGCAGAGCGCATTTAGTGTAGCTTAACATCTGATGCAGCGATGGTCGTTCAGGTTCCAGCAGTCACACTGCCCTCGGCGAATGGGGTGGAGGGGGGTGGGGTTTGGGGAGCGGGTATGGGGGGAAGTTCTCCCTCTGACTGCAGCCGCACAGCATTTTATTGTGTGATTTACTTATTGTTGTACAACTGTTATTGTTGTACAACTGTCCGCGCGGAATGAGAGCTGACGAAGGCGTGAAGCCAGTAAAAAACACAAGCACAGATGCTCGTGAAGGGGAGGACGGGGGGGATCGAGGTGGTGTAGACGTAGAACAAACCTCTGGTCTATTATGTAATGTGTAAACCAGGAACCTCAGTGAATTATGCATGCCTTTCATGTAAATGATGGCACTGTAATGCTACTCTGTCACTCCCTTTTTAGCTCAACGCGTTGCGGCTCGCTGCTAACTCACAGGAAGCAGCCGCGCGATTGTTATGTTGGTCTTAGTTCACGTTAGATGCTTAGCATTGACTCTATTCTTGAGCTGCCAGCGTAATTGACAGCAGATTTGCTAAATAGTAATTGTGCATTTACAGTGCTATGCAAAATGCTGATCCTGCAACAGCAGCAGGTACTGTGCTAAATGCTAATTCTACAACGATTATGCTGTGCTAAATGAGAGCCATGCTTAATGGGAAGGGCACAACAGCAGCATAATGCTAAATGTTATTAAAGGGTACAAATACTGTAACATACTAAATGGTAGGGAACAACATTAATATTATACTAAAGGCTAATCATATAGCAACAGAGCCATGCTAAATACTAATCATACAATAAAAAAACCACGTAAATTGTTATGGGCACAATAACAGTGCCTTGGTAAATTGTAAGTGCCCAACAATCCTCTTTTTCTCCCTATTCATATTATTATTATTATTATTAGTAGTAGTAGTAGTGGTAGTAGTAGTAGCAGTAGTAGTAGTATAGTATAGAAATGTCATATTTTTGGTTAATGTTATGAAAGTAACATCTGTTGTAGCACCAATAAAAGTGAGACTGTCCAATCTAATTTGACATAAGATTAATGTAAGGCCATGCCTCCACCTGTCCAGCTCCCCGGGCAATTAGACCCTGGAGCGCATCACTACTGATATAGTATTCAGCTCCGTCCGTATGTACGTATGTCCGTCCATCTGCCCCGAACATTGTCAGCGCGAAATCTCAGAAAGGAATCAACCAATTTCAATTCTTTTTGGTACCAACCTTCCTACTGGGAATGCGCAGACACCAGTCGGTTTTGGTGACCTAACGGCAGGGGATATAGTCACTTTAGTGTCAAACTCTTGTTCAATTAGCAGTGTCAGCTGTGCATTGTTTGTTCCCTGATTGGCAATAGGGTATATAGGACAGAGTTTCACTCTGTCTCATTGTGAAGTCTATGTAATCTCTTGCCTATGTGACATTGCTGTCTTATACAGGCATTATTTCCCGTATTTCGAGAATATTATGTTTAAACTAGAATCTGTGCACTGTTGCATCAGCACGTTATTTCTTAGAGGATCCTTTGTCACATTTGCTTTCCTACTTGTAATATGTTATTATTGTAATGTGCATTACTGGAACCTCAGTAATACGTTATTACTCTAGTGTGCATCACTGCAACTTCAAGTACAACCAATTCAACTTTTGCACTTGAATCCAGTCCTTTGGACAAAACGATACATTAACTTTATCTGTAATGCTTCTTATGACCGGTCTTATGACTCGTATATGACAGTTATACGTCAGACTTATGCTGAAGGGTGAATTATTAAATCATTTTCATTTGTTTCCATTTTCACTGTGCTGCAGGGTTTTAAAAGTATACGCCTTTCTCATTTAATCCCATAATTTTATCGTTTGGAGAACACAAAGGAAATATGTGCAAAACCACAAACTACACAAAGTACGAGATCAGAGGACCCCGCTCCCCAGCACCAGTAAAGGGGAAAACCCCAACATTTTACTGAAATCACAGGCAGGTGTTTGGCTTACTGTAAATTATGGAGTAGCACGTGGCACAGACTTGGAAAAGATTTTGCCCGCTTCATCACTGTCGAAAAACTATTATTTAAGCATAATAGTGAATTGTAAGATTTGGACATGATGATTATTTAATATCCCGTGAGATGTGGAGGCACGTCTTTGATGAATAAACCCTGAGATTATGAAGAGGAAGCCTGGAAAAACGACTCCGTCTCTTGCCTCAAATTCAACTCAAGCAAATCATTCCCCAGCAAAAGTATCTAACGTAAACACATTGCCGGGCATAAGAGCAGATAACAAATCCACTCTATGTGCTATTCTCAGCCCAGCATTAGGCACATTGTTATTTTGTAGGACTTCAGAACCATTTACTCGTTTCTATATTTGATAGGATTGAGGCTCGGGACTCAGGCACAAACAGAAGAAAAGTATCACGGTTTACTGCAGCAAAAACGGGGTCAAACAGTCCGAGTCCAAACCAGAGGTAGGATTCCGGTGCAGAGTCAGTGGGCAAACTCATCGTCAAATAACAGGCGGAAATCCTGACTAGCCAGACAGAGTGCAGTAGAGGAATTGAGGCAGATTCGAGCGCCCTGCAGTGATCGAACTCTGTGGCAGCACAAAAGTAAACAAACGCAAGGGACAATTCAAACTCATAAGCTGAAACAAAGTAATTGATACACAAGTCACCCGGACAGAACGGAGACAAACTCGCACCGAAGGAGAGACGGTCGAGAGCTTAAACAGTGAAGGAGGTGATTAGAGAAACACAATACAGGACGACAGAGCAGCTGGAGTGAGCAGAGATCGAGGCAACAGGAGACAATGAGGGAACAGAGAGCGGACGACAAGCTAAGAGGTAATACAACGATAAACAATGACTGTAAAGATGAGGAATTGCCCGTAAAGGACAGAAATAATACAAACATTGAAAAAACATGACTGAAAATAAACTGAAACAGCAAAACCACCCAAATACCTAAATGAACACTGACAGAAAAAAAAAAGCGAAAAGATAGAAACAATCAACCATCCGGTATAAATCTGTGTAAGAGCTGTATTCAAAGAGCGCGATCGCACAATCGCTCACGAATTAACTTGTTTCTCTGGGTTTTTATGTGGCATCTTGGGTAATGTTGATTATTTCTCATTTGAAGGAACAGGAAAAAATACAATCAAATGAAATGAACAGGATTAATTACCGCCTCTCTCTTCCTGATCAATCTGCCCATTGAGGCCTAATCAAGGGCTTAGGAGCAGTTACTCAAATCACTGAGACACGGAGAGAGAGAATAAAGGCAGACATTTTGTTTTTTTTTTTGCCAGAATTAACTTCAGGATTGTTCTCTTCCACTGTGTTTATGAGAATCTATCATTGGTTTACCAGCAGTGAAATGACACTTGCCTCAAAACTTTGCATTTTGGGTAGTTTGTATAGCACTGCCAATCTCACAAGAAGGTTGAGGGTTTGAATCCCGGGTGGGGCTGTGATTTATGGAGTTTGCATGTTGTTCTAATGTTTGCAGGGAGTTTAATCCAGTCTCCCACTGCCTTAAGACATCCAGGTTGGGCTATTTTGGAAAGGAGGGGGTCGTTCACATAGAGGTTGCTGAAATTAATTTTAAGAAATAAAAAAGTAAATATCGAAGCAAACACCCTCATTTTGTTTCTTATGGAATCTATGGTAGCCACGTCTTGGCTTTATCAGCTCATAGCATCGTAATATTCTTCAACAATGTCCTTTCACATGCGCTCCTTGTCAAACACTGATGACAGTAGCTTTGTCTGTCAACACAGTAAATTATCCAATTTTATTTAAACTATAACAGGGATCATATCAGCTCAGTACTCTGAAGAACACATTTAAAGCTGAATACTATTCATGGCAAATCTAACTCTCGGACATTTACAGAGAAGCCAGCTCACCGTGACTGTTAAATGTTACATTAACTCATATGGAGCATATTATGCAGTAAACGGTTTCAGCCGCAGTGCATGTGTTCTTTATCGGAACTGAATCGCCAGTGTCTCCCATCATGAGTAAAAGGGCCTGAAAAGTCCCACATTTTCTGATCCAGAATTGTTGCCAAGTCTCCCAGAAGTTGGCGATTCATAGCAACTATCACTAGACAGGAAACACGATGTGTGTGTGTGTGTGTGTGTGTGTGTGTACATAGTTGTGTGTTTGTACTCTGTGTGTGTGCGTTTATGTGTCTTTCTGTGTATCTATGCATGTTTGTGTGCGTGTTTGTGTGAGAGTGCGTGTGCAGATGTATATGTGTGTGTGTGTGTGTGGGTGCACATGTGTGTGTATATGTGTGTGAGTGCGTGCAGTGTGTGTATGTGCTTGTACGCATGTGTGTGTACATAGGTGCGCATGACTGCGCAAGCAGGTGTGTGTGTGTGTGTGTGTGTGTGTGTGTGCGTGAGTGCGTGTATGCAGGTGTGTACATGTGTGTAAAAATGTGTGTAAGTGTGCGCGCAGTGTGTGTGTGCGAGTGCATGTGTGTGCATGTGTGTATATACGTGTGTGTGTGTGTGTTCACAGGTGTGTGTGTGTGTGTGTGCACAGGTGTGTGTGTGAGTGTGTGTGTGTGTGCGCGGGTGAGTGCGTGTATGCAGGTGTGTACATGTGTGTAGAAATGTGTGTAAGTGTGCGCGCAGTGTGTGTGTGCGAGCGCATGTGTGTGCATGTGTGTATATACGTGTGTGTGTGTGTTTGTGTGCGTGTGCAGGTGTGTGTGTACATGTCCCTGCCCTCATCTTGTCCTTGGCCCCCCGTGGGTGTGGATCAGCAGGGGTTGGGGGGAGAGGGGATGTGTGTCTGCGCTCCCCAGGAATGCAGCCCGTTCCCTTTAAAGTGGCTCCAGCCTCCGACAGCAGCTGGCAGCCCGGATGAGCCAGTTTCCTCTGTGCTCATCGCTGGGTTTTTGGGCTCTGATTCTCCGCTGGCCCTGAGCAAACACGAACCATTCGGCGGAAAAAAAAGCCCAGATCCCTGTTTGCCATCAGTCCTCTTTGAGGGCTGCGATACAAAAATACTAAAATAGGACAAAGAGGCCGATACGACACCGAGGACTGACCAGATTTCAGATCACTGCTGTGGACCCTCTCCCTCACATCGCTGCTCGCCCCAACCCCCACTGGAGCTCTGGGGCTTTGGGAAAGTGCGGCTGCTGCAGTTTGATGATGAGGGTGACAGAAAGCTCCTGTATTTAATGGAGGCTGGCGCTTCAACTCCGCCGAGAATTGAGTTTTTCTTCTCAAGAACCTGAGGTTTTATTCTCGAGAACATCTGCCAGCTTCTATTTCTTTGTGCTAAAAAAAGTTTGAGCCTTTAATTTTTTTCCTCAATGTCGTACATTTTCTGATGGAAACTGTGGGCCGATACGTGGTCTGAATTTTGTAATGTTATTGGTCACTTTCACATTGGAATCCTCTAGTTGAGCGCAGTGTGCTTGTTATATGAAAGGGTTATCCATTTGAATTAAATTGAGGATACATTTAATTTACCATTTAGATTTAACCTCCTAGACCAGTGTTTCCCAAACCTCTCCTGGTGTACCCCTTGTCCTGCATGCTTTAGATCTCTCTCGGCTCCAGCACTGGTGATTCAAATGATTTTCTTATTATCAAGCAGCTTCTGGGGTTAATTATGACCTGATCATTTGAATCTCCTGTGCTGGAACAGGGAGAGATCTAAAGCATGCAGGACGAGGGGTACGCCAGGAGAGGTTTGGGAAACACCGCGTTAGGGCGAATACGCAGCAGATTGAACCCGGATATTATTGATCAAATATGTACAGTCTCAGTGATGACACCCATTGGCGCTCTGTAAGCATTGTGAAAAGTATTAGTTCTCTACAATATGTAAGAAACCTGTCTCAATGAGATTAGAACCCTTTTTAATTGCACTGTTGCAGGTTTAAGAAAAAAGTCAATTTGTTATTTAGATTTGTTTTATGTAAATTAAAAGCCTGCATCCAAAAGAATGTACTGCCAGTTATTCGTACTGTATTAAATAAAAAGGACTGAATTATAATTAGATATTGGTAAAATGAAAAAGGAAGCCAAGTCTTTGGTTTGTCTTACACACTCTGAATCACTGGCTGTACATTCTGTTAGACAAAAACTCTCACTTTGCGTGAAAAACAAAACAAAAAAAAACGAAAAATGTGTAATTCTGAAAGACAAATGAACTGAACAGAATTATATTTCAGTATCTTTGAGTCAGAAGAAGCAGATTCTTTGATGTTTTTGCGTCTTTGTCATGTCTATGGAGACCTAATGCTTTTGTATGACAATATTAAAAACGATCAAACATCTGTACGCAGGCAAATGAGAATTAAAAACAGAAAAGATGGCAATTTTTGCTCCAACGTTTGTACAACTCAATCACAGAATTGATCCGGCTTTTTCCTCCGTGAAAGATTATTATTAATTCATAACTTTTATATGAATTTTGGTGATATTATTATATAATTCCTCTGTCTTCTCTTCCTTGACTTATTGACGCTGGAAAAATCATTTTTGATGACTGAAAATCTTGTTTTATGCTGTTCAGCTTCCTGCATAAATACTGAGGAAAAACAGCGAAATATTCTGTGATTATAAAGACAAGGCAGAGAACAAGTCAAGCATTTTATTTAATGTGAATGCATAATGTAATTGTCATTTATAATAGTAATGTCATTTATTATGAGCTATTGAAGGACAGACACCAATAATATTCACGCTGGGGACGAGAAAACAGCTCTGATTGGCAGACGCTCAGTTGACTTGAGTATAGAATAGAATAACTCTTCAGCGGCTCAGGCCTTGCTTAAGGCAGCTCGTATTCCTGGTGTTTGAGCTTTAATGATCATACAGTGATGTAGATTTTATAAGCTCAAGGCGGATTTTATTGAATTTGGTGATGCATTTTAATCTGAACTCCATTTTACCCCTCTATGAAATTGATCCAGCGAGCAAAGACTGCAATTTATTATTCACTGTCAATTATGTTACTGGCTGCCGCACGATGGTTTAAGCAGTATTTTTGGTGTAAAACATTTTTTTAATTAATGTTTTCCTGGCCTACACAGAACACTGTTTTATAACAGCCTTTTGAGTGACGTGTTATCACAAAGGAATTTGCAATGTGCTTCCTAAGTGCTCTTTGTGTGCTCTGCTCTAATATTCTACAATTAAACCCTTCCCAGATAAGTTGGCTTTTCCACCAGGCTGTGACACTGATTGTTCTCAAAATGCCACTGCGCTCTTTTACCATTGTTCTAGCATTGTTATTACTCATCTGATATTGGTCATATATAGCAGAAATGGGCTTTTATTGGCTCTGAATAATTAATATTCAAATTTAAAAACATGACATACATAAGCAACAACAGCACGGAAATACGCAACGCTGCCATTCAAGGCATGAGCAGAAATGCAAAGGAAAAGGTAATCAAGATCAAACGCAATAAATCATAAATTAAATCCATCATTCATGGACAAAATGTACACAAAACTAAGGCATTAAATTGACATGAATTATATCAGAAATGTTGTGCGTTGACTTTGCTTTGGGTGGGTGTACAACGTAAAAGATCAGTGTTGCTCATTCATCCGTTATGTCCCACTCATTCCAGAGCGGGGCAGGAGCGTATCCCAGCATGCAATGGGCGAGAAGTTGGAGCATAGCCTGGAGAGTCTGCCACACACCATTCAATCACACACTGATAGCTATGGGCAATTTAGAGTTTATAAAAAGTGTGGTAAATATGCACTTGGTCTTTGAGAGGAACTCGGAGTACCCTGTCAAAACCTGCGCAGACACGTGGTGAACATGCAAACGCTAGCGGAAAGACCTCAGGCTGGATTTGAACCGGACACCATCTTGCCGTGAGGCAATGACTGCCCCAGCATGGCAGCCGAATGTAGGGTATTTATTTATTTATTTATTTTACTCATTGAATTGATAGAAAAAAAAACATTCAATTTCTTACCCTGAAATCAACCTCATGTGGACCTCTGTAACCGACCATGCGCTAAAATTCAACTCACTTTTCAAAAAAATGCCAAAGTTGCCTGGAATTGCGCAAATTCATTGAACATTAAATGCATTTAACTGCCCCTCTCTGCCCCTGACTCCCAAAACAACTCCTTCGCCCCTGCTGATGGGTGTACTGCACTGATTTCTACTTTTTTAATCGTGAAGGTACTTATTCCTCGTAAAGGAACATTATTTCATTTTTAATAGCACATCGGGAAAGTGTTTCTGCGTGAGTCATTAACAGTCTAACCGACATCAAAATATTTAGCAGGGTATTATTACTGATCCGAAAAGGTTTAACAGGTGTCCCTAAAATGACTGTTTACACAGAGAAAGTATAACCCTGGGATGATCGCTGCCACATGCGCGATGTGTTTAATTATGTATAAACTCTGGCTGTTCTGCAGTTCATATCCAGGGTTGTCGTAGGTCGCCGAAAGCGGCGTTATGCTCTGGATTTGCTAGCGTATATTTGGCCCTCTCGGCTCAGGGCTTGTGTTACCGCGGAGACGCTAAGTTTTTCAGAATGCGCTCCCACCACAGTGCTCCTCGTCGGCACGTTCTCAGCACTTAAAGCGCACAACATGTAATTATCATATTGCGGCAGGGCTCACCGATTTCTCGAAAGACTGCGGCTTTATTCGCTGAAGTTCCTGACAAAGCGATCAACGTTTAATTCCTGCTTTGACGCGACCCAGAAAATAAAATTGCCGGATCAAGCCAACTCGATATCTCTCTCTCTCTCTCCCCCTCTCTCTCTCTCTCTCTCCACGCACCTCTCCCCCTCTCTCCTCTCTCCGATGCCCCGACTCTCTTTGTCTGTTTCACCCCTTTTACCTTCTTTACCATTGTACTCTCACTTTATCTGATCAATCTTTCTTCCGTTTCTCATCTGCATTTAGTTTAATTCCGTGGTGGTTCATCTGCAGAGCAATCAGTGCATCACCACTGCACATACAGAACATGCAAATTGAATGTACAATAAATCATTCTCTCTCTCTCTCTCTCTCTCTCTCTCTCTCTCTCTCTCTCTCTCTCTCTCTCTGGGATCGGTAAAGTGAAGGGCACTGCCCATCGTGTTTGGGTTCGATGTCAGGGTGTTGGTGGCCTCATTGCCGGTTAGCATGAGTTACACAGCACACATTCAAGTCTTTTTTCTGTTCTATGAGCGGCTGTAGCCAGGAGACACAGTGAAAGAGAACGAGTTACAAGGTGAGTCATGAGCATTTCAGGCCACGAGCGACTCAAGGTTACAAGCTAAAGGGGAGACAGGAGGGACTGAGTGCATTTCATTTGTTTGAGATTCACGCATGGACATGTGCCCGCGCGCGCACACACACACACACACACACACACACACACACAGACCCACGCAGACCCACACTCATAAACACACACGCATACGTACGCACACACACACACACACACACACACACACACACAGACCCACGCAGACCCACACTCATAAACACACACACATACGTACGCACACACACACACACACACACACACAGACCCACACTCATAAACACACACACATACGTACGCACACACACACACACACACACACACACACAGACCCACGCAGACCCACACTCATAAACACACACGCATACGTACGCACACACACACACACACAGACCCACACTCATAAACACACACGCATACGTACGCACACACACACACACACACACAGATACACAGACCCACACTCATAAATACACACGCATACGCACGCACACACACGCACACACACACACACACACACACTCATAAACAGACATGCAACTTCATTCGTATGGACGCTTGAACAGATAAACACAAATGCACATACTCATGAGCACACATGCTTAATCATGCACATGCATCCATACACTAGCAAACACATGCAAATACATGCACGCCCATGCACACTCACGAGCAAAAAAAACAAGTGTTTACTGGTCTCTTTTGGCTAAAAACTCCAAGCTGATGTGAAATTCTGCAACAAATAGCAGTGATACGTGCACCGTCTGCAGAATGGGATTTTATGCAGAGCATTTGCCACTGCAGTACGTAGTTTTCGGTCAAAAACTGTCAGACCTTTTTCCCTCGCTACTTTCATCATTACATGATTAAAACACTCGAGCAAAAGCCTGCCTTAATCAGTATTCCTCTCCACGTCACGTCAGGATTACTGTGCCTGGAATCAGAGCGACGGGGCCGCACCGTTCACGCCTGTGACACTGACTCAGACGTCCTTAAACTCGCACTTATGAGATCGCTGACTCACACGAGCGGAGTCGTGGCTCATATTTAACAGGAAATGTGTCAGCGGCGTTCAAACACTGTCATTCATCAGGACCACTTTTACCCGCTTACAGAGCCAAGCCCTTATCTGCAAGCCTCGACTGTTGTCTAGTTTTCAATTAAATTGGAATGTACAGTACATGTTTCGTTTATCCATGGAGGCAAATTACAGGATGACTGTAATGAATTGGCCTGTATGATTCATTGTGATAGAACGACATGCCTTGCAACAGATCCCAGCGACTCCCCCAGCTGAAGCCCCCAGGGCGGCGATCATATCCTACAAACCACCGCGCCTCATTCCAATTTGTTGTGATGTTCGGCAATCAGGATTTTCAAATCTGGCAACCCAGATATTCTCCTACTGTATGCGGCGGTATTGGTGGATAGATAAGTTTTTTTACCCAAGATATTCAGAAAAAAATTGAAAACTAGAAGCACTCCGAGAGTGCAAACCTCTGCCAAGGCAGCACAGTTGAAATCGTGTCAAGTGAACATGGCTTATAAGGAATTTAAGGATAGGTTCCTTCCCTGATGCAAGACCAATCAACCCACTAAATTTGAGTGATATCTCTGGGAGGGAAGTTCAGTTATCGCATGTCATAGGATTCAAGATGGCTGCCGTGACGGCCTTACTGTTTAATCGAACGCGGTCAAGATTAATAGGCTCCATTCATGATGTAATAGCGAACCATCCACAAAATTTCATTCGTTCATTACTTTTTGAGTTATCTTGTATACTAACAGAGAGAGACACAGACAAACCAACGCCGGCAAAAACAAAATCTCCTTGACGGAGGAAACAAAAGCTTTCCTCAGGTCAAAATAGCAGTAGGGTATTATATGAAAGCTCTTTTAGAGAGAAAGAACAGTTCTAATCGCTCTTTTTTATATTCCAGTTGTGCAAACAAAATGGATGTGAGATTTTGTCCAATTTGACCTTCCGACTTGTGCACAAAGTTCAAAGTTCACAAAATTCTATATTAATATCCTCACAACAACTTCCGCAATTCACTGTGGTAAAGTTTACTTGGGGACCAAGAAACATGGCAGATTATTTATAAGACAGCTCCCAAATATCCATCTGCTTAAAGATAATTTCACCCAAAACTCCAAACTGAAACTTTCAATACACCTTGCAGGCTATGCTAAGCACGTGGCAGTGACCAGTCTCGAACAAAACCAGCAATAAGTGAACCGCTGGCAGCAAAGGACTACAACAGGTCTGGGACGTCGTGACAAGAGGAAGCAAATTCCATCCCAAGTGTTGCTGCATAAGAATTGATTTCCTTGGCTTTACAATCTTTATTTCAGTGTATGTAAGCACTGTCGCATTACTAACGCGCGACTCGGTTGACAATTCAGCCGAGCAATTAAAAATGGGAGAAGCTGACGATGAAAATGCGGCAAAATTCATCGCATGTCGCCTCAAACCATTTATCTGTGAGCGAAAAACAATGAGAGGAAACCTCAGGAAGGGTGTTCAGTTCAGCTCAGTTCAGTTCAAGTCCCCGACAAGACGTCTCAGCCAAAGCCATCATCACGATGAAAGTGAAATTTGATGACGGGTTACAGCCGAAATGTCATGTTCACAGTTTGACTAGAATGAGGAATCCTTTCTGCAGATGCTACACCTGCTTTTAACTTTGACTTTTTATGTTGAATAAGGAGGCAAGTGTATTATCTCTCTTAGTGCGCAATATGCAGGAGATTTTATTTATTTATTTTTTTGTCCTTTTTACTTTTCATTGAAACAGAAACTTCAAATCAATGCTTCCCACCCACATGAAGATGCTTTGAATCAACAATGAAGCTCGTCTCTGAGAACACCAACAGACAAATGCTGCATTCAAACGGCACTTTTGTGCTTAAATCACAGATTTGTAATTAATGCGCACTAAGTAATCAGAGAAAATGAGAAATGACAGAGCATGTCATTATATACGCGATCCGCGGTAAAAGCCAATTGTACGGTGCAACAGGAGGTAAGCTTGCTCTACTTCAGTTCATAGTTTCTGAAAAATATCATCAGATTCCAGCTGATTATTGGATGCTAATTGCACTATTAGCATCCAGTGACACAAAAGCAGTGCAGCACAATTTTCCAAAATGGAAATTAGCTCTGGCTAGAAAAATCATACTTGCAATGTGCAATTTAGAGCTCCTTTAATTTAAAATAAACAAATAAAGCAAATAGTGGGCTCATTGCTAATTTTCATGCTCAGAGAAGTAAACATGCTTGGATAAGATGGCCCCCTTGGATTTGTACCCAAAACACAGAACAATGCAGAAAAACTTTTTTGATTTTAATCGCATGATAGTTTGTTTTGTATCAAGAGAGGAATGAAATGTAAACTCTTATTTTGAAATGTACTCTGAAGGGGTTGTTTTCACATAACTATGTAAAAGTAGTTACATTTTTACATCTGCATATTCTTCTTTAAACCAATGCAGTAGTTCATTGAGAACATGATTCTCTTTTTCAATGATGCCATGGGAGGAAAGCCGAAAATGAGACAGAAAAGAGAGAGAGAGAGAGAGAGAGAGAGAGAGAATCCTGAAGTGGACCATAGAGCTTAGTCCCTTGAACAAAGGCCTGTGGTGGCATAGATGGAAGGAAGCAGTTTGAGGTGCTGCCCACCGGGGGGCAGCAGTTTACCCACCAACAGGCAGGGCCACTGCTGTGGGGACATGTAATCACCTCAGCTGTGGCCCATTGCCGACAATAGAGACTTAAAAAAGCATAATTGTTCAAAGATAAGTGAAAAATAAAAGACCATTTATAGAGGACTGACAAGGAGATGGGCCCTTGGTTAGCATTTCTCTACAAATATCTAGCTTTGACCTTGGATTTTGAGTATTTAAAAACAATTTTTTGAGGACTTGATTCGTGATGCTGCTCGGGGACCAATAACAGGTCTGGTTCTTTCGTTCCGTTTGCAGTGTTTCTGTGGGATTCCCTGCCTGGTCAACTCCAGCTCGACGCCACAAGCCCAATGTCAGAGATCATCCCGACCTCATCAGTTCAGATAAAAGTCAGGAACCTGAACCTGAAACCAGCAGGTCCACGGACACTACCTTCCTCTGGGTACCCTGCCCCTCGAGGGCTGGGGCTGAAAGTTTCACTGAGACCCACGGAGGCCACAGTCACAGTGAGAAATGGCCTTGCATGTATTTGATTTTTTTTCAGCAGTTGGTTGAATAGTTTGCCTGATAATGGCTTCTTCAGTTGCAGGAGCCCTGCAGGATATGATTGCTGCTGCGCAAATATTTGACATTTCCTCTTCAGTTTGTCGGAGAGTTGGGGGAAAAAGCAAAGCAGGTTTCCGTTTTAAAAAATCAGAGCTTTTCTGCCTTTTACAGCTCTGCTCTGAGATGCATTCGTTCTGACTGTGAAACACCCCAGCGCAGTTGTAGACGCATCAAATACTGTGTTTTTTAAGTTGTTTTTGCACAACCTGTTCCAGTTTTCAGTCAAAGGCGGCACGTAAAAAAATGAAATAAGCGTATGCACAGTAAAAATTCTCAGTGTTAAATCAATGCCTGCAAAGTGGACCAGGTCAGACTTATGTACTCTGTCAAGTACAAATTTCCCTGCGTGATGTATGGTGCTTATACTGGCCATCAACCATCCATTCCTCCGTCATCTAAATATAGCCAGATTATTCTGGGTCAAGGTCATGAGAGGTGGGAGCATATCCCAGAATGCAATGGTTTAAAGGCAGGAATGCACCCAAGACAGTTCACCAATCCATCAAAGGGCTCACACGCCATTCACTCGCACACTTCTTCCTACGTGCAATTTAGAGTCTCCTGTTAGCCTGACATGCACATGTTTGGACTGCGGGAGGGAACCGTAGTTCCAGGAGTGCACTGACATGAATACTGGGAGAGCATGTAAACTTCACACAGAAGGACTGGATGCCTATAGGATTCGAACCCAGGACCTTCTCACTGTGAGACAGCAGCGTTGACCGCTGCATCACCATACCGACCCGACCACCAGGCAGCTAAAAGGATTTTTTATTATCACTGAATGGCGGTTCATGACTCAGCTTTCTTGCACATTTGTATTCAACTCAAAACGAGCCAATTAAGCTCCGAGGCCGTCACTGGATATAAGTCTGATTATGGAACAATGAGAGCCTTTCTGTGGACCAGAGTCGGCTCGTCTTGATGCTCCTCGCGGCCCCTCTGCGTTCAGCCAAATTAGACTAAAATCACATTGGATAAAAGACAGTCAAGACACAGAATTAGACATGCGGGAAATGGAGGACTTAATTCATACCTGTCAGTTTGGCTGAACAGAAATCATCTCCCAGAAAAAGACAGTGAATATAGATGATTTAACCACTTTGCAGTTGATATGTAATTACTACCCTTTCCAATATTCTTACGCTCTAATTCAATTGTGACACGTTTTGCATACTGTCACGTCAGCCATCAAGAAATAGACAATTCCAAGCCCAAACACATCTTCATCCAAATCCTCAGCTCAATATACAATCATAAATCCACAAATTTAAAGGTCCTCTATCACATCACCGGGTGCCAATTGTGCCAAAGCCAATTGTGCCTTACAAGCCATTTCAAAATCTGTTTCTTTGTCACAGTATAGGGAAGTGACCACCAAGTGGCAAAAAGATTGATGAAATTTAGCCAACCAGTTAACGAGTTCCGTTATTATTCTCGGTGGTCCCTCTCTCTTGTGATGTCACAAAGGACCATTTTTGAAATGGCTTTTCATGGCTAATTCTCTATGCATTTAATTACACGATAAGGGACCTTCTAAACAAAGTAGATCCATATCTCAGCAAGCCATTGCACTGCAGTCCCAAAATCTGACCTAGTGTCTTGTTTGCTGAGACTGTTAGCAGCCATGCAAAGTTTGTTCCCCTGACAACAAGGGTAATTTTTTACAGTCTTACCTAATGTTTCTAAAGCCATAAAAAAAGAAAATGGCTGCATTGTATTATTATTGGTAACAGTTTAAAGAGACTTCTGAATAAACACGTGCGTTCATTTAGAATAGTAAGATAATTTTTAAGATAAAAATAATACTGTTGTTACCATTTCTTCTTTGCAGCCTATTGGAAAATTGTCTACATACATACAACCAATCATCACTGAGCATTTAAACAGTGGTCCAAATAGCAAATAAAGGACCTAGAAATTCAATGTTGACCATGTCTGCGGCATTCCAAGACGACATACAAACAAAGCGTTTGTAATACAAAGACAGAAATATAACTGTTAAATCAGTTCTTACGGATGACACATGACCAGAAAGTGCATGTGCATTCTGAGTCAGAATAGCCCCTTGAAAAACTCAGAGTCTGTGTTCTAGAACTCTGGCCCTTTTAAGTTACTGATGGTCGGTGAGCGTTAGAATGATGTCACAGTAGAGAACATTCTAACACATACAGTATTGGTGACCTCTCGGCTAAAAGGGTTAACACAGGACAGTTCAGTGTTCAGCGAATCGGCACTTGAGGGGAACTTTCAAACATGGAGACAGGATGCGCCCTGCCACCTGCTGACTGGAACCTCTCGTTTCCATTAAGATGCCTTTATTCCTGTTACTGTGTGATTTATCGCTGCATCCGACTCAGACAGTGGAAGTGGATCTTTCAGTCTCTCTCAGTCTTTCTGTCTCTCACCCTCTCTCTGTCTGCCTCTATCCTTCTCTCTCTGTCTCTATTTTCATCACTGTTTTCTCAGAGACGGAGATGAGAGCCTGCATTCACTTCTCTGGAGTGTGAGTCCAAAATAGCAAACACAAATGTGACAAGGCCACTGTGTGATCTCTCTCTCTCTCTCTCTCTCTCTCTCTCTATCATCTCGTCTTTCAATCTCTCTCTTTCATTTCTTTCCAATTGAAACACCTCTCGAATTGTGAACACATGAGGAGATCCACTTGGAGCTGCCTGGTTTTCTTTCCTTCCAGACAATTAACGCAATGGTCAGTGCCTCTGATTGGCCAGACTGTCATCTCACCTGACTCCCAGGAAAAGGGAGGGTAAAGCACCAGCAGTTCCTGAAGCTTGAAGACTAGAGGACCTCTGCAGTTTGGCCGGCCCAAACATGTGTGACTTCAAAAACAAAGAGAGACGGTTCAGTTGAAGGAGGAAGACAGGAAGTGCTTGAGTATGGCCACAGCAAGACCATGTTTCTGTCTCAGAAACTCGCCCCACGTGCAAATGTTTCGTCGGATATTTCTCCCAAGAAAGCCTGGGGAAACGAGTCACATGACCTCACTGAAACTTTCTCTGTTGCATTAATGTAAGAATAAAATGATGTCTTGATTACAGTGGGGCATTATGACGCTGAGATTTCCCCAACAACTCCAAACACACTCGTGTGTGGGAATGGTTCTGAAATGGTGCAGCTCAGTTCAGTCCGTATGGAGTTTGGATGATATGGAGTAAACCAGGATGCTCCAATGGCCCGGGATCGATCATGATACTGGGCTAGCATTGATGGGATAAATCACAATAGTGGATTCAGACGAATTGCCAAATTATGACTGTGGAATGTGATAATTGTGATAATGGATTAGAGGGAGGCGGGTCATTCCATTACAGTGTGTTGGGAGAGTACGAGCACAGTAGTCCTGGGAAGTCTGATCAGTAGAATCACTGAGAGAAATACTGGCTGCTTAATTATTTTGTTCTTTTGTTTTCCATAATTGTATCAAGCACGTAAAGACACCAAAGCTAATCGTTGTACTCGCTTCAGTTTTATCTCGCAGTTAATTCACCAAATGAAATTTAAAGCATGCTGCTTGTGATAAAGATTGCCTTGCGGCCCTGAAGACTGTAATGCGCAGCGATGATGTTTGACGTAAAATTCTTAAGTAATTCTTATTCATCAATTACACACACTCTGTGTGCTTGATGGTATCACTTATCACAGCTTACAACAAAGATCATTTAGACCGTGCTGTTAAAAGTGAATCTCACAATTTCTAACCGAATTTATATTATTTCATTACTGCATATTCTGCAAACTTGTGGTCCATTTGAAATAAAAAAAGCCTTCATACACGTGTTATTACCTTGTAATTACATATCTGTTAAAACCCCTCTATAAGATGACCCTGTTATTTATGTGTAATAACAAAACTTGCACAACAGTCAGCTTTAATGTAAATTTAAATAATGTACATAAAACACTATTTCATTCTTTCAGACTTAATCATGAATTTTACTTGTGTTCACGTGTGTTTATACCCAGCATTCACACTGCATCAGCCCTAGTAGTTATAATATCAGCTGGGCAAATGGTATTGCTGCACCATGTAGATTCAATCAAAGCTCAAAGTGATTTCCTGTTCTATTCCCGTCCCTTTAACACAATGAGACGGGTGCAGATTGAAGGGGATCGCTAATTTTGTCTCTTTTTTTCCTGCAATAGCCTCCATAATAGGGTGCTGGAATGCAGCGATGTTTTTGTGCCTTCCGAGTTTGCATAATGCCATGGCAACAATCGGGGCTGGAGACAGACAACCCTGGCCTGGAATATGAAACAGAGAGAAAATAGCTGAATAAATAAATATAATCAATAAAAAAAACTCAGTTTTCATTTATCTTCCACATTGTTCTGACGAGCTGTGAGAGAGTAATTTACCAGTCAATTATGAAGGAGGGTGCGGCGAATATTCGATTCGATAAAGAGGTGACCAGGTGACACAGTAGTGTAAACGGAAGATGAAGGTTTACTGCGTGTACAGCGATGCACAGCAAGTTGAGAAATAAGTCTAAAAACTCAGGGGAATTTGCCAGGATATGCGTATCTCAACAGAGCGTGTGTCCGTGTGGCACCAACAAAGAACTAAATTGTCGGAACTGTCCACGGTGTTCAGTCACCACCGATAAAAGTGCCTGTGGGGTAAGCTGTTGTTTCGCTACTTTGGCTTTTCGCTACTGTGCTTTCGCTACTGCACACGGTACTTTCACTACTATGCCCAGGTCCTCCATAATCAAACAAAGTGTTTGTTGCCGATTTGATCTTCGTTTGTCCAAGTTGAGACAGAGCCCAAAAAAATATTCTCAGCTGTAATGCAAATGGTTTCTATAATTTTTACTCTTGATCCTTAGGTAAAATTTACCTTCTGATGTTGCATTTATCCATAGCAGCGGACAGACTTGGACAAAGTAGCGATAGCGCAGTGTGAAGTAGTGAAAGTGCGGTAGCGAAAAGCCAAAGTAGTGAAGCCACAGTAAACCGTCTGTGGCAATTAAAAATTGTGTCTGTTTATCAGGGTCATGAGATAAAGCAGACAATGCAAATAATGTCCATCAGCTTGATGAAATCTTTTTTTTAACAAAATAACTGGCATAAAGGCGCTTTACAGAATAGCAGCGGGGCAAATTCCTGGCCAAAGTCCACTAAATAATTGATGAGGTAAACCATTCCAAGTCCTCAAACAGTGGCGCTAAAAAATAAATAAAAATTGCCCAGTGTGAAGGAATCTCATGGGGAACCTGGCTATATCGCCGGAGCCCATTCTCCAGTGGCTTGGTAAGAGAATGTTCACAGGTCGAGTAAATACTTTTACATAGAGAGAGTACTGGGAATAAATACATTTTGGCAGATATTCTGAAACAGAAACTGAATTGAAATACAGAACCGTACTGAATACAATGCAATAGAGGGGAACTGTCAAGTCAACAGTTATGAATTTTGACTCTCGGTGCAAACCTGGGAAAATGGAGTCTTTCAGTGTTACAAAGATCAAGTGCTCTCAGTCATCAGTTCTTAACATTACGTCGGCGCTAGAATGTTCAGTTCAGGAAATTCCAGGCCCTTTTTACTCTGATGTAAACTGAATAAGTCTGTTAAAGTTGAGAAGGCTGGACTCGTCAGCAGTGAAATGAAGTGCTATTGATCTCAGGCAGGGCTTTGATTGTCCTTCGCTTATTGCAATTAGCATTCTTTCGCCGTGTGTGCCAGCCATCACTTTCAAGTGCATATTTACCCCCAGGATTTTCATAAACTGTGCCTTACAGTATTAGGCTAGACATTTTGACAGCTATTTTAAACCGCAAGTGTCATTCAACGCAGTGGAGAACGCAGGTATTTACTCAGATGCAGCCAGTGCCCAACAGCAGGATGTATCCTCGAAATGACAGCATTCTACTCACAGGCAAACTTATAGTTTGGCCAAGTGGTGGCGCTACAGGTGAAGGGTGTGGGGTCCCAAAAATCAATATTAGAGGTACCCTAGGCACCAGGAACAGCTACGGCAAATTTTACCTGATTCCCATAAGAACTGTTTCTCTTATTGCGTTTTTGAAAAAGTGAATTTGGCCTAAAGTTGGTGCTACAAGGAAGAGTCAGACTGTCTCCAGAACAATAGGATTGCCCCTTTATGCACCAAGATGTTCAAAGCAAGTTGGGTTTGATTCCCTTTTGAACAGTTTGACTTATTGTATTTGGAAATAGAGTTTCGCTGAATGTTGGCACCACAGTGAAGGTAATGCAGCCATAAAAATATCAATAAGGCTCCTCCTCTAAGCGCCAGGAATATCGACAGCAGATTTGATAGGAATACAGTCAAAGCTGTTAGAGTGGTAGCATTTAAAAAAAAAAATCAAGTTTAGCCTGGTGGTGGCGCTACGGCATTCGTCAAAAGGTGACCAACATGAATAACAGCCCTTATCTTTTCACTGGTAAATATGAAAAGTATTGCAGTATGATTGATCAAAAATGTTTAAGTTACCGCATATGGAAATGTATACTTTGACCAGGTGGTGGCGCTACAGGAAAGGTTGTGGGGTCAAAACAAGAAGTTCATCCTCTAAGCATCAGAAATAAATATAAGAAGTTTCCTGTTTTTCTCATAAAAACTGTTCTTGTCATTGTGCAAACACAAGGGATCTGTGGCCATGACAGTGACTGCAGGTCCATGTTGAACAATATCTCTGGGTTATAATGAAAAACAGCATACTACAATAAAATTCTGTCTCTCACATCTGAAAAAATTTGAAAAGAACTAATTTTTGTTATGAAAGATAGAAAAATTATAGTCAGCCTCATTTCTTTCAAAATGCATCACTGATAGATTACAAAAGGGTTTCTGTGGAATGCCCCAATGCCCGAGATGAATGAATTTTACCACAGTAGCGACTGAATCCAGTATTGTCGGTTATTTCCAGACCGTAGCTGGTCTATTGCTAAGAGTGACAGTTTATTGAAAAGAAAAGTCAAATTTTTACTTTGGTTGGCTGGAAGCAAGTCATATTTCATTCTGTTTTGGACAGTAATTAATTCAGAGCAGGGATACTCAGTTCTGTTCCAGGCAGTCCTTTGCAAACTTGAACAAAGCACAGCACAATGGCTCAAGATCTAATTAAGCTGCAGGAGTGTTCGGGCAAATCTGTTTTAGATTGAGTATCCTGTGAGCATGCATACATTGTGATGGGAGTAATAATAATAATAATAATAATAATTCTTAGAGCGGCTGTTTGGGATCTTCGTGCTTCTATATACTGACTCCAGGAATAATAAATGAGGGGATTCATAATTCACACGGTGATGGAAAGTGAACAGAGAAATAACATCAAAGGGTTTTTTTTTTCTTTTCTACAGGCATAAATATTGAATGTCTGGTGTCACCTGTGCTTCCTGACTAATGTGCTTCTATTATGGAGATACATGTCAAAGGTCCTTTTTCCATAGACTCTAACGAATACGCACGCTCCCCAAGGCGATTAATTAACCAATAAATAAAGGTAAATTAGAGGTGTAATTGTTGAAACACAGCTCAGACAAACTTCCACAAGCAATGCATATTTTTTTTCACAAAAGCTTTACGAACTACCAACGCCAGTCCATTACCAACCAACCCTCATCTTGGAGATCTGTTATGATCCAGATAAGGCGCCAGATGCGGTAAGAATACAGTCCAATAGTATGGTTTATTGCTAGTAATAGAGTAATGATCGTAAGGGGCAGAGCCCAGAGCAGAGTCTCACTGTTCAGTTCAAATTAAGTAGGATTGAATGAGGGGGCATGTTTGTGCCCGGACAGTGGCGTCCTTAGACAGCAGCCAGAGGGCGAGTGCATCTAATCAGAGCTGCACTGTCTGATGGCAGGACAGGTGAGTTTAGCAGAATCGCAGTCCCAATCCTGATGACCGCAAAAGGCTCGGAAAGTGTTCCTAATAAACTGGGCAGAGGAACATACTGACGAGTGATTAACAGGAATGCAGTTACAATCTTGGAGACTGAGAGAAAGGTTTTGGGGCTTGTTTCTATTGGTGGAACTAGAGAGAGTACTTCTGTATTAAACTATCATTAAAGATTACAAATAATTTCTGAAGACAATAACTCTAAGCGAGGATGATGCTGACTGGTTGCTTTCGAGCGTAACGCAAGTGCACTGTTATAAATTGACTGAAATAAATAGCTAAATTAATGCCTTCTCTCTTTGTTATTTTAACTGTAAGTAGAGTCCGGCGCATATTTAACTGTGGTTTACAATTAACGTACACGGAACCTCTGCTATAAACTGATCGTAAAATTACAGTGAAAATAACTGGCAAAAAATGTGCCTGTTTATAAGAGTGTGATTACCCAGAAACTTGTTAAAGTAAGTGGTAAATATACGTCGACACACACATTAAGGGACGGGAAAAAAACAAATGCATTACACCTGGAGGTGGAGGCACACTGGACTTCAGACCAATCAAAGGAGACGATACACCCGAAAAACACGCAAGCGGCTGGATGGGAGGGGAGACGAACAGAGTGTTATGACTGACATACCAGTCGGTTTTCACAACAAACCTATAAAAAACACGCCTCTCTCCAACAGCACTAAGCTGTTCAGCGTATCATTACGTGTGCCGAATTAGAGGCGTAGTGAAAACCTGCAAGATGGTGGATCTCCAGGAACAGGGTTGTTTCTGCCACACTTCTGATGCAGGGATTGTATAATTTCTGTATCTTTTCTCTCTCCCCTCCCACACTGGTGATTTTCTTGCCACAGGAACTCCTTTGGCGTATCTCTTGAAGGAATAGCGGAGAAAGAAATTTGGTTGCGATCACGAGCGTAGGTAGAAACAGGTTCTGGCTCAATGACTGAAAATTAGCTCTGCTGTCGACGGCACAATGGTGCTTTGTTAATTTATGTTATATTATATATTGTTCAGTCAGGAAAACTCACGTTTTAAAGAAATAGAACAATTTATTCATGGGTATAAGCCTTACATTGTATATTGGCGGTGGTTCTGCTCTGGAGGAATGTCCTACCTAGGCACAGTAAACATACATAGTCATGAACAGAAATCAAAATCCCCCCGATGTGAGCAGAACCAAACAGGTGGAGGCTGGGGTGGAGGTGGCAAGCAAAAACCAAACAGCATGTTGCATAGCATGAAAAGTCATTGCAAACAGCAGCAGAAGTGAGTGAGCTTCACGTCTTTCAAATAGACCGCTGTATGACCTCGTGATGCGTCTCCTCCAATCGTATGCCTGCTGGTGCTGTTATGGCCCCAATTTCTTATTACATTTACAACATAACAGCAACAGCAAGGGATGACAGACACAGTTTTAAAACTCAAACACATTTAATTAAACAGACAAAGACAATAACAACTAAATAACAGCTAAGACCAAGATTGATTATCAAGAAAAAAAGAAATAATTACAGTCCCTTGTTTTGGTGGGGTTTCCTGGTGATGTGCTGGGTGAAAAACAATCCACAACAGACTGCACAGGTCTTGAACAGAATTAAAGGTCTGGTCACGTATCCTTCTTCTTGCAATTTCTCCTACTCCTTTACTGTCTCAATTCTTTTCCTTATATACTCTTTTGCAGACCCCACCCACATTTAGACCTCTTTTTTTTTTAATTTTCTGAGACTTGCCCCAGACATGTCTAAACATGACTCCAGTCTGAGCTTAACAAAAAAAAGGTAAATACTGCCATCTAGTGGCCTATATTCACATTACACCTCCATTCCAAAAGGGAAAAATTTTGACTCATAAAGGCAAAATTTTTCTTTTCAATACAAAATGGTTAAGTGAACACTTGTCTATATATACATATCATACAATATTCAAACACATGATATATATATACACATTCAAACACGGGATAAGCAATCAGCAATTACATTGTCTGTACCCTTCACATGCTTAATTTCCAAGTCAAACTCCTGTAAAATCAAACTCCAATTCAACAATCTCCGATTCTTGTTTTTCATCTTACTCAAAAACATTAACGGATTGTGGTCAGTGTACACAATCATTGGCTTTTGTCCTGTACAAACATAAACCTCAAAGTGTTGTAAAGAAAGGACCAGAGCCAACAGTTCCTTCTCTATTGTGGAATAGTTCCTTTGGTGGCGATTGAACTTCCTGGAGAAGTATGCCACGGGATGCTCAATGTCATCAGAGTCACTTCTCTGTAGGAGCACAGATCCACAAGCTTGGTCGCTAGCATCGACCGCGATGGAGAACGGTTTGTTGAAGTCGGGAGATTTGAGCACGGGGAAGTGACACAGCAGAGACTTCAGGTGATCGAAGGCTCTCTGGCATGCATCATCACAGGTGAACTTTACGCCTTTCTTCAGTTGGTTAGTTAGACTGAGAGCAATCTCAGCAAAGTTCTTGCAGAACTTGCGGTAGTACCCGATCATTCCAAGGAAGCGGCGCAAAGCTTTTTTGTTGTCAGGAACTGGAAAGTCCATGATGGCTTGGACTTTAGCATTTATGGGTGCCACCTTACCCTGGCCTATGACGTAGCCAAGATAGGTGACAGTAGCACAACCAAAGTCACTCTTGCTCAGGTTAACAGTCAGGTTAGCCTGGGTCAGGCGCTGGAACAACGTCTCTACATCTTTTAGATGTTCTTCCCAGGAGTCACTCCATGTGATCAGGTCATCCATGTACGCACCCGTGTGTGGCAATCCGGCGATTGTAGACTGTATCATCCTTTGGAACGTGGCTGGGGCATTTTTCATGCCAAAGGGTAGGACTTCATACTGGTACAATCCAGATGGTGTGGCAAAAGCAGAGATGCTCTTGGCCCTCTCAGTTAAAGGCACACACCAATAACCCTTCAATAAATCAATCTTGGTCAGAAACTTTGCTTGCCCTACACTATCAATACAATCATCAATCCTAGGTATTGGAAACACATCAGTTCTAGTTACAGCATTGACTTTGCGATAATCTGTACAGAATCTAGTACTTCCATCAGGTTTTGGAACTAGCACACAGGGTGAACTCCAATCGGAGTTGGAGGGTCTGATAATATCATGGTTTAACATGTACTCAACCTCTTTCTCAGCAATCTTTCTCTTTTCAGGATTCATCCGGTATGGATGCTGTTTTATTAGTTTGGCATCACCAACATCTACATCATGAGAGGCTATAGTAACTCTCTTTGGAACATCAGGAAACAAATCCTCATATTTCTTGATCAACCTTTCAAACTGATCTCTCTGTGAGGGTTCTAAGTGCTGGAGTTTTACATCAAGATTTTGCAACACTTCAGTGTTTGACAATTTACATGAAAGAACTTCAGCTTTAATTCTAGGTTCATCATCTTGAAACTCCCCCTCATCTTCACACGTTTTGACCATAGGAGAATCTGAAGTGACGGCAGCAACCCTAGCATTTCTGTCATGATAAGGCTTCAGCATGTTAATGTGACACAATTGTTTTGGTTTTCTCCTATCTGGAGTCTTCACAATGTAATTGAGATCACTGAGTTTTGTCAGAATTTCATAAGGACCATGAAATCTAGCCTGCAATGGATTGGACTGCAAGGGAAACAACACAAGGACCTTTTCCCCTGGTTTAAACTCACGGCTTCTAGCCTTATGATCATACCAATTTTTCATTTTTCCCTGACTTGATTTCAAGTTCTCTTTGGCAAGGTCACAAGCTGCACGCAATCTTTCCTTGAACTTGCTAACATAGTCTAACAGACTGATATGCGGCTCTTTCTCTTGCCATTGTTCACTCAATAATAGCAAAGGTCCTCTCACTTCATGACCAAACACTAGCTCAAATGGACTGAATCCAGTAGACTCCTGCACTGCTTCTCTAGCTGCAAACAACAGCAAATGAACACCTTCATCCCAGTCTTTCTCATGGTCATAACAATAAGTCCTCATCATTGTCTTGAGAGTGGAATGAAACCGCTCTAAGGCACCCTGACTTTCTGGATGATAGGCACTTGAAAGAATCTGCTTTGCACCTAGTTCATACACAACCTGCTGAAACAATCCTGAAGTGAAATTGCTACCCTGGTCTGACTGAATTTCCCTGGGAAGGCCAAACAACGTGAAGAACTTTATCAAAGCCTTTGAGATTGCAGTTGCCTTGATGTTGCGTAGAGGTATGGCTTCAGGGAATCTGGTAGATGCACACATGATTGTCAACAAGTACTGATTTCCAGATCTAGTCTTGGGTAATGGACCAACACAGTCAACAATGACCTTAGAGAATGGCTCCCCAAATGCTGGGATAGGTTGCAATGGAGCTACAGGTGGGTCTAACTGGTGTTTTCCAACTACCTGACAAGTGTGACAGGTTTTGCAAAAGTTGGAAACGTCTTTCCGAAGCCCAGGCCAAAAGAAGTGTTTCATGATCTTATCAACAGTCTTGTTAACACCAAGATGACCTCCTAAAGGTAAACTATGAGCCATTGTTAAGATCTCATTCCTATAGACCTTCGGAACAACAATTTGCCTGACCACTGCCCAATCTGCATTGGCAGGGATATCAGGAGGGCGCCACTTCCGCATCAACACACCATCCTTGAGACAATACCCAACTGGAACTGCGTCTATTTCTTTATCAGGAAGGGCTCTCCTCTTTAGTACACAAATTTCAGGATCATTAGTTTGCTCCTCAATCAACCGCTTTCTGGACAGAGACAAGTCTCCAGACACATCAGAATCACCAGACCCATCCGGCTGGCTGAATAGAGAACTGATAAAAGTATCTGATAAGTCCTCAAACGGAGAAACCATAGTAGGCCAATCAGAGTCATGAGGCGAACCACCTGAGTCCTGACTATTCAATGTACTGGACGGCACCACATCATCTTCTTCTTTAGCCTTCTTGGCCATAGCACGAGTCACTGCTCAAGAAGGATACAGAGATGGGTCCTCATCCCCATCTTCAGTGCTCGGCTGTGAAGTAAGATGTACAGGGGGAACTACTTTGCCCCCAGCCAGGTCATTGCCTAGCAACAGAGAAACACCCTTTATAGGTAGACTTGACATAAGTCCCACCTTTACCTGTCCTGTAACTAAATCTGACTTCAAGAATATCAAGCGCAGGGGTACAGATACAGTCCTCCCTTCAATACCTTGTACAAGTATGAAATCCCCTGAAGCGGTCTCATCACGTAACTCCAAGGAGTCCATCAACAAAAGTGACCGAGAAGCTCCGGTATCCCTTAGGATATATATGGGGACAGGAGTAGTATGCTCATTCAGAGCCACAAATCCCTCTGACACAAATGGAAGAAATTCCTCCCTCACGAGGTCAGCTGTATCAGGCTTTTTAGCCCCACAAGAAGCAGGCAATTTAGCAGATTGGTTATCTACTACAGGGGTTTCTAACCTTGTTTTCACAAAGGCATTTGGTTTGGTATCCTTTTCTTTTTCTTTCTTAGCTTTAAGGAACCAACAGTTAGTTGTAACATGACCAGATTTCTTGCAATAACTGCAAACTAGACCACTTTTGTCACTGTCAGCTTTCACACTTTGATCAGACCAGTTACTGGATTTCTGAGCACCATCACCAGATTTGTCTTTGTCTTTGGGTGAGGAATCTTGGGTATCACCATAACCCTTTTTCTGAAATTGGGACCATCTATTGTTACTGCTAGACTGAAATTTAGACTTATGTGTGAGAACATATTCATCTGCAAATTTGGCAGCTGATTGCAAATTCAGTGCTTGCTTCTCATTAAGGTAGGTCTTAAGATCATCTTTAACACAGTTCTTGAATTCTTCAACTAACACCATCTCTTTTAGTGAGTTGAAATCATCCTTGACCTCCATAGAAGTACACCAGCGCTCAAAGCAAACCTGCTTTTCATTAGCAAATTCAACATAAGTCTGATTTTCAGATTTCTTCAGACCTCTGAATTTCTGTCGGTAAGCCTCTGGAACCAACTCATAAGCTCTCAAAATAACCTTTTTGACAACCTCATAATCAGAGGAATCATCTGCAGACAAAGCCGAATAGGCTTGTTGAGCTTTACCCTTGAGGACAGTTTGCAACATCAGAGGCCAGTGTTCCTTTGGCCACTGGCAACTCTTTGCTACCTTTTCAAAACACTGGAAATAGTTGTCAACATCCTTTTCCGAAAATGGAGGCACCAGTTTTACCTCCTGGCTAGCCCGAAATTTATTTTCAGTTGCAATTTTTATTTTTAGTTGCTCCATTTGGAGTCTTTCTTCTCTATCGAATTTCTCTAATTCAAAATCTCTCTGTCTTGCAAATTTTTCTAACTCAAATTCTCTTTCTTTCTCTCTTTCTTCCCTTTCTTTCTCTCTTTCCTCCCTTTCTTTTTCTCTTTCCTCCCTTTCTTTCTCTTTTTCCTCCCTTTCGTTTTTCTCTTCTCTTGCTAATTTTTCCAACTCAAACTGCCTTTGTTTTTCTTTTTCCTCCCTTTCAATCTCTAGCATTTTTAATTTAAGTTCCATTTCTATATTTGGATTTTCCACTGGAAACTGTTCCAGATCTCCTGGTGCAAACACATTTTCATCAATGTAATATTCAACTATCTCTCTAGCCAGTCTTGCTTTTCGCATGGCTGGTTTTACCTCTGTCAGCTCTAACTGTCTGCAAATTTCTAGCAGTTCCGTCTTTTTAAAAGACTTCAAAACCCCTACGGTTGGTGATGCCAAGAAATCATCCATTGCTGTTGTCAATATATATCTAGGAAAATTCACAAAAACAATTTCACAATTTGAAATGTTAGATTTTCAATAAATTACTCACAAAATGGTCTATCCCGGACCTTGAGCCCCCAATTTGTTATGGCCCCAATTTCTTATTACATTTACAACATAACAGCAACAGCAACAGCAAGGGATGACAGACACAGTTTTAAAACTCAAACACATTTAATTAAACAGACAAAGACAATAACAACTAAATAACAGCTAAGACCAAGATTGATTATCAAGAAAAAAAGAAATAATTACAGTCCCTTGTTTTGGTGGGGTTTCCTGGTGATGTGCTGGGTGAAAAACAATCCACAACAGACTGCACAGGTCTTGAACAGAATTAAAGGTCTGGTCACGTATCCTTCTTCTTGCAATTTCTCCTACTCCTTTACTGTCTCAATTCTTTTCCTTATATACTCTTTTGCAGACCCCACCCACATTTAGACCTCTTTTTTTTTTAATTTTCTGAGACTTGCCCCAGACATGTCCAGGACATGTCTAAACATGACTCCAGTCTGAGCTTAACAAAAAAAAGGTAAATACTGCCATCTAGTGGCCTATATTCACATTACAGTGCTGATGTGCTTGTAGCTTACCAGGCTGCTGTCAGCTGATGTAGCTCTTCACCAGTTTCCTGCCTGAACTAATAACGCTGTTTTTATGGCGCTGAAGAGTTAAGCTTCTTTCACACTGGACACAAAACAAATTTTTCCCACAACAGATAACATTCAAAGTCAAGGCAAAGACACAAATACACGGGCGGAATAAGAGCAAAATAATAGGCACGCTAATACATGTATGTAGTATTCTAAGCTCACTAACAATCATGAGGAAGCTTGTGTGGTGGTGGTACTCTTCTGCCCATCATCAATGCTATTTTCTCCCTAAAATAATACTAAAGGATACGCTAATGTCCTTAGTCTAAACTCCAGAAAATACCTGATGATGATCGAGTAAATTACATCACTCTACTGGCAGCTGTATTAGTACAGGAATGACTGTCTCATTAAGCCAGTGGTTCCCAAAGTGGGGGGCGCGCCACCTAGGGGGGGCGCAGAGCAATTGCAGGGGGGGCGCGGGGTGCGGGAGTTCCGGATACCAACAGAAAATCATTTGCATGCAGTCCATTCGCTGCCCAGAATTCTGCGATTACATCGTAAATGCCCTCCTTACTCTCAACATAACTGTTCGCCAAATCATTCATCTAGCCTGCCATTTTCATAAATAATTTATGAATGTAGTTGTTCAAATATTTGAAGCCGGTAATGTAGTCTCGCGATACCCAACTCGCCGCTTTTTATCCTGCACTGATCTGGCATATTGATAATAAAATGGTAAGTGACACCGAACAAAATCCGATGAATACAAAGCAGAAATAACCGAGATTGCGTCATTTTATTCTCGATAATATGAATGCTCTGTATGCCGACAGATTATTTTTATCTTGCCCACCAACTGAACGTTACAAACATTTCGGCAGGTTCGGCAAGTGGTGTTCATGAATTTTTTTTCGTACTTCGAGGTCTTTCCGCATCATAGAAACATAATTTTAAGTAGACGGCTATACTCAGGCAGAGGAGTGTGATACAGCCTAATGATTTTATACTTTAAAAAGAGATTTTGCATTATTAAATTTTCGTGTCCTTAATTGGAAAATAACTGTGGCCGTTTCCAAACGTGCCAATCATTTTTAATGTTCCCAGCTAGGCTGGACAAAAATCATCTGTGCAGAGCATTCATATTCTCTATAATAAGCTGACGCGATCTCGGTTAACGTATTTTAACTTTAAAGTGCGAGGCCAGTGAAGAGAGGAAAATGTAACTGTCTCGCGACACTCCTTCAGCGGTCCGCACAAGGTCGCTGATTGGCTGTATGCAAGTAAGTTTCTGTTGGTGTCCGGAAAATGCATAAATAGCAATGTTGTTGTATATTAAAAAAAATAAACCTGTTGCACTGAACATAATTACACAGTTAAGGTGCTTGAAAACAGTTACACTTAAAATAATTACGCCGTGGTTGTTTGTTATTTTGCTATTTCCAATTCTAAAAGTAGCCTAGTTTTACTTTATGACTATCTACAGTTTATGACCGTTTACTTACATTTTTTCCAAAAAGGTTGAGGTTTATATAAATTACAACGAGTGACATAAACTGCAATGGTCTCTGAAAAAAAATGAGCGTATGTATTACCTATTTTTTTGGGGGGGGGGGGGGGGGGGGGGGGCGCAAACATTTTTTTATGTACCAAAGGGGGGCCCAGCAGAAAAAGTTCGGGAACCACTGCATTAAGCTATTGTAACTATTGTAACGATGTGCGTGTGTATTTGCGAGTGTTTGTGTGTGTGAGTGTGTGTGTGTGTATTGGTGTGTGGGTATGTGTATGTGTGTGTTAGTATGCATGTGTGTGTGTGTGTGTGTGTGAGTGCGTATGTGTTTGTGTGTGTGTGTGTGTGTATGTGAGTGTGTGTGCGTGTGTATATGTGTGTGTGTGTGTGTGTGTGTGTGTGTGCGTGTGTGTGTGCGTGTGTGTGTGTGTGTGTGTGTGTGTATATGGGTGTGTGTGTGTGTGTGTGCGTGTGTGTGTGTGTGTGTGTGTATGTGAGTGCGTATGTGTGTGTGTGTGTGTGTGTGTGCGTGTGTGTGTGTGCGTGTGTATATGTGTGTGTGTGTGTGTGTGTGTGTGTGTGTGTGTGTGCGTGTGTGTGTGCGTGTGTGTGTGTGTGTGTGTATATGGGTGTGTGTGTGTGTGTGTGTGTGTGTATATGTGTGTGTGTGTGTGTGTGTGTGTGTGTGTGTGTGTGTGTGTGCGTGTGTGTGTGCGTGTGTGTGTGTGTGTGTGTGTATATGGGTGTGTGTGTGTGTGTGTGTGTGTGCGTGTGTGTGTGCGTGTGTGTGTGTGTGTGTGTGTGTATATGGGTGTGTGTGTGTGTGTGTGTGTGTGTGTGCATGTGTGTTAGTGTATATGTGTGTGTGTGTGTGTGTGTGTGTGCGTGTGTGTGTGTGTGTGTGTGTGTGTGTGTGTGTGTGTGTGTGTGTGTGTGTGTATATGGGTGTGTGTGTGCGTGTGTGTGTGTGTGTGTGT
Organism: Gymnothorax reevesii; assembly: GCA_029721435.1. Lineage (NCBI taxonomy): Eukaryota > Metazoa > Chordata > Actinopteri > Anguilliformes > Muraenidae > Gymnothorax > Gymnothorax reevesii. Next base: position 151,595,756 of record CM056575.1, read on the forward strand.
GTGTGTGTGTGTGTGTGTGTGTGTGTGTGTGTGTGTGCGTGTGTGTGTGTGCGCTGCTCCCTCCCGTGCTGACAGGGCCCTGGTTGTGCAGCTCGCCTGTATCCTTACCTGCATCAGAGGAAGAGGATGATGATGGTCTATCTGAGGCCCAATCAGGTCCCTAAATAAGAGCCCATCACAGTGGCTCCCTCTCAGAGTGGTCCAATCGATACCTCCCTCTGTCTGGGAAACAGCAACACCGGTGCAATCCAGCCGTACATCAGGAGAGGCTGACGGCTCTGGGAGGGGGGCACTGACAGACAGGGGTTCGATGCTGCAACTGCTGACAAACTGCTATTGAAGTGCAATGGGATATACTTTTATTCCTTATAATAAAATAACGTTTAAACCTTATACTGAATACTGTTTGTGTCAAATATGACTGGTTTTCAGATTTCTTAATTTTCTTGTTTTCTTATAAACTTTCTTCATTTTAAGTTTATATTTTTAAAATGTGAAAAGTGTTTCCGTTTTACCATCCCAATATACATTTGTGTCCAGTGACATAACACGAGAGAGAAGATTACATTTTTGCTTGTGTTAAAGTACGTTAATGCAGTTAATCAGGGTGCAAGTATAATTAATCATGAAGCATAATTATGTGTTCTCTCTTTTTAATGACTTTCGTTCAGACGAATGCGAACCGCAATTTTACTTTTGTGCAACTGATTTAATAGAATTTTTTTTTTTTTTTTACTTTGTTTTTAACACTGAATTTTTTTTTTTTCTCCTGCACATAATAATGGTATAGCTGAAAATCTGGACTCGACAACTGACTCAAAAAAGAAGGCGAAAACTACTTTGTGAAAGTGAAACTCTTTTGACCGCTTATGGTTTTTATAATGTCAAACACCTTATCACTAAAAACCCCTCATTGCAGTTTTGGAGTAAAGATGGAACTTTGACTTATACAGCGAATATGTTATCGGAATGTTCTGACCTGAAAATTCCAACGCTAATGATGATGTCACAATCACGCCTGCTGTTCCAGAACACTGGAGTTCCAGAACACACAGCAACCGCTTAAAGGGTTAAGGCCAAGTGAGACCTCAGTTATATTTCCAATGTCTCACACTGGGGCACTAACAGGGGGTAGAGTAAGGAATGCTGCAGGCTATATGTCAGCCTGTTTCTTTTCCTTAAGTGAGCGGGAATGAAGGTGGGTCTGGAATCGATCCGCCACAGATTGACTGATTACACAGTATATGGTGTATGGATTGACTGAAATGGCGACTCAGTGAATAGGATGTGGTAGTATGTGATATCTCTGCCTGTCTGGGGATTGATCCTACACTCCAATTTTGCAAAAAATAAATAAATAAATAAATAAATAAATAAATAAATAGACACATCATAGTCAGTAGAGTTGCTGAGTTATTATATTTAAAATGGATGGAAGTTAAGCTTAAAAAACCTAAGAGCCCCATGCAGACTCACTTTTTTTGGCACAAAACAGGACAAGTGTTTATCCCTCTGGGTCTTCGTCAGGAGCGAAACTGCAGCCTGATTTGTGCCATAATTTGCCTCCTTGTTCTGCTAATTGGCGGCTGTCTGTTGAATTAGGTGTGCTTCATTAACGTTGGAGTGAAAGCCTACAGGACAGTAGTTCTCCGTGAACTGGCAGTCAAGCAGCACAGAGTATCACTGACTGACAGAACGAGGACTCATTCAGAAGGATAGACAGTAATGACTTGATGATTCAACGACACAATTATCTCTTAACCATGTCTAGGCCAGCCTTTTTGGGGCTTCCTTGTGGGCCTTTTTACGCCCACCCTCCGGTAACTCATTAATGACATGGCGTATAACCACCAAATTTGCAGGGGATGATGTATACGTACAACTAAATCACTACAATCATTTTGGTATTACTTTGACCTATTATGACATCATTATGACATATATTTTGATTTTGCTGCCCGAAACTGTAGTAATGCTGTAATTTCTTGCAAATTTAGGGTATGCATCACAATTTTTACACATAATGTGTCAAATGTCTATATAGATTTCTGCTGCCAAAGGCAATAGCAACAAAGTCAAAATGACGCCATAGATATGGCAAAATGGCTTGAACTTGTCATAACATAATAGTCAACTGTAACTTCTAAACGACATGGCGTGTAACCACCATATCTGCAGGGGATGATGCACACGCAAAATTAAATCAAAATAAAATAAATCATTATGTATTCATGTTTCGATTTTTATTACCCAGTATGCATTGCTTATTTTATCCAGTAGTGCACCAGCTCCGAGAGGCCAAAAAATACACAAAATTCTATTTATGTTCCGTGAAAACAGTTTTTCATTTACCTAGAATGTTTTTCTTAGAATTTCAGGTCAAAAAGAAATGAAAGTAAAGTTACAACGGATTACAGGTTTGGGTGAGCAAAACTCGGTCTGTCCTTATCGTCAACTTCTGTGGTTAGTATATTAGAAAATAAAAAGAATCAATGAATTGATGTTTGAGAGAAAATGCACCTGAGCCCACCATCTTGGATTTTGGCCCTTTTAATTAAATGACGCCATCAAAGTAGCATAAATTAATTCTATTTAACAAAGCTGACATTAAATAATGTAAGATACTGTAAATATAATGGAATAAGTACATGTTAAAAAAGAAAATCTGGAAAATACATTGATGAAACCGAAATCTGCGATTTTTTGTCAGACATACCTTTTTGAAAACCGTTGCCATGGAAATGGCTAAGATGGTAGTCTTGACTTATTGGTTTAAACAAGACAAGTTTTAGGAAAAGTCACCTAGTTAGGTGGTCCTAGCTCGAGATGTTCAGAAATGATACGACGTGAAAATCGGCACGGGCATAAAAAGCCAACCCCCCCGGTCTAGATAGGGTTAAGGTGGATTGTTGGTCCTCAGGGCACTCAAGGTATACTCTGGGATTTTAAGAAATTGGGGCAAAATCACAATTTTTACCTCCACAAGGAGATGTTGTGATCCCTTGCATGTGCATATCTGTGAGTTTGTCAGTAGGATTACTCAAAAACAACTCAACTGATTATCACAAAATTTTTTGGGAAGTTGGACTGTATTATTGGGAAGGGGTGATTAAATTACCTAACAAATCCAGATTCTGATCCAGATTCTGCACCTGATTATAAGCACAAGTGGATCACCTGTTGATGGAAGTTTGCGCATTCAGACTGCCCTCCAGTTTTCCCAGTGTTCTCTTAGTTTAACACAAGAGACAGGGAAGAGAGTGTTCGAGGATTGGGAAAAAAGGGCGGTGCTCAAATTACTCTATATTCTTAAGTTTGCCCAGGAACATACTGTATTAAATCCGCTTGCTTGTTAAAAAGCGGGCAAAACTTAGCACTGTGATGTCGCAGAGGACAATCTGTTCTTCCGTATTGGTCGTACGGAGCCCCGATTATTCCACAGTTCTGTAGCGCTGCAACAGTTCAAATCAAATTCAAAGAATGGGTCGCGGCACCTAACACTGTGATGTCACAAGAGGCACAACGCGCTGTCATAAGTACTGTGTAGTGCCGGAACGTTCCATAGTTCCGAAGGCCAGTGTCTGAGTCTCCGTGACTCTACACAATCCAGGGCGACAGTTTGGCTCTGGGTGCTTAGAGCATGACAGATAGGGCTACGAAAGGTGTCAGCCTCGCGGCTACTGCCAGGTAGCGACGCAGACAAACCTCATCATTGGCCGATAAACACGCAAGTGATCCACGACCGCCAGCGGCACCTGACACAGGGATATGCGGACTAAGAAGGAGAGGTTGTGAAGATTTATCTCCGTCCGAGAGCCTGCGCGGGGAACGTCGGCTATTTTCAGAATCCATACCTACATTAAAAGAGCTAATTAAAAGAGACTTGATGAGAGTAAGAAATGAAGCGGTCGGTCTTGCACACGTGATGGATTATCTGGGAGAGAACACAGGGGAATAGGCAGTGATGGAAAGACAGTTTCTGTAATGACTATTGGCAATATCGAGTGTTGTGTCCAGTGTGCACAATCCAAGCATTTTCTTCCCACACAGATGAATGGGCTCCTTAGGTCGCCGGTGAGATACGCAATCACACAGCTGTCCGACGTCTTGAAAATTTAAAGGCGAACAAATAAGGCTCCTGACATTGCTGACCAAATACATCTGTCTCTTCCGCTCCAATCAGCATCCCTTTATACATTTTCAAGTACGCTGCAGTTCAGAGCACGCATCCATTGTTAGCATCCATCAAATCGACTCTCCTGGCATTGAAAACTCGACCAAAGGAAAATCGTTTTACTCAGATATGCGTAGTAACATTCAAGTTCCACTTTAGCTTCCCCTCAGTCTGCTGAAGCAACACTCAAGGTGAAAAATGAGTCTCTTACCGAAGGAAAACAGTAATGTCATGTTTTTTCTTACGCTGTGACATCACATGAAGCAGTAAACTCTCTCTAAACAGCAGGCTTCAACCGAGAGGTCAGTTCCACATCATATGAAAATGTGCACAGTTTGTTTACGTACCAAATGATATGTGCTTTATTGTAAGTTTGCAGTAAGATGCTTGTTTGTTTGTACCAGATTGTATCAGTGAAAATTCTGCTCAATTTGGCTGAATGTCTTCTTACATTTTTTTTATAACAAGAGTGCATGACCCAGGTTTCTGCAGGGCTGGCCTGGTCTTCCATCTTTAACCCCCCCCCCAGAGTGTGAGAGAGGTCCATCATAGGGATTTGGATTGTCTATACAGCTCAGTTCTGAAGCAAAGGGGTTAACAGCCAACGGTATCGCAGTGCCCTCAAGAACATCTCTGGGATAAAAGCACCTAATTTCGCCAGACAGTCCAGGCGAATACCCACCATAAATGAAATAAAAAGGTCAAAGGTCAATCTTCTCACTGTTATTCTGAAAATCAGGGCAATATCGTACCTGTGAATCCCAGCACTCTTGCAGCTAAACCGTTCAAATCCAATTACGCGACGGCTTTGTCTTCCCTGAACCGCGCGAGAACAGGAAAATAGCCGCGCTTCGATTACCTATCACAATTAAACGGCGGGTCTTCATTCTAGTGCAATGTCATCTGACCTTGAGGGTCTTTTTATGAAAAAATTAATTAACTCACTTCACTTAATAAAATGTGTTTAATGCAAATGATTAATGCAACAACACGTTTAAAGAGGGAACACCATTTGAGGCCAGTGTGCATGGTGCTTAAATAAAATAATGCCTTTGGAATTATGGCTGCTCTTTAAACAAATGAGACAAATTAAATTCCTTCCAGTTACATGCAATCTGTGAAAAAATGGGAAATAGCTCATTAGGTCGAGCAATAACAGAGCTTCATAAAGTGCTTCATAACTTACTAGCAGCCCCCAAGTCTCCAGAGATAAGCACTGTTCATGATTTAAGGCTGAATCTACAGTACATAACAACTTAGCTGACTGTGTCAATGTGTGTGTGTGTGTGTGTGTGTGTGTGCGCGTGTGTGTTCATTTGCTCAAATGCCAGTTAAGACTACCTCTTCACTTTATCGCACATCTGACAGCATATATGTATTTATGAGTGTGCGTCTGTACATTATGTGTGTACTTGTCCATATTTCATTATACATACATTTATGCATGTTTTCAATTATGAGTATATTATGCATGTATGCGTATATGAAGGTACTGTACATCTGTTTGTATGTACTGTATGTAGATTTGTGTCTAGGCATGACCGGATATAGACATGTAAAAGTAAGCAGAATGTATGTAATTGTGAGAACCTGTATTTGCTCATATGAACATATGCACACATGCATGCCAGAATTGGCTGTATTTACAAATGCAAGCACATTACGTGCACACACATACAAACACAGACCGAAAAGTTCACCGACGCAAGCACGGGTACATATGTACACACCTACACCTACACGCATACACACAGAGGCACAGAGCATTCATGCACAAGTACACACATACATATGCGGCAGACAATCCAACGCATGCACACACACACACACACACACACACACATATGCAGGCATACATGTGTACATTCTCTTTAACAGAGCGTAGGGTTATGTCAGGTTTGATACAGGAGCTGCATTATTTTCTTCCTAAATAATAATAATTAATAACGCTCCCTCGCTCAGCTCCCCTCTCCGGATACGTGTTCCAGCTGCTGCCACAAATCAAAGGATCTCACACTAATGGAATTTTCTGTTCTTCAAAAGAGCCACCTAAAATAAATAAATAAATAGAAATATTAATAAATACAATATATACAGTCTGTGAGCCTCACGCCTGACTTCCAAGAGCAGGGCCTCTCCAGAGGGAGAGAGAGAGAGAGAGAGAGAGCGGGAAAGGAAGAGGAAAACAAAATAGAGGGAAGAGAAGGAAGTGTTGATATAAGATGAGGATAAAAGATGAAACACACTATTACATCTAGATGAAATAATTGAATCGTGTAATTTAATAGACAACAAACTTAATTTCCATCAGCGCCTTCATAGTAATAGGCATAATATGTCAGCACTGAGCGAACACGATCAATCTAGTACTGTCAGTGAGTCACAGACATATTGGCGATTGAACAAGCAACGGTTCCTGAATTCACAGTCAACTGAGCAGCTCGCTAACATTAGTTCGCGAGCTAGCTAGCTTACAAGGTAATACATGTGATGATCATGGAAAGGTGCTGCGTACACGCTAGCTAGTTAGCCTCAGTAACATTAATTTAGCTATGAGAGTGGTACTTAGCTAGCTTGAAACAGTATTAAGCTATACTGATTCTACTAGCGTTACACTTGGTATTCTGTTTGGCTAAATATTAACAGAAAATGAAAATCATTCAAGTCATCGAGGACAGTTTATTTTTACCCACAAACTGATGGGGGACCCATTCGATCACTGCTTACTGTGAGGTTGTGCAGAACAATTTTATTCCCTATGCTGTCATTTTTGCGAATGTATTTGTACCTAGGGATATATCAAAAGTATGTTTTGAGGGGGGATTAATGGAAACAACTTCAGTCATGTGATATATCTTTTTCTAGTAGCAAAACCACAATTCTTCTGTTTATTTGTACATTTTGCTGTTTTGAAATTGCTTGGCAATGTCAATGATGGTTGCCCAAGCCAATAAACTGACTTTTGATTTTGAATTTGAGTTTAAAAAGAGGGGAAATGGCAGAGGGAGAGATTTTATTGAAAAGATGGAGAAAAGTAGGGAAATTGAGTGATTTAATTTATTAAATTAACTATTACATATCAAATTAAACTATTACATAGACTTTAGTTCAAAGAGTACTAATGTATCATTGATGATCCAAAAGAATGTTCCCAAAACAAGCCACAACAGGGAAATTATAACAACAATCATTATTAAAAACATTTTAAGGTAGAATACTGCTATTAAGCATGAAAATCTTTATTTCATCACTTTCATCGAATTGCTTTATTGATATGAGAGGCAAACATTCAAATTAGCAGGGATGGAGGTGATTTGCATAAATTATGCGAATTAGGTGTCCAAGATGGCCGCTGCAAAGGGGCATATTATGACTATTTCAAAACACCATACCTCAATTTCTGAGAGACACATCAACTTCTTATTTTGCACACAGGTTGCCTGATCCAGCATCTATGGGCTAAACCTCTAAAAGTTGGACACTTAAAAAAAATGCAAAGGTTTTTTTTTTTTATTTTGCTCTTGACTTGAAAATTCTATATATTCAGCACCCTCTGAAATTAAAAGAGTACCCAAAGGGCCATATTTTTTAGGTTCAGGACAACCATCATGCTGTAAACTATTTATGCTCCAAACTTCATTAAAATGGGACCAGCGGTTTTTGAGAAATGGCGTGTGAAAAATGTGGAAATGGTAACGGTTTTATTATAGCAGGAATCTACCTAAAGGCTGCAAGAGAGGGAGACAGAAAGAGAAAAGAGAATGAATGGAGAGAAAGGGAGGCAGTTAAGAGATAGAGAGGGAAGAGTGAGATGGATGGAAGAAAAGGAGAGCGGGAGGAGAACAGAGGGAGAAGAGAGAAATGGAGGAGAGAGGATGAGGGAAGGAGCGAGATTAGAAAGAGGAGGGAGAGAGAGAGAAGGGCAAGGAGAGAGAGAGAGAGAGAGAGAGAGAGAGAGAGAGAGAGAGAGAGAGAGAGAGAGATGAGGCAGCATAGCCAGGGAGACAGGGAGACAAGCCGACGCCAAAGATTAAACAATAAATATAAATATATAGCGTTTGCGTCTGCAGAGCAATGTTCTGTGTTAAATCAAGACTAATAGGGAACGTTCTCACTCAGAGTACATTTGATGTCTTTTGAATTCAGACGAACTCCGTTCCCTGCACGCCAATGCCACTCATTGGATTTTTACCGAGCAGGGCAAATGTTTCCTTTTCAAAGGCGTTCGGGAAAAATGTTCGGAGTTGTATGAACTCTAATAAAGAAAATCTCCCTCTGAGTGCGCATGACACCCCGTGCTTGGACTCGCGCGAACCCAGTGCTGCAGCCGAACGATCACGGAGCCTTTTCCTGCAAGCATCACTGGTTCTCAAACCAGCCTTTGGCGACGCACAAATAGCGATTACTCTTCATCAGACCTCGCCGTTGCAGTTGCACAGAGGCAATAAAACTCAGCGCGTTAGCGGGAGATATCCGCGTAATGAGAGGGTGAATACGGCCCAGATCTGAAAGGATGGAGTATGAAACCGTGGCAACCGGGCGGAGGAGAGAGAGGAATGAGAAGTTTTCAGGGAGAGAGGAGAGGCGGGAGGAATAGCAGATTGGCTGAGGGAGAAAATAAAAAAGGAAAAGTCGGTTCATGCTCCCATTCAGTCGCAAACCCACACAACAGACCCTCGACAGAACTCGCCGCGTCACCAGGACTTCCTGGAGATCTGAGCGAAAAATACGCGCCCCTGCTGGGTTCCCCACATTTCCCCTGTAACTTCCATTTAAAACAAATGCTCTACGACTTAAGCAGTAACTCTCTTCCTGGGCGGCTGGAGCGAACGCAAGGCTTTGCTCTCGCTAATTACTCTCCACGTCCGTTCAATAATTTTCCGTCCCACGCCATTCAGAAAAATTGGCTAAAATGTCAGATCTTGTTATCGATTTGACTGTATAAATAACAAGATCACTTTGATCGGAGTTAATTAACCAATGCGACGTGTCTCGACCACCCCACGCTAAAATGCTCATAATCTCATCGTTTATTAATTTATTTATTTACCAAAACAAAAACAATACACTTTCCAGTGGCGGATCCAAGGGGGGGGGGGGGGGGGGGGGGGGTACCCGAAACCTATACTATATATGCCGCAACATCCAATAATTACCTCCGCCAAGGAGGTTATGTTTTTGCTTGGGTTTGTTTGTTTGTCTGTTGGTTTCCAAAATAACTCAAAAGGTTATGGACAGATTTTGATGAAATTTGCAGGGATTGTACAGATTGGTATAAGGAAGAAATGATAAAATTTTGGAAGTGATCCGGATCTCCGTCTGGATCCGGGAATTTTTTGAAGGATTCTTTTATATTGGGAGATAGGGCCATTTTCGACATTCATGTATATAACTCTACCAAAAATGGTCAGGGCACTTGGAAAAAAAATACAGGACAAGTTTCGAACATGTTCTACAATATATCAAAGACTGATCCTGAAAATGGAATAATTTCGGATACTATGATACTATGATCCAGAATACGAAAGTAGGGGACCTTCGGAACTTTCATTATAGGAAGAGGACAAATGAAGCCAGGGAACTAGATCCAGAAGAAAACCACCATTATGGAAAATTAGATTTTCATGAATAACTGCTAAACTAATATTGATATCATCATGAATTCAGTTGCTAATGGTATGTTTTCTCGGTCAGGGAATCTGAAAAAATAGATGAAATAAATGTAGGACTAATATTTATGAGTAAATCACAACATGAGGGGAAATGTTGCATCATAAGAAAAAAACAAAAAAAACAAATGAAGCGAGAAACATGTGACAGACATCTTTAAACAGCCAAGACGCTGTGGAACTAATATTGATATAGCATTATGAATCAAATTGCTATGTTTTCATGGTCAAGCAATCTAAAAATGAAGATAAAATAAATGTAAGACTAATATCTATGGCGGAAGTCGCAATATGGAGGGAAATGTTGTGCTTGGCAGAGGTCTGCGCTCTCCGAGTGCTTTTCTAGTTAAAATTGCCTCCGAACTGACCGTACAATTCATTACTAATTGTGGTACATAAAACACTTTTAATGTTTAAACTTCGATATTCCGGTTATTTAGAATCATGGCAAAATTTTTGGATCCAACAGTATTTTTTTTTTGTGCGATAGGAATGACTGAGAAACTCCTTACTTGCAAATGAAAAAAATGATATATGGACTTAAGTTAGGTACAATTTATTTAAGTTTGTTGTTTTCGTCCTAAAGTTTAAGAAGGCTGGCTTGCTAGGAAAATTGTTCGACCAATGGCCTTGCTTGTCCTCTGCTGCGGTAACAGCCTAAAACGGCTGTTTAAACGGCTACTAGTCAGAAAGAAAATGTCAGAAAGCAATGAAAAGACGGAAAAGCTTAGAGAATAAAGCCAACCGACATTTGAGGCTCAGCCTTTCAAATGCAAAAAAAAAAAAAAAAAAATGAAAATGAAAAATTTTCAATATAAATAAGATTTAGTTTTTGGACATTACTGACCCAACCTCTGCCTCCCGATTAGGAAATTCACTCACATGTGCAGAAATTCAATTTAATGGTGACTCGGATTATGTGCATGACAATAATTCCTACTCTCACAACACTTAGGGGTGTTTTGGAAGCATTAAAGCCTCATCTTTTAGTACTATCTTGAAAAAAGGCAACCACAGCATCGTGATAACTTTTTACGAGCTGTTGAGGGTGGTATCTTTTCCTAAACCAAATTTAGGGCCTTGTGGGGGGTGGGATTTGCTGAACTGTTAACATCTGCTAAAATCTTTACCTTGGAAACTGGGACCAGTATTAATGCTCACACTCACAACATCTCAGGTACTGAATTCACAAGTTGTTTTTACACCAAAAAGACTTCTTACCTTTATACAGAAATGCGCTGACTTCATATGCCAAGACTGAGTCATGCTTGGCCACTGCGTGTTTGATTATCTGCCAGAGAGGTGCATACATTCATAGAAAGCAAAATTTCAGCCAGCTATTAGACAGTACCGCAGACACTTTTCGATTTCTCATCGTCTTCCCAATCTCCAGATTCTAATTTGGCATTTAGCCAATTTACTGACATCGCCCAAGACAACTCGCTCCGCTTCCATTAGCTCAGAGTGAGGTATCTGGCTGTCTGATGGAACAGGTGTGTGTACTTCTCCTGATTGACTCTGCACACTGATTGATTAGTTAACAACATGCTACCTCATGGCTACAGTGTGTTGTTTGTCGCCATCTTAACACATATTGGAGTTCACTCCCAAACTATACACTCAGATGCTCATAACCAAGGGGAATTTAGAGTTTTCAGTTTGCCTGAAATCAATGTCTTTGGACTGTGGGAGGACACCAGAGTGCACGGACGAAACCCACGTGAACACGCAGCTACGCACTGGTTGAGTCCAACCAAGCATGTTTGTGGTGAACACAAGTCAAGTCTAACGGTGCATCGCCCTATTGGGTCCTTCCGCTTCTCAAATCTGGTCCCACCCAAGGTTTGTTCCTGTCTGCCACCGAGGGAGGTTTTCCTCTCCGTGTTGCCTTCGGCTGACTCCTGGACCAGACACTCTATAACAGGGACCCTTAAATCTGGATCTCCAATCCAAATCCAGCCCTGGATTTCTATTATTTTCTCTCCTCCAGGGTAATTAACTAAGCAATTAGCAATGCTGTTTGGTCTGTCTGGCTTCAGGCTTGACTCCCAGGTAAAGGGAGAGTGGAAAATTAGAGGGCCGTAATTAGAGGAAGAGGGTTCTAGAAAAAGCAAGCCACACGTGCATTGCATGCTTTGGAACTTCCAGAGTAGTGTTAGGTGTGAACATTCAGAACCAAATGACCATTTTGGGGGGAAAAAAAATCTTTTTTTTATAGTTACTGCATGAAAAGGAGGCCAGTTCGATCAATCTAAACAAAGGGCATTAAAATGACATCTTTCCATCTCTGGCTGCTTGGAAATTGTTGGTGTTCAACAACTTTTGGGCAGTAGCATATTGGACTGCAGTGCTCAGCAGGGTGGCCTTCCACAATGTCTGAAGTTTTATAACACTATTACACTGACTTAGTATAGAGGGAAAAAAGAATCTGGACCACAGACTCCTTGAAGAGTTTGCCTGTCCATTGTTTGGTTGATTACCTGCATGCAAGAGCAACACAAGAAAAATACAGCAAAGGCACCACGTTTTGTCTGGAAGTAAATCTCGCGAAAAGTTTGAAGTTAGCTGGCCTTTCAGCACAAGGACACTTGTGTAGTTCCCAGTAACGCTGGCCATTATGCTATATCAAAAGTTGCAGCAGCTATGCTTTATAAGTTCTCTGGAGGATTTTTATTATAAAGAGTCTCGGCTAAAAAGCCACCTCGCCAGCGCTCCAAATGTCAGAAAAGCCTCGTCAGAATCTCAGCCGCACATCTGCTGCTCACCGCTGCTTTAATACTGCATCATTCATATCTCCCATAAAGCCCTGCTGATATATTGCTGCAGGGCGACTGACCACTCCTGTGTTATTGATGTTAATGCTTGAACTGTACTTGATCCACAATGAGGCTCCTTAGCCCTGGTTAATGATCGCTGTGCTGTCTTTTTTGAGTTGCTCGTTTAGGTTAATTATTCCCGCAACTTTTCAGTGCCAGCATAACAACAAGCAGTGCCTGGTAATGATCCGTACATATCGTTAGCCTCATAGCATTATTGCCTATCTCGTGTTTTAAGATTTTTTAATACATTATTTATAAACTTTATTTTTTATTATTATTTAAGAATGGGTTTTATCTATTAATTTTTTTGAGGTTTTGAGGAAAAAAAGGGAGAAAAAATTTAAAAAATTATTTTTTTTTTCGCCAGCACGAAAGAACAGGCAGCCAATATCTTAATTTGGCTAAAATATGACTTTGCCAATTATGCTATTTTGATATCATACTCTACTTAAAGATCATTTCAAACTGTGGCATTGAACACATTGCGCATAAAGTTCCAATGGCCAGTCATCTAATATCTTCCTGTTGTAATGTGATTTATTTATCTATTTGTTTAAGCGTTTGTATATGAGTATTTTTTCATCTTATATAGCCGTACTTATTGGTAAT
>CM056575.1:151614026-151819026 GCA_029721435.1 Gymnothorax reevesii
AGGATAGTGTGTACGTATTGAAGTCAAAAAGGCACAAATGAGGTCCTTACTTGCAGTGTGAAAATGACAGATAGAATAGGCCAGGTACGCAGCGGAAACGCCCCTCGAGATACACGGGGAATAGTCACCGCACTCGATAAATTAATATTCATTTTCATGGAATGAGGGTCACCAGCTAAGCTGTGGAGGGAGATTGATCGGGTTTGTGGTCCCGGATGAACGGTAAGGCCTGTGTGTGACAGCCCGCGCTGATATCTTAACTGAGAACCCACCGGTCCACCTATCAGGTCGAGGATTAAAACTTACTAAGAGCTGAATGAGCTCCTGCAATTTCCTGTCCAGTGAGCAGTGCCATAAGTCATTGGACAGCGAGACCTCTTTGCTCTTTCGGTATTGATGTCATCAGTCACTGCGTCTGAATCCAACTGAACATCCTTTAAACATAACAGGAAACTGAAGGTAAAAAGTTCCTGAAAGAAGCAGGAAGTGAAGATGCTGCAGTGCAGGCCTGGCAGAGCATCACCAGGGAAGAGACCCACAGTCTGGTGATGCCTTCAAACAGTTATTGCATGCAAAGGATGCATGACCAAAAAAAAGATAAAGATTACTTTATTCTAAGTTGTTGAACTGTCTGATGTTTTTGATGTGCTTGAAAATGGTGACCGTGTAGAAAAGGTGCTGTCATTTCTAAACGGCTCATCTGATATGGATGAAAGCACCTTCAAATTAAAGGTGACAGTCTGTATTTCCACCTGAATGTCAGTGCACCCTTTCAAAGTGACAGAGCACTGAACCAAAATAAAGTGCCACTGTCCAATGAATTATGGTGCTCACTGCATACCATTGCACAAAAGTTTGGCCTCATTAGTGATTTTCGCACAGATTAAGCGTGTACCGTCGCATTACTGCGAGACAGCGTAAATCCAAACTCCGCAGGGATTTTCGGTAAAGGAGACAATTCAACAGGCCGAGTTATTTCCCAAAAAAGCTTCGTCTGACAAAGTATATTACAGTAAAATTGAATGTGAACCTCAGTTATTTTGCTGTATATTCTGGCTGCAGCCATTTTCTTGGGTCAAAGAAGCAAGTGTAAAACTGCACCCGGATCAAATCAAATGTGCTCAGCTGGTCTTGAGAGGAGAGCTTGCCGTCAGAAAGAACCAAGGCGAGCCGCGAGACAGAATCAAGGGCACTTGTCTGTATCAGGGCCGCAGTCTGGTTACCATGGACAACCGGTCACATCGAGTGCTTTTATGCTGTGGTATTCTGAAGCAAAATCTCCGAGAGGCATAGATTGCAGGACAATGTCATTATTTTTGTGATTATTTTGAGAAAAAAGGGTTTTCATTCATGTCTATTCACTGTAGTAAAGCTTTGTTAAATTTGTACTTAGATTCCAGTTTTTAATGCTCTCTGTAACTGTATGACATTGTATGCAATTATACGTTACAGTAACTATGTTACAGTTACAGTTTTCATTCTAATTTTAATTTCCTCATTATTTACTCAATATGGATGTAAAAACCCTCAAATACCATAAAATCACCTCCGGTTTGATGATATTTACATGAGCCAGGTAGGCACCATATTTATGGACCTGCGGTACACCATTAACCTTTAGAGCGCTGAATAAATTTTCAAGGAATTAAAAATGCAATTATCCTGAGCTGTTGAAAATCTATCATGTGAAAACTTGTTTGCCACATGATAGAATCTGATTTTAATATCTCACATCATAGCGCTCTAAGGGTTAACCCTGTTGAAAAGCCTTGTCAGTGTATATATACAGTACCTATGGATGTCAGCATACATTCACTAACTCTCTTGGCTGAAAACAGAGGAAGGTTCTCATTCGCTAAACTCGCTGAGGATCAAGCTTCACACTTCTATTTCTTCTGTTGGTGCTATTTCATTTCTTTCTGCATTTTAATTGCACAGTTTTGCCATCTTGGGTTTAAAACCTCCCCTCCCCAGCATTTCTAAAAATCACAGATGCTAACGTCCGTATTTGGACCCATTGCCTGTGAAAGGATGAACACCCCTGTTTACGGTCACCAAAATCTAAGAGTCGGCCCTCAGCATTGCCCTGAACCGATCAACGTTCTGTATCTCCTTTTGTGTTCAAGGTATTTTATGAAAGTGCTAGAATGAACACATTCTGTCCACCTAAATGAAAAATAATTAAAAAAAAAAAAATAGTGAAAGTCAAGCTAATTATGGGAATGTTAACAAACACAAAAACAAACAGAAAAACAAATGAAAGGTCATTCATAGAATGGGGACTTGCTGTTGTGTACAGATGTCTGAAACAGAATTGAATTGGTTTCAAGTCTCTAGCTGTAATAGTAGCAAAGTTATGAACCAAAATATAGTTTTAATGTTTTTGGTGACCTTGACCTTGACCTTTGACCTCCTCTATCATATGGTGAAGTTTCATGAACATTAACGATATGGAAAGGGTATAAAGCGTGTTACTAACAGACAAACAAACAAACAAAAAAACATACAAACAGACGACTAACGCAACCGACTAACATACTTGCCGAAACCTATGATTTTAGCAAGTATGTTAGTCGGCTGCCTTAGTTGTCTGCTTGTACGTTTGTTTGTCTGTCTGTTTGTTAGTATAAGTAAATAGTCACAAATGTTATTTTCATTGTACTAAAGGTGCGGAGAACTGCCGGCTGATTCCAAGCCAAACTCATATCCCAGACTCCGTGAGTGTGTTCAGACCTAGAGCACAGCGCTGAGTTTTTGTGATTTTCTGGAGTGCTTTTGCTGGAGGCTGATCAATCACTCGGCATCTCCTCTCTCCGCAACAGTCACTCGAAACAGCCTTAATCTGATCCCATCGAAACCTGCCACTACCAGTTAAAAAAACAGGCCCGGCTGGCCGTCACTGCTAATTCTCCGGCCGAGAGAGAGCAGGGGTTGCAGTGCCAACAACGGCCAGCAGGGGACCTTCAGCACTATCAGGCCCTCCCAGGAGGACTCGAGTCCTCATGGATCGCAGATCACAAACTGAAACCAAAAAAATCCCATCATTTACATATTTTTGGAGGTTCGTTTTCAGTCAGGGCACCCCTGATTACTGGCACTGGAGGAGGGGTGATTACAAAATGAAGCCCAAAATCTGGCTGAAACAGTTTTCACTGAACTCTTTAAAAAAATCTGAAAATGTAAATGTGGTGTATTTCTACTGATGAACATCTTTCAGCAACTCTGGGGCCTAAAGCAGTGTGTTGTTTGAGCTCCCATTCTAGGGTTCGTTTCCTGAAATCACTGATGCTAACTTACATAGTTGGACCCATTGACTGAGAATGGACGAACTATGTTAGTTGCTAACTTAGCAACTACGCTTTTGGGGAAAGGCACCCCAAGTTAGCTGTTTTTGAGTGGTGCATCGTGGGGAAAAAAAAATGTCAGCATTTCAGAAAGAAAATAAATTATATTTAACCAATTATATGTAACAGTAGGGTTGCAGAAAATAAAATTGTGAAATTATGAAAGGGAGAGTTTTCACATTTCACATCAAATTTATGAATGAAAAAAGACGAGCATAATCACAGTGAATATTTTAAGAGAAGGACGCTGGCATTTCGGAGGGAAATGATAACTGTCACGTCAAAAACAAAAATCACATCAACACTTAAAACTGAGTTTGACAAAACGCTTCAGTAAGAAAAATGCCATTAGCCTCTGTTAAATAAACCTTCACATGCAATTATTCACCTGAAGATTGGCTAAAGTTGAATGAACACAACGATGTGACTAAAATGCATGAGCACTGACCCACTGAGTGGAAAACATTAGTAAATGGGGAATGTTTAATAAACTGTGCTCTTGATTAATTGAATATTTCATGCATAACAATTCCTGCATTGCTTGCAATAATTCCTTTTTGCGGTGTTTAGACTGATTGGAAGTGGGCATAAATTTACATAAATCTCCGTGCAAAACTTTCTAGAATCATTTTACAAGAGTCTGGAAAGCAAAAACAATGAATTAAAACTAATGCATAAATAAAAGATTGCCAAATAAATCATGAAAGGCATTTATTTTGCTGCAGCTTTGGTTGACGCAATGAATTTTGACATATAAGTAGTACAAATAATATGCAATTAAATCCAGTTCTAATTTGTTTCTGCAACATAGCCGAGTGATTTATTTTATTTCGAGGAAATATCACAATTTCCTTATTTTCTTTCATGGTTTACAACTCAAGTGAGATTGTTGACAGCAGTACTGTTCAGGTTTAAGATGACCGTTCAGCGCTGAAGATGGTATAAAGAGTTTATTTACCCTTCTCTTCTCCAATATGTACACAAGGTTACATAGTTACACAAAGGGTAGCGGTTTTGCCTCACAGTAAGAAGGTTGTGGGTTCGGATCTGGCCTGAGGCCTTTCTGCGTGGAGCTTGTGCTTTCTCCCTGTGTCTGCATGGGTGTCTGCGTACCCCAGTTTCCCCCTACAGCCTGAAGACATGTATATCAGGCTAATTCAAAGGCTCGCAAATAAATGTCCAAACCTTGCTGAGGGTGGAGCTGGAATATTTGTGTTGTGATATACATCGCAGTCTATGGTTTCAGCCATAGACTGTGTACAGTTAATGGTTTCACTGCTCAAAACTGGTTTTTCCTTTGTATGTTCGTGCTACAGGGAATGCAAGCGAGTTAATATTTTGGAACTGTACATGTTTTTTTTTTCTGGAGACATAATCGCCTATGTTCACGCAAAGCATATATTATCGCTGTTTATCGTTGTTTTGCTAGAGCAGAATATCAGTTGCTGTATTTACTTGAAGTCCACATTCCGACATAAAAAACTGACATCCTTTAACCTCTAAGCACGTCAGCCTATCAGACGCAAGGGTTTGCCGAGAACAGTAGTAGCGCCACTGGTGGCAAAGTTAGGAAATTTAATTGTGATCCCTTGAATTGAAGACTCTATATTGTCCATAGGTCATATGAGTGAATAATGTGTGATCCCAGAGGTGGACTGGTGAACTGTCCACAATCCTGTCTCTAGCCATTGTATGGGGTAAGTTCTAGCCCACCTGAACAAAAATAAGTGTGTTAAATTTAATGGATGGACGGAATTTCCTGTCAGTGTTTGAGATCTGTGTTTGTTATTTTCTTTAGTTTTCTATATGTTTTGTCATTTTTCATGCCTATTTGTATTTATTTGTGATTTACGGTTTTTCCGTTTTGGTTTTCTCACCTGACTCTGTTTCCCCCCCAGTCCTCACACTCTCCTCGTTAACTTAATCGCTCTTATTCCCTTGTTTGTAGCCACGCCCTCCTTCTCTCCTCTGCAGACCCGCACATCAGTAATCACTTCATTTCCCCGTACGTCTCCCCTCATACACCCACTGCTGGTGAGTTCGTTATTCTATAGCACTACAATCCATTTGATTCCCGATGCCTGGTTTCATATTAATATTAATATTTGGTTTTGCGAGTCTGCCTGGTCCTCTGTGTGGTGCTGATTGCTGGATTGGATTGTTGGATTGTCTTTGGATGAATGATTCTGCTCCCCTTTGAAATTCTGCCTGTTCGGCATCTGCCCGGTGAAAGTTCGCACGGGCCTGGTCATAGCCAATCAGGCACAAAACCGATTTGGATTGCAGTTTCTGTGCTGAAATGTGCCTGATTGGCTACGACCTGGCCTGTACGAACACACTAAATAACTTTGCGAAACTGACTTTTTGTCCTGATTCCCATACCTGCTCATTCCTCTCGGGCTAAAAATATACTTGCCGTTAAAAAGCCGTATACACAAGATGGCTGCCACGGGTATCCCGCAGTCTTTTGCTGCATAACTTGTGTACGTCCTAAAAAATTAGCCAAACGTGTACCGCAAGGTGTGATTTTCATCTAAACGGTAGAGGTGGTGTAGTTGCATTATCCATAGACTGAACTCCTCAATGTTGACATTTGTGTTTGCTTCACGCAGAACTGTCTGATTGAATTCTCCGGTGTGCCCCTCACTGGAATCTTCCGGTAACGTGTTTAGTGTACGGGCAAGGACGTGAGCAAATTCGCCCACAATGTTTTCTGGTTGACTACTCCAACGCATGGTTGAACAGAAAGCATATTTCCAGCCTAGCAGATACATGTTCCATTAAAACCAACATTTATCACAGGAACACAGACACCTCTACTGTTTCATCAACAGTTTTTGGGTAAAAAAACCACTGTATGACCAAAAAGCCTGTCGAGCGGTTTGTGTAACACCTCCCTGCTGGTGCATAGAACTGTGCTTCATGTTTTCGCCGCTCAAATGTCACACTGCAGAATTAATTTGGATAAAATGCCAGCATCCATGAATATTCAAACAGTAGCGGAGATAAATTAACCTTTCAGGCGTTAAGATTACAAGCATTTGGGGGCATTGAGTATAATTAACTGACCATGATGATGCTCATAAGACAATCCTGGTTGGTAATTGAAAGCACTGACGTTCTAAACTGCCCAATAAACAGAATACTCTTCGAACAGAGTGTAATGTGAATATAGGCCACTAGATGGCAGTATTTACCTTTTTTTTGTTAAGCTCAGACTTGAGTCATGTTTAGACATGTCCTGGACATGTCTGGGGCAAGTCTCAGAAAATAAAAAAAAAGAGGTCTAAATGTGGGTGGGGTCTGCAAAAGAGTATATAAGGAAAAGAATTGAGACAGTAAAGTAGTAGGAGAAATTGAAAGAAGATGACCAGACCTGCCATTCTGTTCAAGATCTGTGACATTTCTTTTGTGGATTTCTTTGCCTGTGTTTGAGCATTTTCATTATCCAGGACATCACCAAGCCACCCCACAAAAAGGGACTGTAATTATTTCTGTTTTTTTTCTTATTTATCAATCTTGGTCTTTAGGTTCATTAGTTGTTAGTTAGTTGTTATTGTCTTTGTCTGTTAAATTAAATGTGTTTAAGTTTTAAAAACTGTGTGTCATCCCTTGCTGTTGCTGTTGTTTTTAAATGTAATAACAAATTGGGGCCATAACAAATTGGGGGCTCAAGGTCCGGGATAGACCATTTTGTGAGTCATTTATTAAAAATCTAACATTCCAAATTGTGAAATTGTTTTTGTGAATTTTCCTAGATATATATTGACAACAGCAATGGATGATTTCTTGGCATCACCAACCGTAGGGGTTTTGAAGTCTTTTAAAAAGACAGAACTGCTAGAAATTTGCAGACATTTAGAGCTGACAGAGGTGAAACCAGCCATGCGAAAAGCAAGACTGGCTAGAGAGATAGTTGAATATTACATTGATGAAAATGTGTTTGCACCAGGAGATCTGGAACAGTTTCCAGTGGAAAATCCAAATATAGAAATGGAACTGAAATTAAAAATGCTAGAGATTGAAAGGGAGGAAAAAGAAAAACAAAGGCAGTTTGAGTTGGAAAAATTAGCAAGAGAAGAGAAACAAAGAGAATTTGAGAGGGAAGAAAAAGAAAAACAAAGAGAATTTGAGTTAGAAAAATTTGCAAGACAGAGAGATTTTGAATTAGAGAAATTCGATAGAGAAGAAAGACTCCAAATGGAGCAACTAAAAATTAAAATTCAAACTGAAAATAAATTTCGGGCTAGCCAGGAGGTAAAATTAGTGCCTCCATTTTCGGAAAAGGATGTTGACAACTATTTCCAGTGTTTTGAAAAGGTAGCAAAGAGTTGCCAATGGCCAAAGGAACACTGGCCTCTGATGTTGCAAACTGTCCTCAAGGGTAAAGCTCAACAAGCCTATTCGGCTTTGTCTGCAGATGATTCCTCTGATTATGAGGTTGTCAAAAAGGTTATTTTGAGAGCTTATGAGTTGGTTCCAGAGGCTTACCGACAGAAATTCAGAGGTCTGAAGAAATCTGAAAATCAGACTTATGTTGAATTTGCTAATGAAAAGCAGGTTTGCTTTGAGCGCTGGTGCACTTCTATGGAGGTCAAGGATGATTTCAACTCACTAAAAGACATGGTGTTAGTTGAAGAATTCAAGAACTGTGTTAAGGATGATCTTAAGACCTACCTTAATGAGAAGCAAGCACTGAATTTGCAATCAGCTGCCAAATTTGCAGATGAATATGTTCTCACACATAAGTCCAAATTTCAGTCTAGCAGTAACAATAAATGGTCCCAATTTCAGAAAAAGGGTTACGGTGATACCCAAGATTCCTCACCCAAAGACAAAGACAAATCTGGTGATGGTGCTCAGAAATCCAGTAACAGGTCTGATCAAAGTGTGAAAGCTGACAGTGACAAAAGTGGTCTAGTTAGCAGTTATTGCAAGAAATCTGGTCATGTTACAACTAACTGTTGGTTCCTTAAAGCTAAGAAAGAAAAAGAAAAGGATACCAAACCAAATGCCTTTGTGAAAACAAGGTTAGAAACCCCTGTAGTAGATAACCAATCTGCTAAATTGCCTGCTTCTTGTGGGGCTAAAAAGCCTGATACAGCTGACTTTGTGAGGGAGGAATTTCTTCCATTTGTGTCAGAGGGATTTGTGGCTCTGAATGAGCATACTACTCCTGTCCCCATATATATCCTAAGGGATACCGGAGCGTCTCAGTCACTTTTGTTGATGGACTCCTTGGAGTTACGTGATGAGACCGCTTCAGGGGATTTCATACTTGTACAAGGTATTGAAGGGAGGACTGTATCTGTACCCCTGCGCTCTATATTCTTGAAGTCAGATTTAGTTACAGGACAGGTAAAGGTGGGACTTATGTCAAGTCTACCTATAAAGGGTGTTTCTCTGTTGCTAGGCAATGACCTGGCTGGGGGCAAAGTAGTTCCCCCTGTACATCTTACTTCACAGCCGAGCACTGAAGATGGGGATGAGGACCCATCTCTGTATCCTTCTTGCGCAGTGACTCGTGCTATAGCCAAGAGGGCTAAAGAAGAAGATGATGTGGTGCCGTCCAGTGCATTGAATTGTCAGGACTCAGGTGGTTCGCCTCATGACTCTGATTGGCCTACTATGGTTTCTCCGTTTGAGGACTTATCAGATACTTTTATCAGTTCTCTATTCAGCCAGCCGGATGGGTCT
This sequence comes from Gymnothorax reevesii, assembly GCA_029721435.1. Classification (NCBI taxonomy): domain Eukaryota; kingdom Metazoa; phylum Chordata; class Actinopteri; order Anguilliformes; family Muraenidae; genus Gymnothorax; species Gymnothorax reevesii. Next base: position 151,623,068 of record CM056575.1, read on the forward strand.
GGTGATTCTGATGTGTCTGGAGACTTGTCTCTGTCCAGAAAGCGGTTGATTGAGGAGCAAACTAATGATCCTGAAATTGGTGTACTAAAGAGGAGAGCCCTTCCTGAAAAAGAAATAGATGCAGTTCCAGTTGGGTATTATCTCAAGGATGGTGTGTTGATGCGGAAGTGGCGCCCTCCTGATATCCCTGCCAATGCAGATTGGGCAGAGGTCAGGCAAATTGTTGTTCCGAAGGTCTATAGGAATGAGATCTTAACAATGGCTCATAGTTTACCTTTAGGAGGTCATCTTGGTGTTAACAAGACTGTTGATAAGATCATGAAACACTTCTTTTGGCCTGGGCTTCGGAAAGACGTTTCCAACTTTTGCAAAACCTGTCACACTTGTCAGGTAGTTGGAAAACACCAGTTAGACCCACCTGTAGCTCCATTACAGCCTATCCCAGCATTTGGGGAGCCATTCTCTCAGGTCATTGTTGATTGTGTTGGTCCATTACCCAAGACTAGATCTGGAAATCAGTACTTGTTGACAATCATGTGTGCATCTACCAGATTCCCCGAAGCCATACCTCTACGTAACATCAAGGCAACTGCAATCTCGAAGGCTTTGATAAAGTTCTTCACGTTGTTTGGTCTTCCCAGGGAAATTCAGTCAGACCAAGGTAGCAATTTCACTTCAGGATTGTTTCAGCAGGTTGTGTATGAACTAGGTGCAAAACAGATTCTTTCTAGTGCCTATCATCCAGAAAGTCAGGGTGCCTTAGAGCGGTTTCATTCCACTCTCAAGACAATGATGAGGACTTATTGTTATGATCATGAGAAAGACTGGGATGAAGGGGTTCATTTGCTGTTGTTTGCAGCTAGAGAAGCAGTGCAGGAGTCTACTGGATTCAGTCCATTTGAGCTAGTGTTTGGTCATGAAGTGAGAGGACCTTTGCTATTATTGAGTGAACAATGGCAAGAGGAAGAGCCGCAAATCAGTCTGTTAGACTATGTTAGCAAGTTCAAGGAAAGATTGCGTGCAGCTTGTGACCTTGCCAAAGAGAACTTGAAATCAAGTCAGGGAAAAATGAAAACTTGGTATGATCATAAGGCTAGAAGCCGTGAGTTTAAACCAGGAGACAAGGTCCTTGTGTTGTTTCCCTTGCAGTCCAATCCATTGCAGGCTAGATTTCATGGTCCTTATGAAATTCTGACAAAACTCAATGATCTCAATTACATTGTGAAGACTCCAGATAGGAGAAAACCAAAACAATTGTGTCATATTAACATGCTAAAGCCTTATCATGACAGAAATGCTAGGGTTGCAGCTGTCACTTCAGATTCTCCAATGGTCGAAACGTGTGAAGATGAGGGGGAGTTTCAAGATGATGAACCAAGAATTAAAGCTGAAGTTCTTTCATGTAAATTGTCAAACACTGAAGTGTTGCAAAATCTTGATGTAAAACTCCAGCACTTAGAACCCTCACAGAGAGATCAGTTTGAAAGGTTGATCAAGAAATATGAGGATTTGTTTCCTGATGTTCCAAAGAGAGTTACTATAGCCTCTCATGATGTAGATGTTGGTGATGCCAAACCAATAAAACAGCATCCATACCGGATGAATCCTGAAAAGAGAAATATTGCTGAGAAAGAGGTTGAGTACATGTTAAAACATGATATTATCAGACCCTCCAACTCCGATTGGAGTTCACCCTGTGTGCTAGTTCCAAAACCTGATGGAAGTACTAGATTCTGTACAGATTATCGCAAAGTCAATGCTGTAACTAGAACTGATGTGTTTCCAATACCTAGGATTGATGATTGTATTGATAGTGTAGGGCAAGCAAAGTTTCTGACCAAGATTGATTTATTGAAGGGTTATTGGTGTGTGCCTTTAACTGAGAGGGCCAAGAGCATCTCTGCTTTTGCCACACCATCTGGATTGTACCAGTATGAAGTCCTACCCTTTGGCATGAAAAATGCCCCAGCCACGTTCCAAAGGATGATACAGTCTACAATCGCCGGATTGCCACACACGGGTGCATACATCGATGACCTGATCACATGGAGTGACTCCTGGGAAGAACATCTAAAAGATGTAGAGACGTTGTTCCAGCGCCTGACCCAGGCTAACCTGACTGTTAACCTGAGCAAGAGTGACTTTGGTTGTGCTACTGTCACCTATCTTGGCTACGTCATAGGCCAGGGTAAGGTGGCACCCATAAATGCTAAAGTCCAAGCCATCATGGACTTTCCAGTTCCTGACAACAAAAAAGCTTTGCACCGCTTCCTTGGAATGATCGGGTACTACCGCAAGTTCTGCAAGAACTTTGCTGAGATTGCTCTCAGTCTAACTAACCAACTGAAGAAAGGCGTAAAGTTCACCTGGGATGATGCATGCCAGAGAGCCTTCGATTGCCTGAAGTCTCTGCTGTGTCACTTCCCCGTGCTCAAATCTCCTGACTTCAACAAACCGTTCTCCATCGCGGTCGATGCTAGCGACCAAGCTTGTGGATCTGTGCTCCTACAGAGAAGTGACTCTGATGACATTGAGCATCCCGTGGCATACTTCTCCAGGAAGTTCAATCGCCACCAAAGGAACTATTCCACAATAGAGAAGGAACTGTTGGCTCTGGTCCTTTCTTTACAACACTTTGAGGTTTATGTTTGTACAGGACAAAAGCCAATGATTGTGTACACTGACCACAATCCGTTAATGTTTTTGAGTAAGATGAAAAACAAGAATCGGAGATTGTTGAATTGGAGTTTGATTTTACAGGAGTTTGACTTGGAAATTAAGCATGTGAAGGGTACAGACAATGTAATTGCTGATTGCTTATCCCGTGTTTGAATGTGTATATATATATCATGTGTTTGAATATTGTTTGATATGTATATATAGACAAGTGTTCACTTAACCATTTTGTATTGAAAAGAAAAATTTTGCCTTTATGAGTCAAAATTTTTCCCTTTTGGAATGGAGGTGTAATGTGAATATAGGCCACTAGATGGCAGTATTTACCTTTTTTTTGTTAAGCTCAGACTTGAGTCATGTTTAGACATGTCCTGGACATGTCTGGGGCAAGTCTCAGAAAATAAAAAAAAAGAGGTCTAAATGTGGGTGGGGTCTGCAAAAGAGTATATAAGGAAAAGAATTGAGACAGTAGAGTAGTAGGAGAAATTGCAAGAAGATGACCAGACCTGCCATTCTGTTCAAGATCTGTGACATTTCTTTTGTGGATTTCTTTGCCTGTGTTTGAGCATTTTCATTATCCAGGACATCACCAAGCCACCCCACAAAAAGGGACTGTAATTATTTCTGTTTTTTTTCTTATTTATCAATCTTGGTCTTTAGGTTCATTAGTTGTTAGTTAGTTGTTATTGTCTTTGTCTGTTAAATTAAATGTGTTTAAGTTTTAAAAACTGTGTGTCATCCCTTGCTGTTGCTGTTGTTTTTAAATGTAATAACAAATTGGGGCCATAACAAGAGATAAAAAGCAAAATAAATATTAGAAACTGAGCCACCCGACAAAAAAAATGGGAGTAATCCAGAATACATTTGATTAAAAGCACTTTAATGCTCATTTATTTTATGCACACAAACACAACACAGGCGTGCACGTGCGCACGCACATGTGCGCGCGCACACACACACACACACACACACACACACACACACACACGCACACACACACACTACATTCACAGTTCACTTTTAAATGCTCAGAGTGATTTTTCACTGGCAAGGTAAACTAGAAGAGGTCTGCGTCGTTGCGTTTCTGTTGAAACTTCTTTCAAAGTTCTCTGCAGTGAAACATTTCTTGTGTTCTCTCTCAGGCTGTAAAAGGGGGAGACTATTACCAAAACAAGCTCTCCATCTCTGCCGTTTCATAAGCATGAGCAGTTTGCAGTTTTGTGCAGAAAGTTAGAAAATTGGTTTTCCAAAAAAAAAAAAAAAAAACTTGTTTTTTTTTTGTTTGCAGGGGCTGTGCAGTGTTTTCCATTTGTTGTCTGCAGAAAGTTATTACACAAAGTAATCCAACACATCTTTTCCATCTTGTATTGCTGTCATCATTTGAATCGTCATTTATTTTCTTTAAAGCAGCCGTTGCTGCATATAAAACTGCTGAAGCCCTATTGTGCCTCTGTTTGCTGGAGCAGTGGCTTATTTAGTACGATAAATCTGTCACTCAGGATTTAAAGTATGATAAAGCAGATTAATCTCAGTGTTGTACTGAGGTCCTGATAAAGTGAAACATGTATTGCTGAGTGTTTTCTGTAATGCTTTCCCCCCTGTTTTATTAAAACCCAAAAGCTTTAATGAGGTGCATGTATTTTCAACAGAGGTGTGATGTGGCTGTTGGGATTATACACACTTCTGCACTGACTCACCAGAAAATTCATCGCCCTTTTCTGTCCTTCCAAAACACTGTGTCAGTTTACCTCTAAGGGCATGTATATCTTAAACCCCCTAGACATCTCATACACACACGCATACATGCACACACACGCACACACACACACACACACACACACTTTATATCTTTTTAGAACCCCTAGACCTCCCATACGCACATACACACATACTTTTACGAGCACAAACTTATGCATACATTCTCATCCAAATACATTTTTACAAAAATGCACAACTTGGTCAACGGTTGTCACATTCAAAATGTTAATCAGAGGAATTAAAGGGAGTTCCTGATAACGTAAGTTAATGAACAGGGCTGCTCCCAATGCACCTTCCTATTCGTCCTTATGCCTATACATACCTCCTACATTCCCACAATCCCTGCTTGTCTCGTTTCTACGTCCCCCCTACCCTTCTCCTCTCCAAGAGGGAAGCAAGAAACAGCCACCACCTGGGACCCCGGGGGCCTTGGGAGCCACACGGACTCCGACAAGAAGATGTGAGCCCCACCCTGAGTCTCGCCACCCGGGGGCTGCCCAACGTCTGCACAATCACAGACCAAGTCCAACATCACACCCGCCCCCATCTCCTATCCGCAATCCCACCCAATTCACTCTTTTGGGAGTGGTCCAGAATTCATTAATGAATATCATACTATAATTTGAGGAACGTTTGTCTGTTTGTCTGTTTGTTCCCCTACTCCTCCGAGGTCCTCTGACGGATCTTCACCAAACTTGGTGGGTCTATGTAGGTTGTCTTGGAATTGTCCTTGAGGGGTTAGTTTTTTGAAAGGTCAAGGTCACTGGGGTCAAAGGTCAATTTTTCGCATCTCCCATCTCCCTGGACAGATTTTCATGAAAGTTGGTGCGCGGACGTAGGTCGTCACAAGAAATGACCGCGAGAGGTCCATTCCGTGAAAGGTCAAGGTCACAAGGGTCAAAGCTCACCGTATTCATGAAAGTTGGTATGTGGACGTAGGTCGTCACAAGAAATTATTCTCGCCACGGGTAATTCACTAGTTTAGTAAACATCAATTATTTCTCTAGACAGTGACCTTGCCATTTTTAAAAAAAAAAATAGATTCGTACTGATATTAAATTATACAGTTGTATATATATATATATATATATATATGTAAATTAAATTATTCCATATTATTACACAGTATATAAAATGTCTAGTTTTACAGTGTAGATAAATGACATAGTTCACAGTTGATGCACTGACTCTGTAACGCCATTCATCTCGGGGGCTAGAAGAATAACGGTCTGTGATTCCACACACATAATTCCTCTCTCAGAATCTCTCTCTCAAGGGGCAGGTTTATGTCATGTGACTCCAGTATATCTGCTTTTATTCAGTGAATACTGACATTATTGGTTTTGTTTCTCCACCAGATTATTTCCCAGGGTGATGAAACATTTTATTTACTGGTTTGTGAAGCCTCCCTCTTTTCAGACAAATCAGCGGAAACCTTACCTGGATCTGTCAAGGTGTTGAATTGCCTGTTGGCTAAGAGGTGTTCAAACCAACTTACAAGGCAATATTGAATAAGTATCTTCCGCAGTAAGCCACAGATTTTTCCTTACTCTGCCGGCACAAACACAATAACAGTTTTTAAAAAGGAATAATGAAATTCTAAGGGCGATTCAGAAACAATGAGAAATGCCTCATACATTTTTAATAAAAATAGTTATTTACGATGACCCTCTATGTCAATTTTCAGAATTTCACATTGAAAATTGCACACTTCTCTGTTTCTATATAACTTGGAAATAAACAAGGTGAGGAGACGCATTTCTGTTTTTTTTTCGGAGAAAATTCCTCACATGATCCCTACCAGACACCAGAAAAGTTTTTTGGGGCTCTAATCAATACTTTGTATGAGCTAAAAAGAGGTAGAAATGAATGAATGAACCCATAGCTGGGGGTATGATTTCATATACCTACAGGACAGTGTTTTCCAGCCCGCTGCTTACGGCACTGCCGTCAGGTCCAGCTATTTGTTGTGTTGCACCTTAAGCACACCGCGGGCATGTTCAAGACCGAAGGGTCTCACGCCGACGTCTCGTGAGGGACTTGCAAGTTTTTGCATGTTTTACCACATGACTGCCAGCTAAGGTTAGCATCAATGAGCAACCAGTGAGAGAGTAAGGACAGCGCAGCTAAAAGTACTGGACGTCATCTTGGAAAGGAAGGTGAGATTGACTGCAGGTGTTGTCATTCGTCTACGCAGGATCAAATCCAGTTGCTCAAGAGGCAAGAATCCGCAATCTTGCACGAGCTCCAGATGTTACTAGCCTGGCGCATGATCAGTCACAACAGGTGGCCTAACTTAAGGTGAAACACACACCTGAGTCTGGCTGTGGTGACTCTGAGGGAGGTTTGGGAAACACAGTTATACGGCGCCACGCTTGTCTTGGCCTCGGCCACATCTCTCTTCCGCAATCCTGACTGACGCTTCCCTTCCTCAGATGAGAGGAACCTGTAGTGAACCCTCTCCTGCTCCGTTATTGATCTGTGTGTGTGTGAGTGTGTGTGCGTGTGTGAGTGCGAGTGGGTGTGTGCGTGTGCGTGTGCGTGTGCGTGTGTGTGTGGATCTGTTCAGTCCCCACAGCAAGGAATCCTGAAGTCTGGCTCTTGAATCCAAATCTGTCCCTGGTTTTCTTTCCGTCCTGATAAATTACAAAACAATTAGCCCTGCTGATTGGTTAGACTGTGACACCTGACTCTCAGAAGGGAGGAAAACTGGCACTTCCCAGACATTGAGAGCCATGATTTCAGGATCAGGGTCGACAATCTCAGCCAGGCTAATCCGGGCAATTTTCTGCCAGAACGTTTCCCGAACAGTTTGTCGCCTAGTTTTCGACATTTGCCTGTCCATTTTGTGCATTTTCTGATTGGACTGGAGTATTTATGTTTTGACCTTTGCCAGCGCATCGTTCTCGGTAAAGTTTACCGGAACCAATTTCTTCCTCTGTCTCGCATGAATTAGAGTCCCTGACACGTCCTCGTGATAAGTTCTGCACCTGTCCGTGTAATTTTTTTATCATCTCGTTTCGGTGGGTAGAGTCGGTGATTTGAAGCGAACTAAGATGTTCCGGTCTCGCCTGTTCGTTAGCCTTAATTAGCCCATGTGTTTACATGTCGCTCCTCTGCATCCCAGGTGTTTGAAATTCCGGGGGAGGCTGGCATTTATGCGGATCGAGAGGCCATCCAGCGCGGCTAATCGCTTCGCAAACATTTGAGCAGAGGATTGCAGGTGCTGCTAACGCTCACCAAAACCATTTTCAGTGATGCCCCCCCCACCCCTCTTCATCTCCAGACCTGGCTCCTTAATGCCACTCAGTCTTCAAACCTGGAAATGTTAATTGGCTTTCATTATGTATAATTTATGTGGTTTCAACTGAAGGAATCCTTAATAGCCAGCTAATTTGAATAAAACAGTCAGGCTTTTTTTTTTCTCGCTGGAGATCCGCCAATTAGCCAGGGATGGAAGAGAGAGGCTTTCTTTTTAACCGCTGTCTTCTTTGGATATATCATTTGACAGGAATATTAATATTCACCGGGAAAAAAGAAAAAGGTGAAGTTAATTTGGATGTATTGATTCAATCCTAACCAACAAAACGGCCTTAGATTGAAACACACATAGGTCAATTTTGATAGCGTGTGAGGCGCAGAAAGGTCAACGGAAGCTTAGATCACAAAAAGTCTGGTGTTCGGTGTCGACAGGTCAGAGAGCTGGAAACTGTCTTCATCCTGTCGAATATACTATACCATTTGGAGTGGCGTGTAAACTTTTTTTTTCCCATCTTTCAAGAATTTGATTATGGTGCTCGGGCCTGTGTTTAGTGCTAATGGCAATAGCATTACATGTGAGGAAAGGTCATGCATTGCTGCTGTCATGTAAACTGAAAATTAAAATGGTTTTTACTGTTCAGATGTATGAAAAGACTTGAAATGCAACGAGAAAAAAAGTTGAAGACCACAATGGAAAAATGATCAGATACATTTTCATGTTGTGGAGAAATGATGAATTAAAAATTCATCCTAGAAACAAAGCAGTGAAATAATATGCAAAAAATATAAAATATAATAATAATAAATAATATATAAAATATACAGAAATGGCACATTTGGACTCTGGTTGTTTTTCCTTTTTGGTCTTTACTTGATTTAAACTGCTATTTTAGCTTTATATTTGCGACTAAGATATTACGATTGATATTCACGCAGAATCAAGAGAATCATCCAATGAGCTGAGACTACGCAAGGGTTTGCCACTGCCAGTCAGGTGCGATAATTTCACTCATCGAGCAGACTAATGAAAAACCTCTCCACGACACCTGATCCAAAACTAACCCCAAACCCAATTATAAACTTAAACAAGCAGCGCAATCAACACTGATCTCATCAAAAATCCCAATCCAGTGGTTCCCAACACCATTGTTTTTGGGGACGACCAACCAGATCCAGATGTTCGTTACACTGCATTTCATCTGATAAAACTAATCTTGGACTTGATTTGTTGCTGTAGATAAGTTTATTTAAATTCTGTTTTTTGCTTAATGTGGAGCACAACAAATACCTGTATCTGGCTGGGATGTATTGAGGATTTGGTTCAGAACCACTTCCCTGGTCCAAAGTTTAAAATTCTTTCTTTAAATTCAAACCCTGTCTCTGAGCCCAACACCAGCCCTGATTTCTTTATGAAATGGGACATTTGGATGGGTGTATTCAAAAATAAACACTGCAGTACGCTTTGAAGCTGAGACTGTGTATGTATACTGAGCACCATTAAAAGGCACAGGTGAGGTATGTACTGTCTTTGTGGCAAATTGAACAATCGATTGATTTTTATTGTTTTTCCAGTGAGGCACAAGAGGAAATAAAGAAAAGCGTGTGGTATTGTAATCCTGACGCGCACCACGTGCATGCGCCAAGCACTTCAGTTGAGCTGTTTGTTTTGCATACTGTGAACTTTGACTTATTCTTTTTGGTGTAGTGAATAGCCTACATAAAGCCAACAAAAAATAAGCAAAAATGCTACTGCATCAAGAAAATGGAACGGCTTGTGACACAGGAGAGAGTAAAAAAGCCTTTGGCATGTTACGGGCAGATCTCAGTCGCCGAGAGGTGGGGATTCATTTGCGCTGTCACCGTTCAACAATCAGTCGGCTGTCTATCGGAGAATAGAACACAGGCTCTGTCTCTGATCGACCCCGCTTAGGGCAGCCACGAGTGACGATGACAGCTCAAGAGCGCCACAACTGGTTACAGCTTGTATGTGAAGATACTGTACAACAACCAAACTGATCATGAGATGAGGGGTCCGAGACAATTGAGGGTGAGCGCAAGTAGCGTTTGACGCCATCTACTGTATGTGAGCAACACATGCGTGCACATGGGCCCTACAGAAATGGAACAAAGATAACATAGCAAACGTTGAAACTGAGAAATTTTACAATTTTATCCAGAGAATAAGCTCATTTCAAATTTGATGGCTGCTACACGTCTCAAAAAAGTGTTTTTTACCTTCATTTTGCATTCCCTCTTCTTTTTAACACAGAGTGGAGGTGTCTGGGTATTGAGGAGACAAGTTTCTTGAGTTTAGCCATTGGAATTTGATCCCACTCTTGTTTAATACAGGCTTCCAGCTGCTGGAGAGTTTTGGGTCTCCTTTGACGGAATTTTCCTTTAATTATGCGCCAAATGTTCTCAATCGGTGAAAGATCAGGACTGCAGGCAGGCCAGTTCAGCACAGGGACTCTTCTACTGCAAAGCCATGCTGTTGTAATAGCAGCAATATGTGGTTTTGCATTGTCTTGCTGAAATACACAAGGCCTTCCCTGGAATAGATGTCGTCTGGAGGGGAGCATATGTTGCTCTAAAACCTTTATATACCCTTCAGCATTCATGGTGCTTTTTAAAACATGCAAGTGTCCCACACCAAATGCACTGATGCATCCCCATATCATCAGAGATGCTGGCTTTTGAACGAACACTGATAACAGGAGGGGTGGCCTTTCTCCTCTTAAGCCCAGAGGACACGACGCCCATGATTTCCAACAAGAATGTGAAATTTAGACTCTTCTGTCCACAGGACACTTTGTCACTTTGCTACAGTCCAGTTTAAATGAACCTTGGCCCACAGAACAGGGCGGCGCTTCTGGATCATGCTCAACAATGGCTTCCTTTTTGCATGATAGTTTTTTTGCATGATAGGTGGCATCTCTGGATGGCACGGCAAACTGTGTTTTTAAAACACTCCACAATTTTTTTTGCGCAAACCATGTTGGAGAGCCTCTGGCCATCTTTACTTCTGAGAGACTCAGCCTCTCTGAGACATCCCTTTTATAGCCAATCATGTTACACACCTGATGCCAATTAACTTAATTACTTGCTAAATGTTCTTTCAGCTGACTCCCTTATGTATTAATTGCTTTTTCAGCCCAGCCTGTGTCCCAACTTTTTTGAGATCTGCTGCAGCCAGAAAATTGGAAATGAGCTCATTTTGTGGATAAAATGTAAAATGTCTCAGTTTCAACATATGAAATTTTATCTACAGTATGTTCCATTGTAAATAACATATTGGTCATGTGATCTGAAAGTCATCGCATTTTGATTTTATTCAGAATTTACACTTTGTCCCAACTATTTTGGAATTGGGGTTGTATTTTCACAGTCAGTTTCGAGTCAGCATGCAGTACAAGGGAGGTGAGGAGAGAAGGAAGAGACTGGGAGGGATGGACTGAGAGAGATGGGGTGGGGAGGGAGAGGAGAGATGGACTGAGAGAGATGGGGTGGGGAGGGAGAAGAGGGATGGACTGAGAGAGATGGGGTGGGGAGGGAGAGGAGAGATGGACTGAGAGAGATGGGGTGGGGAGGGAGAAGAGGGATGGACTGAGAGAGATGGGGTGGGGAGGGAGAGGAGAGATGGACTGAGAGAGATGGGGGAGGGGAGGGCTGCTGAAGTGGACAGGACAGAGATGGCGGTAAAGCGGTTGGGAGGTGTCAGCTGGTTTGCACTCTGATCTCCCGTCTTCCCAGGGCTGAGCTCTGCTGCCGCCGTGCTCTGGAGGGGCAGTGGGGACAAAGATGTATGTTTTTTTGTTTTTGCCCCGCACTTTGGCTGGACTCATGGAGGGAGAGCAGGGCTCGTCTGAGAGCAGCAAGCTCTCTGACTCTTAGACTATCTCTGGCTCTATGACTCTCTGACCCTAACTGTATGACTCTCTGGCTGACTCTCAAAATGTCTGACGGCCTATCTGATTTCTGACTCTGACTCCCTGACTGCCTGAATCTGACCGTATGGCTCTCTGCCATTATGATTAACTCTCTGAATGTCTGACTCCCTGACTTCCTGATTTTTGACTGACTCTCTGATTCCTACAGTATGGCTCCCTGCCTCTCTGACTTGACTCTCAGAATGTCTGACTCCCCAGCTATCTGATTTTTCACTCTGACTCTCTAACTCTAAATCCAACTGTATGGCTCTCTGACTATCTGACTTGAATCTCAGAATCTTGGCCTCCCAGACTACCTGATTTTTGACTCTGACTCTAACTGCCTGGCTCTCTGACTCTCTGAATGGGCTCTCAGAATGTCTGACTTCCTGACTTTGGGATGTGCTTCATCCAAACAGTGGTTTGAACTGTCAATGAGGTGGATCTCTTAGCCCTTGGGGGGATGCACACACACACACACACACACACACACACACACACATAAACACAAACACACACACACACACACACACACACAGCTGCTGTGGTGAGTCTGTGTGGATCCTTATATTAGCACTCCAAGAAATACAAAACAATCCAGCCTGTCTGAACAAGCCCCCCCCCCCCCTTCCCTCAATCCCCCCTCCCAGAGCGGGGATTCGAACCCTGAGCCCGGGCGAGCAGCGCGCTTATCAAACACTCCCAGAGTCTCTGCAGGGACTCAGAGGTAAAGCCAGGCTCCAGCAGGAGACATTTAGCTTTGCTGCAACTGAAAACACACATCCCCGATACCCAGCCCCTGTACCCACAGACAGAGAGAGAGAGAGAAAGAGAGAGATGTACAGTGAGGAGGAAAGAGCGAAGGATTGAGAAAAAGAAGATGAGAAATAAGAGAAGGGCAGGTTTGATTAGAGTATGACAGAGAGGGAGAGAGAGAGAGAGAGAGAGAGAGGGGGAGGGTACAGGGAGAGAGAGGGAACAGGGTACAGAATGAGGGAGTGATAAAGAGGAGAGAGGGAGCAGGGTACAGAATGAGGGAGTGATAGAGAGGAGAGAGGGAACAGGGTACAGAATGAGGGAGTGATAGAGAGGAGAGAGGGAACAGGGTACAGAATGAGGGAGTGATAGAGAGGAGAGAGGGAACAAGGAACAGAATGAGGGAGTGATAGAGAGGAGAGAGGGAACAGGGTACAGAATGAGGGAGTGATAGAGAGGAGAGAGGGAACAGGGTACAGAATGAGGGAGTGATAGAGAGGAGAGAGGGAAGAGCGTACAGAATGAGGGAGGGATAGAGAGGAGAGAGGGAACAGGGTACAGAATGAGGGAGTGATTGAGGGGAGAGAGGGAACAGGGTACAGAATGAGGGAGTGATAGAGAGGAGAGAGGGAACAGGGTACAGAATGAGGGAGTGATAGAGAGGAGAGAGGGAACAGGGTACAGAATGAGGGAGTGATAGAGAGGAGAGAGGGAACAGGGTACAGAATGAGGGAGTGATAGAGAGGAGAGAGGGAACAGGGTACAGAATGAGGGAGTGATATAAAGGAGAGAGGGAACAGGGTACAGAATGAGGGAGTGATATAAAGGAGAGAGGGAACAGGGTACAGAATGAGGGAGTGACATAGAGGAGAGAGGGAACAGGGTACAGAATGAGGGAGTGATAGAGAGGAGAGAGGGAACAGGGTACAGAATGAGGGAGTGATAGAGAGGAGAGAGGGAACAGGGTACAGAATGAGGGAGTGATAGAGAGGAGAGAGGGAACAGGGTACAGAATGAGGGAGTGATAGAGAGGAGAGAGGGAACAGGGTACAGAATGAGGGAGTAATAGAGAGGAGAGAGGGAACAGGGTACAGAATGAGGGAGTGAAAGAGAGGAGAGAGGGAACAAGGAACAGAATGAGGGAGAGATAGAGAGGAGAGAGGGAACAGGGTACAGAATGAGGGAGTGATAGAGAGGAGAGAGGGAACAGGGTACAGAATGAGGGAGTGATAGAGAGGAGAGAGGGAACAGGGTACAGAATGAGGGAGTGATAGAGAGGAGAGAGGGAACAGAGAACAGAAGGAGGGAGTGAGAAAGAGGAGAGACGAAACAAGGTACAAAATGAGAGAGTGATAGAGAGGAGAGAGGGAACAAGGAACAGAATGAGGGAGAGATAGAGAGGAGAGAGGGAACAGGGTACAGAATGAGGGAGTGATAGAGAGGAGAGAGGGAACAGGGTACAGAATGAGGGAGTGATAGAGGAGAGAGGGAACAGGGTACAGAATGAGGGAGTGATAGAGAGGAGAGAGGGAACAGGGTACAGAATGAGGGAGTGATAGAGGAGAGAGGGAACAGGGTACAGAATGAGGGAGTGATAGAGAGGAGAGAGGGAACAGGGTACAGAATGAGGGAGGGATAGAGAGGAGAGAAGGGACAGGGTACAGAATGAGGGAGTGATAGAGAGGAGAGAGGGAACAGGGTACAGAATGAGGGAATGATAGAGAGGAGAGAGGGAACAGGGTACAGAATGAGGGAGTGATAGAGAGGAGAGAGGGAACAGGGTACAGAATGAAAGAGTGATAGAGGAGAGAGGGAACAGGGTACAGAATGAGGGAGTGATAGAGAGGAGAGAGGGAAGAGGAGAGAGGGAACAGGGTACAGAATGAGGGAGTGATTGAGAGGAGGTAGGGAACAGGGTACAGAATGAGGGAGTGATAGAGGAGAGAGGGAACAGGGTACAGAATGAGGGAGTGATAGAGAGGAGAGAGGGAACAGGGTACAGAATGAGGGAGTGATAGAGAGGAGAGAAGGGACAGGGTACAGAATGAGGGAGTGATAGAGAGGAGAGAGGGAACAGGGTACAGAATGAGGGAGTGATAGAGAGGAGAGAGGGAAGAGGGTAGAGAATGAGGGAGTGATAGAGAGGTGAGAGGGAACAGGGTACAGAATGAAAGAGTGATAGAGGAGAGAGGGAACAGGGTACAGAATGAGGGAGTGATAGAGAGGAGAGAGGGAACAGGGGACAGAATGAGACAGTGATAGAGAGGAGAGAAGGGAACAAGGTACAGAATGAGGGAGTGATAGAGAGGAGAGAGGGAACAAGGAACAGAATGAGGGAGAGATAGAGAGGAGAGAGGGAATGGGGTACAGAATGAAGGAGTGATAGAGAGGAGAGAAGGGACAGGGTACAGAATGAGGGAGTGATAGAGAGGAGAGAGGGGACAGGGTACAGAATGAGGGAGTGATAGAGAGGAGAGAGGGAACAGGGTACAGAATGAGGGAGTGATAGAGAGGAGAGAGGGAACAGGGTACAGAATGAGGGAGTGATAGAGAGGAGAGAGGGAACAGGGTACAGAATGAGGGAGTGATATAGAGGAGAGAGGGAACAGGGTACAGAATGAGGGAGTGATAGAGAGGAGAGAGGGAACAGGGTACAGAATGAGGGAGTGATAGAGAGGAGAGAGGGAACAGGGTACAGAATGAGGGAGTGATAGAGAGGAGAGAGGGAACAGGGTACAGAATGAGGGAGTGATTGAGAGGAGAGAAGGGACAGGGTACAGAATGAGGGAGTGATAGAGAGGAGAGAGGGAACAGGGTACAGAATGAGGGAGTGATATAAAGGAGAGAGGGAACAGGGTACAGAATGAGCGAGTGATATAAAGGAGAGAGGGAACAGGGTACAGAATGAGGGAGTGATATAGAGGAGAGAGGGAACAGGGTACAGAATGAGGGAGTGATAGAGAGGAGAGAGGGAACAGGGTACAGAATGAGGGAGTGATAGAGAGGAGAGAGGGAACAGGGTACAGAATGAGGGAGTGATAGAGAGGAGAGAGGGAACAGGGAACAGTATGAGGGAGTGATAGAGAGGAGAGAGGGAACAGGGTACAGAATGAGGGAGTGATAGAGAGGAGAGAGGGAACAGGGTACAGAATGAGGGAGTGAAAGAGAGGAGAGAGGGAACAAGGAACAGAATGAGGGAGAGATAGAGAGGAGAGAGGGAACAGGGTACAGAATGAGGGAGTGATAGAGAGGAGAGAGGGAACAGGGTACAGAATGAGGGAGTGATAGAGAGGAGAGAGGGAACAGGGTACAGAATGAGGGAGTGATAGAGAGGAGAGAGGGAACAGGGTACAGAATGAGGGAGTGATAGAGAGGAGAGAGGGAACAGGGTACAGAATGAGGGAGTGATATAAAGGAGAGAGGGAACAGGGTACAGAATGAGGGAGTGATAGAGAGGAGAGAAGGAACGGGGTACAGAATGAGGGAGTGAAAGAGAGGAGAGAGGGAACAGGGTACAGAATGAGAGAGTGATAGAGAGGAGAGAGGGAACAGGGTAAAGAATGAGGGAGTGATAGAGAGGAGAGAGGGAACAGGGTACAGAATGAGGGAGTGATAGAGAGGAGAGAGGGAACAGGGTACAGAATGAGGGAGTGATAGAGAGGAGAGAAGGGACAGGGTACAGAATGAGGGAGTGATAGAGAGGAGAGAGGGAACAGGGTACAGAATGAGGGAGAGATAGAGAGGAGAGAGGGAACAGGGTACAGAATGAGGGAGTGATAGAGAGGAGAGAGGGAACAGGGTACAGAATGAGGGAGTGATAGAGAGGAGAGAGGGAACAGGGTACAGAATGTGGGAGTGATAGAGAGGAGAGAGGGAACAGGGTACAGAATGAGGGAGTGATAGAGAGGAGAGAGGGAACAAGGAACAGAATGAGGGAGAGATAGAGAGGAGAGAGGGAACAGGGTACAGAATGAGGGAGTGATAGAGAGGAGAGAGGGAACAGGGTACAGAATGAGGGAGTGATAGAGGAGAGAGGGAACAGGGTACAGAATGAGGGAGTGATAGAGAGGAGAGAGGGAACAGGGTACAGAATGAGGGAGTGATAGAGGAGAGAGGGAACAGGGTACAGAATGAGGGAGTGATAGAGAGGAGAGAGGGAACAGGGTACAGAATGAGGGAGTGATAGAGAGGAGAGAAGGGACAGGGTACAGAATGAGGGAGTGATAGAGAGGAGAGAGGGAACAGGGTACAGAATGAGGGAGTGATAGAGAGGAGAGAGGGAACAGGGTACAGAATGAGGGAGTGATAGAGAGGAGAGAGGGAACAGGGTACAGAATGAAAGAGTGATAGAGGAGAGAGGGAACAGGGTACAGAATGAGGGAGTGATAGAGAGGAGAGAGGGAACAGGGTACAGAATGAGGGAGTGATAGAGAGGAGGTAGGGAACAGGGTACAGAATGAGGGAGTGATAGAGGAGAGAGGGAACAGGGTACAGAATGAGGGAGTGATAGAGAGGAGAGTGGGAACAGGGTACAGAATGAGGGAGGGATAGAGAGGAGAGAAGGGACAGGGTACAGAATGAGGGAGTGATAGAGAGGAGAGAGGGAACAGGGTACAGAATGAGGGAGTGATAGAGAGGAGAGAGGGAACAGGGTACAGAATGAGGGAGTGATAGAGAGGAGAGAGGGAACAGGGTACAGAATGAAAGAGTGATAGAGGAGAGAGGGAACAGGGTACAGAATGAGGGAGTGATAGAGAGGAGAGAGGGAACAGGGTACAGAATGAGACAGTGATAGAGAGGAGAGAAGGGAACAGGGTACAGAATGAGGGAGTGATAGAGAGGAGAGAGGGAACAAGGAACAGAATGAGGGAGAGATAGAGAGGAGAGAGGGAATGGGGTACAGAATGAGGGAGTGATAGAGAGGAGAGAAGGGACAGGGTACAGAATGAGGGAGTGATAGAGAGGAGAGAGGGGACAGGGTACAGAATGAGGGAGTGATAGAGAGGAGAGAGGGAACAGGGTACAGAATGAGGGAGTGATAGAGAGGAGAGAGGGAACAGGGTACAGAATGAGGGAGTGATAGAGAGGAGAGAGGGAACAGGGTAGAGAATGAGGGAGTGATATAGAGGAGAGAGGGAACAGGGTACAGAATGAGGGAGTGATAGAGAGGAGAGAGGAAACAGGGTACAGAATGAGGGAGTGATAGAGAGGAGAGAGGGAACAGGGTACAGAATGAGGGAGTGATAGAGAGGAGAGAGGGAACAGGGTACAGAATGAGGGAGTGATTGAGAGGAGAGAAGGGACAGGGTACAGAATGAGGGAGTGATAGAGAGGAGAGAGGGGACAGGGTACAGAATGAGGGAGTGATAGAGAGGAGAGAGGGAACAGGGTACAGAATGAGGGAGTGATAGAGAGGAGAGAGGGAACAGGGTACAGAATGAGGGAGTGATAGAGAGGAGAGAGGGAACAGGGTACAGAATAAGGGAGTGATAGAGAGGAGAGAGGGAACAGGGTACAGAATGAGGGAGTGATAGAGAGGAGAGAGGGAACAGGGTACAGAATGAGGGAGTGATAGAGAGGAGAGAGGGAACAGGGTACAGAATGAGGGAGTGATAGAGAGGAGAGAGGGAACAGGGTACAGAATGAGGGAGTGATATAAAGGAGAGAGGGAACAGGGTACAGAATGAGGGAGAGATAGAGAGGAGAGAGGGAACAGGGTACAGAATGAGGGAGTGATAGAGAGGAGAGAGGGAACAGGGTACAGAATGAGGGAGTGATAGAGAGGAGAGAGGGAACAGGGGACAGAATGAGGGAGGGATATAAAGGAGAGAGGGAACAGGGTACAGAATGAGGGAGTGATAGAGAGGAGAGAGGGAACAGGGTACAGAATGAGGGAGTGATAGAGAGGAGAGAGGGAACAGGGTACAGAATGAGGGAGTGATAGAGAGGAGAGAGGGAACAGGGTACAGAATGAGGGAGTGATAGAGAGGAGAGAGGGAACAGGGTACAGAATGAGGGAGTGATAGAGAGGAGAAAGGGAACAGGGTACAGAATGAGGGAGTGATAGAGAGGAGAGAGGGAACAGGGTACAGAATGAGGGAGTGATATAAAGGAGAGAGGGAACAGGGTAAAGAATGAGGCAGTGATATCAAGGAGAGAGTGAACAGGGTACAGAATGAGGGAGTGATAGAGAGGAGAGAGGGAAGAGGGTACAGAATGAGGGAGTGATAGAGAGGAGAGAGGGAACAGGGTACAGAATGAGGGAGTGATAGAGAGGAGAGAGGGAACGGGGTACAGAATGAGGGAGTGATAGAGATGAGAGAGGGAACAGGGTACAGAATGAGGGAGTGATAGAGAGGAGAGAGGGAACAGGGTACAGAATGAGGGAGTGATAGAAAGGAGAGAGGGAACAGGGTACAGAATGAGGGAGTGATAGAGAGGAGAGAGGGAACAGGGTACAGAATGAGGGAGAGATAGAGAGGAGAGAGGGAACAGGGTACAGAATGAGGGAGTGATAGAGAGGAGAGAGGGAACAGGGTACAGAATGAGGGAGTGATAGAGAGGAGAGAGGGAACAGGGTACAGAATGAGGGAGTGATAGAGAGGAGAAAGGGAACAGGGTACAGAATGAGGGAGTGATAGAGAGGAGAGAGGGAACAGGGTACAGAATGAGGGAGTGATAGAGAGGAGAGAGGGAACAGGGTACAGAATGAGGGAGTGATATAAAGGAGAGAGGGAACAGGGTACAGAATGAGGGAGTGATAGAGAGGAGAGAGGGAACAGGGTACAGAATGAGGGAGTGATAGAGAGGAGAGAGGGAACAGGGTACAGAATGAGGGAGTGATATAAAGGAGAGAGGGAACAGGGTACTGAATGAGGGAGTGATAGAGAGGAGAGAGGGAACAGGGTACAGAATGAGGGAGTGATAGAGAGGAGAGAGGGAGCAGGGCACAGAATGAGGGAGTGATAGAGAGGAGAGAGGGAACAGGGTACAGAATGAGGGAGTGATAGAGAGGAGAGTGGGAACAGGGTAGAGAATGAGGGAGTGATAGAGGGGAGAGAGGTAGCGGGGTACAGAATGAGGGAGTGATAGAGAGGAGAGAGGGAACAGGGTACAGAATGAGGGAGTGATAGAGAGGAGAGAGGGAACAGGGTACAGAATGAGGGAGTGATAGAGAGGAGAGAGGCAACAGGGTACAGAATGAGGGAGAGATAGAGAGGAGATAGGGAACAGGGTACAGAATGAGGGAGTGATAGAGAGGAGAGAGGGAACAGGGTACAGAATGAGGGAGTGATAGGGAGGAGAGAGGGAACAGGGTACAGAATGAGGGAGTGATAGAGAGGAGAGAGGGAGCAGGGTACAGAATGAGGGAGTGATAGAGAGGAGAGAGGCAACAGGTGACAGAATGAGGGAGAGATATAAAGGAGAGAGGGAACAGGGTACAGAATGAGGGAGTGATGGAGAGGAGAGAGGGGACAGGGTACAGAATGAGGGAGTGATAGAGAGGAGAGAGGGAACAGGGTACATAATGAGGGAGTGATAGAGAGGAGAGAGGGAACAGGGTACAGAATGAGGGAGTGATAGAGAGGAGAGAGGCAACAGGGTACAGAATGAGGGAGGGATATAAAGGAGAGAGGGAACAGGGTACAGAATGAGGGAGTGATAGAGAGGAGAGAGGGAACAGGGTACAGAATGAGGGAGTGATAGAGAGCAGAGAGGGAACAGGGTACAGAATGAGGGAGTGATATAAAGAAGAGAGGGAACAGGGTACAGAAGGAGGGAGTGATAGAGAGGAGAGAGGGAACAGGGTACAGAATGAGGGAGTGATAGAGAGGAGAGAGGGAACAGGGTACAGAATGAGGGAGTGATAGAGAGGAGAGAGGGAAACAGGGTACAGAATGAGGGAGTGATATAAAGGAGAGAGGGAACAGGGTACAGAATGAGGGAGTGATAGAGAGGAGAGAGGGAACGGGGTACAGAATGAGGGAGTGATAGAGAGGAGAGAGGGAACAGGGTACAGAATGAGGGAGTGATAGAGAGGAGAGAGGCAACAGGGTACAGAATGAGGGAGAGATAGAGAGGAGAGAGGGAACAGGGTACAGAATGAGGGAGTGATAGAGAGGAGAGAGGGAACAGGGTACAGAATGAGGGAGTGATAGGGAGGAGAGAGGGAACAGGGTAGAGAATGAGGGAGAGAGAGGAGAGAGGGAACAGGGTACAGAATGAGGGAGTGATAGAGAGGAGAGAGGCAACAGGGTACAGAATGAGGGAGAGATATAAAGGAGAGAGGGAACAGGGTACAGAATGAGGGAGTGATAGAGAGGAGAGAGGGGACAGGGTACAGAATGAGGGAGTGATAGAGAGGAGAGAGGGAACAGGGTACAGAATGAGGGAGTGATAGAGAGGAGAGAGGGAACAGGGTACAGAATGAGGGAGTGATAGGGAGGAGAGAGGGAACAGGGTACAGAATGAGGGAGTGATAGAGAGGAGAGAGGGAACAGGGTACAGAATGAGGGAGTGATAGAGAGGAGAGAGGCAACAGGGTACAGAATGAGGGAGTGATATAAAGGAGAGAGGGAACAGGGTACAGAAGGAGGGAGTGATAGAGAGGAGAGAGGGAACAGGGTACAGAATGAGGGAGTGATAGAGAGGAGAGAGGGAACAGGGTACAGAATGAGGGAGTGATAGAGAGGAGAGAGGGAAACAGGGTACAGAATGAGGGAGTGATAGAGAGGAGAGAGGGAAACAGGGTACAGAATGAGGGAGTGATATAAAGGAGAGAGGGAACAGGGTACAGAATGAGGGAGTGATAGAGAGGAGAGAGGGAACGGGGTACAGAATGAGGGAGTGAAAGAGAGGACAGAGGGAACAGGGTACAGAATGAGGGAGTGATAGAAAGGAGAGAGGCAACAGGGTACAGAATGAGGGAGAGATAGAGAGGAGAGAGGGAACAGGGTACAGAATGAGGGAGTGAGAGAGAGGAGAGAGGGAACAGGGTACAGAATGAGGGAGTGATATAAAGGAGAGAGGGAACAGGGTACAGAATGAGGGAGTGATAGAGAGGAGAGAGGGAACGGGGTACAGAATGAGGGAGTGATAGAGAGGAGAGAGGGAACAGGGTACAGAATGAGGGAGTGATAGAGAGGAGAGAGGCAACAGGGTACAGAATGAGGGAGAGATAGAGAGGAGAGAGGGAACAGGGTACAGAATGAGGGAGTGATAGAGAGGAGAGAGGGAACAGGGTACAGAATGAGGGAGTGATAGAAAGGAGAGAGGGAACAGGGTACAGAATGAGGGAGTGATATAGAGGAGAGAGGGAACAGGGTACAGAATGAGGGAGTGATAGAGAGGAGAGAGGGAACAGGGTACAGAATGAGGGAGTGATAGAGAGGAGAGAGGGAACGAGGTACAGAATGAGGGAGTGATAGAGAGGAGAGAGGGAACAGGGTACAGAATGAGGGAGTGATAGAGAGGAGAGAGGGAACAGGGTACAGAATGAGGGAGTGATATAGAGGAGAGAGGGAACAGGGTACAGAATGAGGGAGTGATAGAGAGGGGAGAGGGAACAGGGTACAGAATGAGGGAGTGATATAAAGGAGAGAGGGAACAGGGTACAGAATGAGGGAGTGATAGAGAGGAGAGAGAGAACGGGGTACAGAATGAGGGAGTGATAGAGAGGAGAGAGGGAACAGGGTACAGAATGAGCGAGTGATATAAAGGAGAGAGGGAACAGGGTACAGAATGAGTGAGTCATATAGAGGAGAGAGGGAACAGGGTACAGAATGAGGGAGTGATTGAGAGGAGAGAGGGAACAGGGTACAGAATGAGGGAGTGATAGAGAGGAGAGAGGGAACAGGGTACAGAATGAGGGAGTGATAGAGAGGAGAGAGGGAACAGGGTACAGAATGAGGGAGTGATATAGAGGAGAGAGGTAACAGGGTAGAGAATGAGGGAGGGATAGAGAGGAGAGAGAGAACAGGGTACAGAATGAGGGAGTGATAGAGAGGAGAGAGGGAACAGGGTACAGAATGAGGGAGTGATAAAGAGGAGAGAGGGAACAGGGTACAGAATGAGGGAGTGATAGAGAGGAGAGAGGGAACAGGGTACAGAATGAGGGAGAGATAGAGAGGAGAGAGGGAACAGGGTACAGAATGAGGGAGTGATAGAGAGGAGAGAGGGAACAGGGTACAGAATGAGGGAGTGATAGAGAGGAGAGAGGGAACAGGGTACAGAATGAGGGAGTGATAGAGAGGAGAAAGGGAACAGGGTACAGAATGAGGGAGTGATAGAGAGGAGAGAGGGAACAGGATACAGAATGAGGGAGTGATAGAGAGGAGAGAGGGAACAGGGTACAGAATGAGGGAGTGATATAAAGGAGAGAGGGAACAGGGTACAGAATGAGGGAGTGATAGAGAGGAGAGAGGGAACAGGGTACAGAATGAGGGAGTGATAGAGAAAAGAGAGGGAACAGGGTACAGAATGAGGGAGTGATAGAGAGGAGAGAGGGAACAGGGTACAGAATGAGGGAGTGATAGAGAGGAGAGAGGGAACGAGGTACAGAATGAGGGAGTGATAGAGAGGAGAGAGGGAACAGGGTACAGAATGAGGGAGTGATAGAGAGGAGAGAGGGAACAGGGTACAGAATGAGGGAGTGATATAGAGGAGAGAGGGAACAGGGTACAGAATGAGGGAGTGATAGAGAGGAGAGAGGGAACAGGGTACAGAATGAGGGAGTGATATAAAGGAGAGAGGGAACAGGGTACAGAATGAGGGAGTGATAGAGAGGAGAGAGAGAACGGGGTACAGAATGAGGGAGTGATAGAGAGGAGAGAGGGAACAGGGTACAGAATGAGGGAGTGATATAAAGGAGAGAGGGAACAGGGTACAGAATGAGGGAGTGATATAGAGGAGAGAGGGAACAGGGTACAGAATGAGGGAGTGATAGAGAGGAGAGAGGGAACAGGGTACAGAATGAGGGAGTGATAGAGAGGAGAGAGGGAACAGGGTACAGAATGAGGGAGTGATAGAGAGGAGAGAGGGAACAGGGTACAGAATGAGGGAGTGATATAGAGGAGAGAGGGAACAGGGTACAGAATGAGGGAGTGATAGAGAGGAGAGAGGGAGCAGGGTAAAGGAGGAGGGAGTGATAGAGAGGAGAGAGGGAACAGGGTACAGAATGAGGGAGTGATAAAGAGGAGAGAGGGAACAGGGTACAGAATGAGGGAGTGATAGAGAGGAGAGAGGGAACCGGGTACAGAATGAGGGAGTGATAGAGAGGAGAGAGGGAACAGGGTACAGAATGAGGGAGTGATAGAGAGGAGAGAGGCAACAGGGTACAGAATGAGGGAGAGATAGAGAGGAGAGAGGGAACAGGGTACAGAATGAGGGAGTGATAGAGAGGAGAGAGGGAACAGGGTACAGAATGAGGGAGTGATAGGGAGGAGAGAGGGAACAGGGTACAGAATGAGGGAGTGATAGAGAGGAGAGAGGGAACAGGGTACAGAATGAGGGAGTGATAGAGAGGAGAAAGGGAACAGCGCACAGAATGAGGGAGTGATAAAGAGGAGAGAGGGAACAGGGTACAGAATGAGGGAGTGATAGAGAGGAGAGAGGGAACAGGGTACAGAATGAGGGAGTGATAGAGAGGAGAGAGGGAACGAGGTACAGAATGAGGGAGTGATAGAGAGGAGAGAGGGAACAGGGTACAGAATGAGGGAGTGATAGAGAGGAGAGAGGGAACAGGGTACAGAATGAGGGAGTGATATAGAGGAGAGAGGGAACAGGGTACAGAATGAGGGAGTGATAGAGAGGAGAGAGGGAACAGGGTACAGAATGAGGGAGTGATATAAAGGAGAGAGGGAACAGGGTACAGAATGAGGGAGTGATAGAGAGGAGAGAGAGAACGGGGTACAGAATGAGGGAGTGATAGAGAGGAGAGAGGGAACAGGGTACAGAATGAGGGAGTGATATAAAGGAGAGAGGGAACAGGGTACAGAATGAGGGAGTGATATAGAGGAGAGAGGGAACAGGGTACAGAATGAGGGAGTGATAGAGAGGAGAGAGGGAACAGGGTACAGAAAGAGGGAGTGAGAGAGAGAAGAGAGGGAGCAGGGTACAGAATGAGGGAGTGATATAAAGGAGAGAGGGAACAAGGAACAGAATGAGGGAGAGATAGAGAGGAGAGAGGGAACAGGGTACAGAATGAGGGAGTGATAGAGAGGAGAGAGGGAACAGGGTACAGAATGAGGGAGTGATATAAAGGAGAGAGGGAACAGGGTACAGAATGAGGGAGTGATATAGAGGAGAGAGGGAACAGGGTACAGAATGAGGGAGTGATAGAGAGGAGAGAGGGAACAGGGTACAGAATGAGGGAGTGATAGAGAGGAGAGAGGGAACAGGGTACAGAATGAGGGAGTGATATAAAGGAGAGAGGGAACAGGGTACAGAATGAGGGAGTGATATAGA
Organism: Gymnothorax reevesii; assembly: GCA_029721435.1. NCBI lineage: Eukaryota > Metazoa > Chordata > Actinopteri > Anguilliformes > Muraenidae > Gymnothorax > Gymnothorax reevesii. Next base: position 151,647,910 of record CM056575.1, read on the forward strand.
GGAGAGAGGGAACAGGGTACAGAATGAGGGAGTGATAGAGAGGAGAGAGGGAACAGGGTACAGAATGAGGGAGTGATAGAGAGGAGAGAGGGAACAGGGTACAGAATGAGGGAGTGATAAAGAGGAGAGAGGGAACAGGGTACAGAATGAAGGAGTGATAGAGAGGAGAGAGGGAACAGGGTACAGAATGAGGGAGTGATAGAGAGGAGAGAGGGAACAGGGTACAGAATGAGGGAGTGATAGAGAGGAGAGAGGGAACAGGGTACAGAATGACAAGAAGAAGACGAGGGAGAGACTGATGCAGGGAGAAATGGCCTGAGAGAGAGAGAAAAACTGACAGAGAACGGCTTTAGTAAGATAGAGGGAGAGAGAGAGAGGGAGAGACGCGGAGATGGAAGAATGCAAAGGAGGCAGGAGTTCTCACACGGCCGCCATTATCGATCCGTATTAATATTTAAATTAATTCCTGCCGGCTCTGCCAATATCTGCAAATGTATTTCCTGTCTATATAACAGCATGAAATTGAGAGAGAGAGAGAGAGAGAGAGAGACGGAGAAGGGGAAGAAATGGAGAGATCTGTTGATGAGATGGATGAAAGTAAAGGACATTATTACTGAAGTCCCAGTCCTTTCTAATAACATCATTATCACAGTCCTGGTCATTTCAGAGAGGACAACTAATAACAAAGACATAATTAAAAAAGACTCAGTCATTCCGAACAACACAGACATAATTAATAATGTTCCAGTCATTCCGAATAATGCAGTAATTCATTAACAGGCAGAATTTTCGGTATTGTTGTTCTCAGCCTCAAACTTATATTGCAAAGGGCCACTGCAGCTGTTGGTTGTTCATGAGCTTCTGAGCAGTAATCTGCATATACACTTCAAATTAAACCGAACAGGCTGCCGCTGGGCTGAAAATCACAAACTCCACCAGGGGCAGTGGCCTTCCAACAACTGAGTTTGTCACGCCACTTGTTAAGGCTCTTTATTCAGAGGAAAGAACATTCATGCCTCAATAAATTCCAATCTACTGTCTCTTTCAGAAGAGAGAATGGCTGCCATTTTGCTGTAGACCCTCTCATTGCAGCAGGGCAGTTACATGTCAATCTGGTGATGAATGTGATAATCATGACATCATGTCATGCAAGCCGGGACAGCCAGTTCCCAACCTGATAAGCATGATGGCAAAGCCCTTAAAATAAGCTTCACACGAACTGGGATTAAATGCAGCTGTTTAGGGGCTGTTAATCTTATCCAGAAAGGGCCAGTGTGGATGCAGGCTTTCATTCCAACCGTGCATTTACTCACCTGATTCTAAAAATCAACCACTAGAGTCATTACTAAAGACCTTGATCAGGAGAACTACGTATGAAACCGATTGGCTGGAGTGAAAGCTCACCCACACTGGCCCTTTTTAAATAAGATTGAGCGTGACAAATGTAGTTTGTCACTAAAGACTTCTTAACGGTTAGCCTAGTCATAATTAGTTCATGTTACCCAACAGTAACTGGCCCTGTGTGGCCAGTATTGCATTAATGTATGGATAATCTTTCATGAATAAAATTTCACACGTTCATTATTAGTTAACTAATTCAGTATTTGATGTTGATACTGTATCTCATGAACTGATACAATGACTTCCGCTGTTATCAGTCCATGTGACATTATTCAGCTTTTCTGCGTGTGATTGGTGTACAAAACACGATCATTTAACAGATGAGAATACAGAGGGAAACAGGACCTGGGGAAGTGGGGGTGGGGCCATTGCAAATCAGCCGATTAAATTAAAATTAATTAAGCCTATGTCGGCAGGTGGGTCAAGAACACCACAAAACCCAAAATTAGTCACTTAAAGCTGAAGTCGATAAGACTTTTTTGGTCGTATTTACTGAATCTGTCGCTATGCTTAGACATGCAAATATGAATGAGGTGATTTTAGGGAAAAGTCTGTGATTTATCTCCATCCACAGCCTGTAATGCGATCTGTGAAATTCTACCGCTCCCGGCTCAACTAACCAATCAGATCATTAGCACACGCCTTCGGATTTGCCCAAAAAAATCAAGGGAGGGACTGGTTTGGGTCTCAGCGCAAATAGGGGAGGGGCTTGAGGGCTGTACTCGTTCAAAAATCTGAATAAGTCCTCTCGGTCGAGAAATCTTACCGACTGCAGCTTTAATCTTGGTAAGTTTTTTGGCTAGATATTCAGAATGAATTCTTTTTGCTAAAACGTCATTTCAGCTTTCAACATTTTTTCAATGACTTCAAATCAATTTCTTCAATGAGACAAAAACAAAGCCACCATATGGTGACAGAGGTCTAGATTTTCACATAAGGGAGCTTAGGTAAATTGTCAAGCAAAAAAGTTTATACAAATGTATTTTATGCTTCAGAGAGCGAGAGAGAAAGATGCTAGTCTCATTACAAGACCAAGACTGTAGTTAAGACCAATAAGCTTTACAAATAAATTCAGAAACAGCCATGTTTTTTTGTTTTTTTTTTTTAATGGATGACACCACCATAGTCTGGCTCTAAGATAATCCTTAGGACATTAATCATCTTTAGACAGAGAGAATACTCATGACCAGGGGAGATTTTGCAGTAGGAGTGTTTTAAATAAGATCGCCAATTAAATGCATGGTTTTCCTCGGCGCACACGTTATCCGAGGGCAGCTAAAGTACCCTCTGGTGCCTTAATATCAACAAACAAGGGAGACACATGAGTATTGCATTACTACTTATTTTGTGCAGTATTTGCAGTTATTTACTTTTTTATAATCAGGAAAAAGTGGAGAGGTTAAAATTGTTATAATTCATGAGAGCATCTTAAGAAAAAGGCACTATTGTGGTTTAATGGAATATCACCTATTCAGGCAGTACTGATCCTATGAGGAAGTAAGAGCGCGACTTAAATGACCAATCACATTTGGTTATGTGTTAGCGAAGCTACTGCACATACTGTATATACATTCACACACAGTAGTTAAGAATGGCCATGCAAGCTTGGGGGACCCGTGCTAATTTCTGCTCTTAATTATTTCAGGATAGTGGCAGGGTAGTCTAGTGGGTAGTTGCTTGGCTGGAAACTTTACAGTTGCTGGTTCCAGATCCCAGTGGAGTTTGTGATTCTGACTTGATGTGGAGAGATGAAGTTACAGTCCAAACGTATCCAGAAATGAAGACAAATTAACAGGTAGGCGTGAGGCCGAGGTCAACAAATCTGGACAAAGAATCTCAATCCAGCCTTGGTTCTCTTTTCTCCAAGATAATTAACTAATTAACTGAACAATTAGAGCAGCTGATTGGCCAGCCTGTCGTTACATCTCACTCCAAGGCAAAGGGAGCGTGGAAAACCAGCAGTTCTTGGACAATGCAGTTTTCTGGTATATCAGATAGTACCAGAAATATAAAATGTTCCAGGACCAGGCTGATATGGTGATTCATCAGTGACAGCAATGAGGCTATTAGCTGAAGGACCTGGGCATAAATACAGGAACATCTGTAGCAGTTAGCAGGAAATGCTCTGCGAATGCATGGGAAAAAATACTCCGATGCCACGCACTGTTCTTAACATGTGAGAATCCCGGACGATCATAAAGTAGATACACCACTAGTCAAAAGTTTTTGCACCCCCCAATATTTTCTGTAATTGTAACAAGTCTTTCTATTTTGTTCTTGTGTAATGGTTTCATATTGGTAGTATAACAGAAAGGGGGGAGAACTGAAACGCAATGTTTTAACCATGTATGTAACAAAACAAATGAAGAAGAATTTGAGAAGGGTCAGTCATTTTGTCAATATTAAGCAGATCAGTAACAATGGTCTAATCCAGTGCTTCTACTGGAGTCACACCTGTCCCGCATGTGTTAGATCTCCCTGCTTCAGCACAGGTGAGTCACATGATCTACTCATTATCAAGCAGCTTCAGGGGGTTGATGGCAAGCTGATCAATTTCAATCACCTGTGCTGGATTCCTTTTGGTCTTTTTTTTGTAAATATATTATTTGTAATAATGCAAGTATTGGGCTCCAGTGAGTTTTTTTGTTGTAAACATACGTGTAAAATAAAGACTTGACAAGATCTTAGGGTGTGAAAAAGCTTTTGACTGGTAATGTAGAGTAAACGTGTCTAAACATGATAAAATCACAACCTGTTTTTAACTTTCACGCTGCTTCTGAAAGGGCCTGTGCTGATTTATCCAAGTAAAATGGACAGCGTAATTCTGAAATGAAGCTGGCCAGACAAAAGTAAGTAGGCATTTAACATTCATTTCATTTGAGCAAAAAAAAAAAAACAGTAAATTGGTTTCACCGGTTCAACGGGGAAACAAATATGGGATTTTCAGCTCAAGGAGGCATCCAATTACCCCCCTTTTCACGGGTCTGTGTGCTCAGAGCGTTCGAGACGCTCGCTGCTGGGCTATCGGGTCTGGAGTGGGCGTCAGGAGACAGTCCTGCAGCTGCCCAAAATCTGCTGTCCTGCCACTTTCCAGAAGGTCTTTCAGAGAGGAGCCTGGAAACCGGCCAAAACAAACCAAATCTCCCCGACAGCCCGCCGGCCTGGGAGAGACAGTTACTTACCGTTTTCTGGCCCGAATGAACACCCCCTGCTGTCTGGCAGGCAGCACACGCAGCGCTAATGGGGCGCAACACTCATTGCTGTCGGGAACCCCAAAAAATTAAAGGGCAGTCATGGAGAGGGGCCTCCTGATTTGCAGGATTAAAATCCAGCCAATGGCATGAGAGCCAAGAACATGATTAATTATGACCTCATGCATCACGGCTCTTCAGTCTAGATTAAAGTTTACCTAATTTGCCCTGCCCTTTATATTTTCGCTAGTATTTCATCGCGTATGCATTTATTTGCAAATTGTTTCATTATTAGCTCATCAAAATTAATTTGTGTTGCGTTTCTGTTTTCATTCATGAAGTGGCAAAACAGAAAAGGCTCGATTTTCTCCATAATCAATCACTTTGCAGGATGATCAACACTGCATTTGATGCTCCGTAGCCCTTGAGTAATTAATTGTTTGCAGGGCAATTACACAAATGAAGTTTGTGCAACTTATCAAATAAAGCACCGAGCAGAAATTAAAAGCTGAAAACACTACATCAGTCTGTTGAAAAATAGACAAGAAAAAAATGTAGATTCTATTTTCTCTGAAAATTTATTTAAAAAAGTAATTTGAATAAATTACATCCAAATTAAAAATTAATAAGACATGTTTAACGCTTTAACTTCCTGCTCAGCCTTTCAGTGGAACACATTTTGAGTATCTGTATCTAATTTAACAATGTGTAGAACTTAACTGATTGGATTTTTTCACCATAAAAAACCTCAACTAAGTGTCCAAGATGACTCAATTAGGTTAAGTTCAACACATCCTTCAGTTAGACACAGTAACTCAATATGTACATCACCAAAAGGCTGAGGCAATTAAAGGGTTAAGTCATAGTGCATGTTAAAAATGTGATCGATGTCTATACAAGAAAAACATTCAAGTCTAACGTGTTAGCACCTACTGTACAAAACAACACAGAGGTCGTACAGCAGATATAACAGGAAGTTTGTTGCCTCTGGCGAGCTTAGCCAGGCAGAGCGTTACCAAGCGCTCATTCCAACTGCGATAATAATGTAAAATTTTAAAAATGGGACTGTTAGCACTATCTGAATGCGCTCTTTTGCAGTTCTGATAGGCTGAGTCGACAAACTATAGGGCATAAACTTTAGCTAGGTGTTCCAACATACAGAATCACTTCCAGTAAAACGGACCATTAAAACCTGGATGGTTGCGCAATTTAATGATGTAGCGCTACATGGAGCAGTTATATTATCATACTGTTTTATTCAGTTATTATATTTTTTATTAACATGGCACCTTTCCCTCCATCCTGTAAATCAGCTGAGGTATTGCTACATTATTACCCACGCTTATTCTTTTCAGTTGTTCTGAACTACAGCCTGCTAAAATATCCTTGTGTCAGCAATGAGAGAATTGACTTCAAATTCAAAGAACTAAAAGTCCACTCAGGTAATTTGCTCCTACAGTCAAGTTCAGCCAATTAAGCACATCTCCTCAGCTCAAACTAATCACTGAAATCCCTGAGCTCATTGATGGAGGCAAAACATGGCACAAGTCTAAATCTAACTCCGATGGATCGTTCACTGCCGATTACCAGAAATATATTCTGACTTCATGTTGGAATGTGAAATACCTTTGCCCCAAATTTGTGTTTGGTGTGTAATTTAATTGTGAAATTGAACAATTGGGCATATTAAGCCTTTCAGATATGTAACTTACCATCAAATTTTGATTCAGAGGATGTTGGAGTGTGAGCAATTCTCGACTCTTTATCAGTTGGACTGGTCTTGCATAAATTCTAGCATTACTGAGAAAGGGAAAAGGGTTCCCTTCATCAGAAACATTATTTCTGCACAATCATAATGTGCTTTATGAAAACCAACGATCCACTTTGCTGGTGTGCAAACCTGTCCTGGTGCCTGGTGTGTTTCTCAAGCGCACCTCGCCTCACTCATCGAGTGCTTGGTAAGTTTTATCAGGTGGGTTTACGGTCGAACACAACAAGCACCTGGATCTGAATTGGGTTCCTCCTGGTGAGGTGTCAGAACCACAGGTTCCTCTCAAAAAACATTACCGCATAGAATGCTCTGCACTGCATATTCAGGTAATGAATATACCAAGCAGTTGTCGTGGAAACGTTTACATGTTGCTTAGGGACTATATAAAGTGGTCCGATACAGCCATAGGTCATTTTCAACCTAGTACTGCGTCACAAGGCAAAAAATAAACTCAAAATAGGAGCAGGTAGTATGGCTGATTTGCTGTACAGCCCATAACTGACGGGATATACGAAGAGCTGTGCGTTTATACATGGCTTTTGCAAAATTTACATAAATTAAACTGATGATCTCTAATTTAGCCCTGCATTCATAGCTTTTGAATTCTATGTGCTGGGAGTGGGCCACGGAGCCAAGATGCAAAACGTGCAATACTGTCCAAATATTTATGAATCACACCCAATATTTACATTTTACTAGGCATTTTGCAATTCATCAAAAATGTACTGCACTCATTTTGCTAATGTATGTATATATTTACAACCGAGTCATATTCCTTAACCTACAATCAGTTGGTATATTTCATTATTATACAACTCAGTGTATTTGGTTTTGAGTATACTGTGTTATAGTTCATAACTATTCTCGTAGTATATTTATCATATAGTACACTGCCCTGTACTCCATTGCACCCCAATCCCATCAGTATTTCTGCCATATAGTATTCTGAACTATACCCCATTCCCACTTTGTTAGCATATTTAGCATGTAGTACTCTGCAATACTCTCCAGTCAGTGTAGTTGCCATAAAGTATACTGCACTATACTTCATTCCTCTCCTGTTGGTACATTTGGCATATAGCAAACTATTGTATACTCCATTAATGTCTTGGCGGCATACCTTGCCATGTTCAGCAAATCCAACAGAAATCAGTGCACCTAGCTGGGAAGGGATCATTATCAACCTGGCAGAATATTTGTTTTTTTTTTTTTGTTTTTTTTTACTACAAGGTGCGACTAATGACTATCATAGAGCAAAGTATTTATCCGGCTCACTAGCTGGCTATGTGTTTGTATAGAACCTCCTCCAGGATTAAACTTCAGGATTATCCATCTTAATGTGGATTTTCAATTGCATTGCGCATTGAATAGGGATTTTTAAGCCATTCCGTGGCTGTGTAATCAGGGCCTAAATGTGATTGAGTTCAGACCCTCGTGCCTCAGTCACACTGCCGTGTTGTTCTCTTGCGTATGACGGTCTGGTCTCAGCTGAGTTCCAAACCCGGCTGTGCCTTAGATTCCTTGGTATTCTGCCAACATGGCCACTGAATGACATGGACCAGCGATGCAGCCCTCTATTTCGAAAGTTGTCCAAGTTGTGGTTTATTTTGCTTTTCTTCAAGGCAGACGTACATATTGAACGTACATAAACTTGGCTCGAGGATTCTTCGTCCCCGTACTCTTTCTTCGTATCCCGGTGATCTGTCTGTTATCCATTCGTCCGTCCATCTGCCAACAATGGTGGCACTTTTTTTTATCATTAGGAGACGAAAAATGGGAACGAAGACTCTGGGGACAAAAAATCGGGGGACGAAGAGTGCTGTAACCGGTGATACTCGTGTTTGTGCGGGTGTGTGTGTGTGTTGTGGGGGGGGAGCTAGCTGTATTGTCTTTATATTTTAAAGCTATATTTTAAAGTACTGAAGCTACTTGAATGGAGACCTATGTAAGAGCCAGCCAGGGTGGCTCGAGAGAGCGACATCTCACAAGAGAGTCCCGGAAATATGTCTCAACAATGAAATCTCATTGTGTTTGCGGCGATATAAGACTGAGGTTCTCTCTTGCTCTGCCCCCAGAGTTCCACAGGGGTCAGTGCTCGATTCATGAGCCAGGCAGCCCTTTGGGGATCAATTAAACTGGTTGATTAAAGAGTAAACTCACACAAACCGGTTTGTTCAGGCAAAATGTGCTGCTGATTTTCCAAAGGTTGGAAATAAATGACGGCGTACCCCATGGCCCTCTTGGAAAGGAGAATTGAGGAGAGCTGATCTAAGGACTACTTAATAAACCAAATTAATTTGGTCCGATTGCTGATTTGCAAGAAAAGGCAATGGACTAAAACCCCGAGGGTGTGCTATAAAAGAACTATTAGCATTGCAGCAGGTTGTAGAACGCTGTGGTGGAAGTTTTTTTTTGTTTGTTTGTTTTTTTTTTCTTACCAGCCAAACTCGCAGAATGAGCCATCAACTGCAGTTTGATGCCCTAATCACTGCAATCCTTGAGAAATAAACCAGAGGCTGCATCTTAATCAACTTTCACTGAAGCTTGTTGGTCATAAGCAAACTATTTCACTCTTCATTTTGGATGAGTTTGTTGCAGCAGTAACATGATTGCTGATTGGATAATTCCCTCTTTTGAGAGCTGCTATAAATTCACATGCATTGATTTTTTTTTTTTAAAGTGCAGACAGACTCATTAAGGAGTTGGTGAAGTGTCACACATCAATGTGTCAGTGGGCAGTGCTCATAGGAGGAAAAAAAAAAATTGAATTTGATTGATGGCCATATCACTACTTATGGGAGTATTTTCTGATATGTCAGTAATGTTGGCATGGCAACTGAGCCATAGCATTAATTTCCTAACGGAGGGGAAAATGGAAGCCATAAAATATGCAGTAAAATATGTCATTACAGAGGAAATCCTTTGCTCATGTTCCTCTATGTGTATTTGCGACATTAGACAAAAACCTGGAACACTGTGTCTGCTTCGCAAAGCGCGAGCATATGATTTATCAGAATCCATCCTTTATTGCTTCGCCATGGATGCCGAGATACGAGAAGACTTCCAAAGCCAGTCTTTCATTCAAAACAAACTGACTGAGAGCTCAGAGCAAAATATCACACATCATAATGGCCAGCCACAATACACAGAGGAGTCTGGGAAAAGGCTGTTCTTTCTGGCTGGGAAAAAAAAGCATTTTCTTTTCTGTTTTTGCAGTTAGAGGCCCCTGAAGTACAAACTAAAACCTGTCCACACAGTCACATGCAAAGCTTGACTTTTTTTTTTTTTTGCATTTTACTTTGCGCTCTGCACTGATGAGAAAGAAATAAGAGGATGTCACTGGCATATGCAGTACCAGATATATACTGGGTACGGAATTTAAATCAGCTCAAAAATCAACAACTGCAGGGTGCCCTTGAGTTCATAGAGGAGCTGTTTTTATCTTACTCAGTTTTGTTTTTTTTTTTTGTTGTTGTATTTTGCCATATGTTTGCGGTGGTAATAATTCAATAATGTGTCAATGTTTCCATGCTTTTACTTGGTATGAAATAAATGAAATGTTTCCTGTGGAAATGCACAGTTATTTTGGAAACTCCTTTATTCACAGGTAGGCATAGTGGCACTGGCTCAGTTGCCTCACCGTGGACAGGTCATGAGTTTGAATCCAAGGCCTTTCTGTGCGGAGTTTGCATGTTCCCCCCCGTGTTCGCATGGGTTTCCTCCGGGTACTCCGGTTTCCCCCACAGTCCACACACATGCAGGCCAGGCCAATTGGAGACTCTAGATTGCCAAAGTACGAGTGTGTGAGTGAATGGTGTTTATGCCCTGTGGTGGACCGACAAACGAGGGCGATTGACGATGCAGGGAGTGTTCTTATCTCTCACTCACTGCATGCTGGGATAGGTTTCATCCCATCTGTGGCCTTGTCTTGACATCTTTTGCATTAAATACTGGATAGATGCATGTTTTATCCAAAAGGATGCACAGGAAAGGCATTATTAACTCAAGGTCAATGATGCAACCACAGAAAACATGTCAGATTTAAGGAAAAAAAATCTCATTATATCGGTGATCAACTGCTGTGAACATCAGGTCAAGCTCATGTAGTAAGTGTAGGCTGAATCAGTACATTTTATTGGTACCGTTATGTCATGCAGCAAAAGTCAGGCAAGATCACAGGAGATGTAATTGAGAGTTGCAACATAAAGATGAAAATATAACATGCATGCATACAGATTCTGATGTGAGTGATTGTGTGTACACACTGTCTGTCAGGTTCTCGCCACTGTGTCTTTCACTCATTTTGTTACATTATGAAGTACTAGATTCACTATAGTACTAAGAAATTGATGTACGTAGTTGGGCTGAACGGCCACTTTGTTATGTTATGTTATGTTATGTTATGTTATGTTATGTTATAGTCTGGTTGGTAATAGACGGCGTGATCCGGCAAGTTTCCCTGCACTCATTCTCAAGCCGGTTTAAAAGGCTGCTACCGATCGCGCATCCGCACACAGCCAGAGAAGCGTGAACTGTCAATCCTCCCTGATACGGACCGCGCCTCTGACTCCGACGCATGACTGGCTGCGGCACTAATTAGCACTTCCAACCGAACGGAACACCTACAGGTGGCCCGCGCCTCGCGGGGAAGGCAAGAATCTGATAATGAGTTGCCTTCGCCCCGCTAATTGTGACAGCCCGCTCGTCACGAAGGAAGAGCAGCCTCTGCGCCCTCGACGTGTCGCGGATGGAGTTGCGTAGGAGGGCGTGTACTTGAGAGTTAGTCAAGCGAAGGACAGAAAAACAGTGTGGGGAGGGAGGAGAGGGGGGTCGCCGTGCAAGCTGGCGCTTAATCGCTATTCTCTCTTGTATTTATAGGGCTGCGTTTCATGTTTTTACAGCTTTAAATTACTGCGCGTATAAACGCTCGTTAAGTATTCATTAGGCTGCGGGGTGGAAACGGAAGGAATGCAGTTTTTCTATGCTGATTGTAATCGCGATGCGTCTGCATGTGTAAGTGCACAGAAACAGACGACTGCTAATTATAAATTCGAAGGCTCAGAATTACATTAACTAAACCATCTTTTGTGGTGCTTGTCAATGTGTCTTGGGCTGCATGTCGTGTGAGCTTATGTCAGGAGAATCAGCACTGAAGATGTGCACAAAAACATATATCCCTGAAGGCATACTTCTATCCTTGTGAGGTCATCACATTGGCTTCCACTTTCTATTCTGTATCTCTACTTCTTTTGCCTAATTTTGAGCATAACCAATGCATGGCTAACCCAAACCCTTACCTTAACCTTAACCTATCCTAAATCCTAACCTTAACTGTAATCTTAACCAGTGAGTCACAATTTGCCTATGTAGTTGTGAGGACAGGCTAAAATGTCCTCACTTCCCAATAATGTCTCCCCACTCTATCAAAAGAAATCTGTTGCAGTTCTCGTTATGTAGCAAGTGCACAGACGCAGAGAGAGAGAGAGAGAGAGAGAGAGAGAGAGAGAGAGAGAGAGAGAGAGAGAGAGAGACCGCATCTTGGCCTCTGTGCTACAATTAAAATTCAAGATAAAATAATTGCAGCCATGTTTGGATAAAAGGAGCCTGAGTGTCAGAGCAGTTTATTTTGCTTAATCGCACAGATGCTAATTAGCCTCAGTTATCCAGGCAAGAAAACAGAAAGCATGGCCCTCGCCATTATCTCACCCCCATGCACATTCCCACAATCATTATCTCACACACTGCAGAAGTCTGAGGGACTTCAGCTACTACCCATTAGAATCCAAAAAGCTATTCCTATACTCGCACGTACATCCTCAAACCCATTTACACGTCACTTGCGAAAGGTAATTTTTCATACACAAAGAATGTTTTTATAAATTTCAGGATACATTTTGGAAGTTTGCCCCTTAAAGAACTAAAACAGCACCATCGTGAGCAGTGGATATTGGCACATTTACCTTCGGATGAAGACATCTCCCTTGTCTACAGGAAGTGAATGGATGGGCCTGAGTGAGTCGCTGAGTTAGTGTACCACCTGACCACAGCGTGATTAATGATCTCCATCTCAGACGACAGAGAGCGTGGGCTGAGACAAGCAGGCATTCGCCCAACCAATCAATGCCTGGCGCTGCCCTGTTCAACATCTGTTGAAACAAGAACGGCAATGTGCATTTTGTGTTCAACCCCATGGTGCCCATGGATTTCTGAAAGAGCATTTCCTCCAAAATGAAGACTGTGTTCTACAATTCCAGAGCCCTGTTTTCAAACACCAGAAGTGACTTTTGATGATAATAATAATAGTACTAATAATAATGCATTATTACCTCTGCCAGAAAGTATTGTGATGACTTGTGCATGTGAGTGAGTGAGTGAGTGAGTAGGATTACTCAAAAAGTATTGAGCTAATTACCACACAATTTTATGTGAAGCTGGACTGTATAAATGGGAGGAGGTGATTACACTTCCAGACCAGTCTGGATACAGATCCAGATTTTACAGCTGATTATAGTAAGTGCTTGTTGATCAAAACCTGCCGGTGGAGGTATGTGCTCTCTGTGTGCACTCCAGTATTTATATCACATTTTCTCACCAACTCAAAGCACTTAATTCTGCTTTCCATCCCTCCTCACACGAGCGTCACAGGAGTCACTCTCATCACACACGGGATCGAAAAGCTGAAAAAAACTGCTAATCAATTAAACCTGTGAGACTCAATCCCAGCAGTTTGCAGTTATGATGAAGGCAGCTTGGAGAAAGATTTTAAGCATTGGGCCCCTCCTTGCCAACGAAGGCTTGAGGGATTTTCATTCATTTCATAATGCATTCGGTTACTAAGGGAATTTCCCCCTCAGGGATCAGTCGCACTGTTAATATGAGTCACTGAATTTGTACTTCCTGTGATGAGATCCCTGAGCTGCACTATAACTGTGCCTGATACACAACTCCACATCTGTGACGTTCAGTATTCGGGGCGGCTGGTGCCCCTCCTGGGTGCCCATGTGCCAGTTAGTTTGTGACACGTGATCTGAAGTTCCACTCCTGGGAATTATAAAAGGTCTTCATTAAATCCGGTCCAACTGGCAGCCAGTGCCTAATTTCCAATTAGAGAGACAGCTGACGCAGTGACCGGTGGGCAGAAATAAAAGCCAGTGAACAAGAGGAATCAGACGCAAGACCTCGATTCGAAAAAGTGCAGACGTTAGCCAACAGAGCTTGACAAGGGCCGCGTGTCAATTCAAACAGCCGGGACGGAACGACTCGATTTCGATCGTCGCCGTAATCAGTTCCAGTCATTAGCCGCCGCAAACCGGAACAAATCGCCGGCACAAGACTGCACGGGTCTCCAGTGTTAACAGTGTCAAGTGCATAATCAACCCTGTTTTCCTTTTTTCAGCGGCAATTATTGAGCCCTGGACAGCGAGTCCAGACGTGAGGTGTACTCCGTTACTGTTCTGTCTCACGGCATGAGGAAATTGAAAATGCTGCTACATCCAGGAAACTAACAGTAAATGATTGAGGATGAAGGGAAACTCAAGCGTCTGGCCCAGTGGCTTCCAAACCTGTTGTTGGGACACTCAGACCGAGCCTCGGTGTAAGGCTTGTAAAGACAGAAAAACTTCACTGTCTCAAGACACTCCTTCAGTGGTCCAGAACAAGATCGCTGATTGGCTGTACGCAAATGAGTTTCTGTTGGTGTCAGAACTCAAGTGGGGAAAAAAATTTTGCGGACTGGACCAGGCATTTAGTTTAAGATATAAGCTTTGATCTACAGATCCCCATGTTCTAATGACAGCACATGATGCAACTGGTCAAGATCAAGTATCAAGTTTAGCTGAATCAGTTGTGCTTGAAAATGTGCCTTTGCACATCCCAGCTATGTTTTCCGGCTCCACATCCTCTCAGTCGTCGCTGCTATCGCACTCTTTTATGCCAAATGCTGGTAACCTGAGGGTTCAGGTCAGTGGCGGAGGCAGAGAGGACAGTAGGTTTGGAGGAGAAGACCCCTTTCGAACAATTATTAATCCTGCTGGTCTTAATCATTTTCTAAATTAACTGAACATTCCCTCCGAAAAAAAAAAAAACAAAAAAACTCCACGCTTTCAAGTGTAGCCAGTTGTTCTCGTTAAGGTAAGACGAGAAATGCAGTGCCTTATCTCGATGTTTCAATTGGTGCATTTCGGTTAGCGTTATCCAAAATTGGGTGAAGGTGTTTCAGGTCTAGAGATTTAATTTAAGCAATCATGAGATGCGGGTTAGATCTCCTACAATGCAGGATGTTCCAAAAAGGTAGGGCTGAAGTTACATCATAGTTTACCATTTTCGTAAAACATAATTTGTGATTCAGTCATTTTTCTGAGTTGAATTCATTTTAATTGCCCTTATCATGCATGGAGAACAAAGTTGTGTGTTTAATTGCCAGGGGATTATTCATTTAATTTGAAAACTTGTTAATGAAGGGAAATGATTGAGAACAGGTCCAGACTTATTATTGTTTTAATAGGATGATTTTTTTTTTTGTCCATCCAGTTCTCAGCTGTGTTTCCATCATTGGTTCTCCTTCATACAGACGACCAAAATCACTGGGATTTTTATTATTTGCTTCCGTATCTTTGCCAGTTTTTGATGTAAATAAATGAGGTTTTGTCGTACTCGAGGCTGTGAACCACACCACGGGAGAGTTCCAATGCCCTCAGTGACATCACAGTGACATCACAGACCACCACAACATGGTGCCTCCGAGAAAAAAATTTCAGCAGATCCAACGTATTTTGTCAAGGCTGATGTTACGTTACTGGATTACTAAAAATTGTTCTGATGTACTTTTTTAGTCTGTTTTCTGAACGGAGAAGAATATTTATCCAGATGAATTTGCTCTGGAGGTACCCTTTAGGTCAGGGATACTCATTCTTTTCCAGAATGAGCCGGTGCGGGTGCAGGCTTTCATACTAACCAACCAGTCAGACGCCTGATTCTACTAATCAACCCTTAAAGCTTTTGCCATAGACCATTGATCAGTAGAATCAGGAGTGAAGCTGTGTGGTTAGAATGAAAGCCCGAATCCACACTGGATCATTCTGGAAAAGGGTGAGTATCCCTGCTTTGGGGTAAAACACAACAGGTGGGTGGGTGTGTATGGAGGTCAGAAATTGGGACCGCTGGTCCAATGAGTCCAGGAGACTGAGTTTGACACGGTGAAGCCCTGCCGTGTGTTAAAGCTGGGGGATCAGTATTGTGCTCCATTGGAGACCCCCATCTCGCTCAGTCAGCACTGCTTCCTCATCTGGCATTATGGCCGTCAAGGACATCCCCTCTAGACAGCACATAAAAGACACTAAGATTCAAACAACAGGAGTTAAAAAAGCACAGACTTGCTGCCATTGGCTACCCCAGACTCCGCCCCTATTCTGCAGAGTGGCTTAGTAAAGTGCTGCTTAATTCTACCCTGTCTGCAGAATTCTGTTGATAAATCCATAGATCTGAAACTTCTCTTTCTGAATAAGAATTCCAACAAGAACAGGTCACAAATCTCTTACTTTTTCTCATTGTCTTTTCAACTGTCAGTCAAACATTTTCTCTCTGAAACTCCTTTATTTATTCTTCTTCTCCTAAATTCCTTCCTCCCTCTGTCTCTCATTCTCTTATTTTCCTCCTCTCTCAGTCTTTCTCTCACTCCCTCACTCCTCTTTCTCAATCCCCTGCTCACTCTGTCCCTCACTCCTTGCACTTTACTCTGAAGCATAATAAAATATCAGAGGTCACCTGACCTGGTAGTAAGCCTTTACATCACCTCCTCTCTGCCCTAAACCACACCCCCACCCCACACCCTCCTCCCATCAGGGGAGCGCAAACCTCAGCTCAGCCAATCAGGAGGCCAGGAACAGCTGGCTGCTAATTGCCCCTTGTTGTAATTACGCACTGAACACACCAGCTGCCTGCTCCAGTGTGTCAGGGAGAAAGAACATGTCAGCACAGGCCCGAGCAGAAATGACCCACCTTACAGCAGCGAGCTCACCGACAGCTGCTAGCATAGCCAGAGCTGAGAATAGAATGGGCTCAGAACATCCCTTTAAACGCATGATTAACCCTGACCTGTAATCTATCAATTTTATTTATCAGCAATATATTCACTCCAGAAACTCTGCTCGCTATCAGGTGTTACCATTTCCCCTTGTTAAGGTAAGACAAGAAATAAAATGCTTTATTTGGTGCCTTTTAATTAGTGTTACTCAGTTGTGTGAAGGTGTTAGAAATGTTTGTTGTCTTTGATCTAAATTAAACAATCGCGAAGCTCAGGTTAGAATGCCTGCATTGCAAGATGTGCTAAAAAGGCAACACAGAAATCCTAGAGCAGTTTGTCACTTTTCGTAAAGCATACTTAACCTGCCAAATATATATTTTTTTAATTGAATTAATCCCACAATTAATTTCACACAGGAGCTGTGTCTAATCGCCGATGGATTGTTTTTATAGTTGAAAACCGTGATAATGAATGAGAGTGAGGGAGAACAGGTCAGGATTCGTGATCGGTGCAGAGGGATGTTCTTTTGCCCACTCGATTATCAGCTCTGACTGAGCCACAGATGACGGGTCATGAATAATCTTTCGTTGTTGACGTTCATCAGAGAACACGCCTACTCGGCGTGGGGAAGGTCTGAAACGGCGAATCGTTTACGTGTCCGTTACTCCGCAGCTTTTTATGCACTGTAATGGGTCAGAAAATCTCCCTGCAGAGAGCGCAGAGGATGTGGCTGTGCTCACGGAGTTTGGTAAAATGGCTGCTGTATCCAAAGCCTGGTGCTTTACTCTGTGTGATTCTTTCCCCCTGGGGTAATTACTGCAGGGGAGAGGGGGTAGAATCTGAGAGGAAGGTTGAGAAGGGAGGTGGTATGTTGACAGCCATGATAAACACACACACACGCACATGCGCACACACGCGCGTGCATGAGCGCGCACACACATGTTCGCACTCGCACACAAATACGCACACACAAACTCATGTACACACACGCAAGCAGGCGCACACAAACACACACAAACAAACGTAGACACACGCCTGAACACACACACACATGCTCACACACACACACAATTCAGTCACTGGTGAGCCAACAAGGCAATAACAAGTTGATAAGCTTTTAAATAAATCTAAGCACTACCATCCTGTAAATTGCCAGCTCTTTTGTCCGACAGCCCGAGCCCTTCCCCTTACCCCTGCTGTTACTTGCAGTTTTCCTGCCATCTTGTTTTGCTGCTTTGACAGAGTTCTGGTGTCAGCCTCCCGGTCGCTTCCTGCTGCTCCGCAATACTTCTGTCTCATCCATGAAAACAATTAAACTGTGGGGTGCTAGAGGAGGGGTGATCCTGTTAGCTCGGATCCAAACACTCCTCACATTTAAAAAAAGAATTATTTCCTCTCATTTGTTCTTCAATTCCTTTGAATTTTCAAATTGGCGTAAAAAACAAGGAACAAATTAAACAAGTTTTCTGTGATGCTCTATCAGCAACTCGATAGAGAGCAGAGAGAATTCTGGGATATAGCCCATCATATCTATCATAACAAGTGGCAAAATGGCAGCTATAGAATAGCACTGAAGCTTCTTAGGTATGAACTGTATATATCTGCAGCAGGGCTTGAGTCATGGGGTGGAACGACAGATCTGTCAATCATTCAATCAACCAGTTAGATTATTTGTTGCAGGTCACAAAATTGTTTACATAATTCATTTCATTTATGTATAATTAATTATTTAAAATTCATGATCGACTTCTCATCAGTTTGCTCATATTTGTTTTTCTTTGGCCTTCATCCTCGTAATCCACCTTAATTTAGTTTGCAGCTTGTGGTGCGGGGGTGTGATGGACATTAAAACAACTGATATGCTGTAGACCTTTCGCAACATAAACTAATAATAAATGACACGCTGCATCCAGCCGATGAACATAACGAAAATGCATTAAAAAGTGGAACCGCGCCCCTCTCTCAGGGATCTATAAAACAGGCTTCAAAAGGAGTTCAGCCTTTCATGTTTGCTCTCTGCCCGAGCGCTCCAAAAACAACCCAGGCAATTATTCACTTGACTGAGTAAATGTGTTCTTCATTCAACATACAAATTACGCCGTGATTTAAAAAGGTACTCACGGGCACCCTGAAAGCAGAGGCCTCCACGGCCCGGGACTTTAATTTGTACAATTACGGCGCTAATTAGCTAATTTAGCGCTGATGTGAACCAAAACATTAAGGGCTGCTGATACAAAGACCGCGGCGTGCCTGCTTTCGCTCTTTTAGGGATTTGACATTATAGACGTTGGCTATGATGTCATTTAAATCGCGTTCTGAGCAGGTGTCTCAATAAATATGTTTTGGGGCGCTAAAAGCTACTGGGGGAATATGACCCTACCGGCCTTTATTGTAGAGAAAGGTTTAAAGATATGCGGGCACATCATTCTTTTTAAAGCGTACAATGGGCATTGGACAGGCACCATTTCACTAACTTCTGCAAAAACTGCAGCAGGCATGACATCAAGCCCATAGCATACTAGGAGCCTTTTTTTTTTTTTTTTACTTTTCATACATATTTTTTTCTCTTTATTTGCTTGTATGTTTGTTTGACTGAACTTAAAACTGTCTGTTAAAATCATGAAAATCATTTTTGCTCTGCACCATCCGTCACTCGCCAATCCTTCCAGGAGAGCATCGTCCTCTAAAACTTGTGTTTGAGTTCGCCCTCATTAGCCTATGTAGCTAAGCAGCGACGGAGCCCGTCTGCGGAGGCCTGCACACTTAGCGCAGAGCATTTTTACACTTCAAAAAGTACAAGCACATTAAGTGGCAAGATTCAGATTACCTCAGCTTCTGCCAGAGGAAGCGAGGCTGGTTAAATTGCAACGGCTTCTGCGAGAGGACGCGTCGCAGGTTATGGAACATCTGTAATGATATCTAAGGGAAGCAGTGTTTCCATGGCGATCATTTTTTCTATTGTTTTGGAGCGCGCGCGGCGCAATTAAAGCGCTGATGCGTGCGGAAGACAACGCGGCTCAATTTCACTTATATTCTGTAAACAGGTGCAGCTAATCTCGCGGAAACACATAAATCTGGAGAGGAAACTATTGCTAATGCCCCATTTTCAAGTTGAAGAAAGCTGTAAAGTTTTTATTATTCAATTGAAAAAATAAAAACTTTGAATGAATGCATACAATGCTGATCATTTCTAACTAATCATTTGTATAAATGTTTTAGTCCTGAAACAAGGTAAAATATTCCACAACAACCTATGATGTCACTTTAAAGTAATGGAGGTAAATAGGTACAGAATCCTTCGTTTTTTTGGGGGAAACTTTTGATATCCGACAACCGTCATTGGCCTTGAGGCACGAAAGCTCCAAGATTTAACCTTTTGACCAGACAAGGAGTCTTTGATCTAGATAAGCTTCTTTGTAGTTTTCTGTGGAGCAATATATGCATTTTTTTCTTGGAAGTATTATTGTGAGGAGGACCGGCTAATCGAAAGTGCAGACTGCCGCAATGGACGGGCTGACAGGTGATGTCGCCGGCAAGGCCGGGCCGACGATGGCGGAACGGCGGAAAGAATGTTTTTTGCAGCCACGGCTTTGACTGCCTTGATCTCGCTCCAGCTTGAGTGGCCGAGTGCGCGGAGAAAGCCCTCAGTAAAAGAGACAGAAAGAAGACCGAGAGAGAAAGCAGTGACAGATGGGAACAGGCAGCTTTGATCTTCCTTCTGAAAAAAAAAAAAAACAAAAAAACTAGAAGCTAAGTCTTCTCTTTTTCATTTTCATTTTACGCCAACCCCCAAACGTCTCCTCTGGGGAGGTTAAC
This sequence comes from Gymnothorax reevesii, assembly GCA_029721435.1. Taxonomy (NCBI): domain Eukaryota; kingdom Metazoa; phylum Chordata; class Actinopteri; order Anguilliformes; family Muraenidae; genus Gymnothorax; species Gymnothorax reevesii. The sequence continues at coordinate 151,668,110 of CM056575.1, forward strand.
TTTAATAATTAATTTACGTTAGATATCATTCTAAAAATTCATTCATTCTCAATTTCATGCAAACATGCATTTAAATGAGAAAGAAAAATGAGTGCATAATCTATTGAGAGGGGGGTTACAGAACGAATATCTGACGAGCAAACAACAGCAAGCACGGATGAGGAGAGCCTCTTGCTTCAGAAAAAGAAGGTCTCCTCTGGTTCAAGGATGTTTTACTCAGTTTACTGAAGAGCGCTGCATACACCAGCCTGAAGGCCTCCACAGAAACGAAGAACTCAAGAGAGAGCGATAAGCAAGCGAGAGAATGCAGAGGTCTTGCACAGGCCTCGAGCCAATGAGCGTCTATAGCTATAGCTCCACTCGATCTGGCCTTGAACGGAGAGCCAAAATCTCTTATGAGTCGGTGCATCAAACCACGCGCCAACTGCTCCGAATGCTGGTCCGTTTGCATGCGCCACCGTCATGCCCGGCGACTGTGCCAGCATCATTAAATCTGCCCAATTAAAACCCTCCTTTGGCATCTGTTCTGTCTTAGCCATGGACCGCTAACTGAGAGTCTTTGTACATCACGACCAGCCACTTCAGACATCACCTCTTGGACGAAAATACTAAAACATATAAAGGAACTGAAATGGGAATGAAAGCAGGCCTGTCCAGAATTAATCAATCAGGCTGGATGGAGCTGAGGTCCAGGCCTCGAATGAGAACCGAGAGAACTATAAGAGCTGGAAAACGCTGATTTGAGGTACTGAGAGAGTTCAGCAGGAGGTCACCTGAAATCAGGCGGTAGCAGCGGAAAAGCTGAGTGCACCACACTAACTTTGCTAGCATTAGCATAGCCTCAGCGGGTCAGGTCCACTGGTATCCTACATTACAAGATATTTCTCTGCATAAACCTTACAGTTTACGGCCACAAAAATAGCCACGGGCAATATCCGCCCACGGCCAGCGCAAGCTCCATGTTCTCACGTTCAAAATCTAAAATAAAATTTAGATGAGTGGCAACTCAGGAGCAGGGAGTCAGGCTGGAATGGTGGACGTTCAGGAGACCTGACAACTAACTTTGGGGTGACTCAAAAAGTGGCCAATTTCCCTATTGTCAAGAGTGAAAACAGAAAATAGGAAGTAAATATGACCCAGTCATTGTGCCTTAAACAGGCTGCATTCACTACAATACCCATAATTCCCAAGAAGTCAGCCATTATTTCATTTTTGGAGGATGTGTTGAGGTAACAAGCTCCAGTTAATGCGCCACTACTAAGCGACATTACAAAATGATAATATCTTTAAGGTGCGGTCGACAATTTATTCCAGAGGCACTTTTTGCTGTATTTGTTGAAACTCTCTTGACAGTAGGAAGCAATGAACACATTGAACGCTCAATAAAAAAAAAAGATAAACTCATAGTCCTTGTTTGTGGCCTCCAAGCAGCACCTCACAAGCATCGATATACGACAAAAATGTTTGATGTTTAGGCTTTTTGGGGTTAGAAGGTAGGATTCGCTCTAAACTGGTGTCATATAAGGATGCCAAAAGCCTCCTTTTTTGGGTAGTGTCACTGTATTACTAGTCAGGAGTGCGTTTCCCAAAAGCGTAGTTGCTAACCAAATTAGCAACTAAAATAGTTGTCCATTCACAGTCTGTGGTTCCAACTATGTAAGTAAGCATCTGTGCTTTCGGGGAACGCACCCCAGGATGAGACTGGGCTCCTATTGGCAGTTAGCTTATGAGCGTTCAGGGTAGTGACTTTGGATGATGACTCAAAGAAAAGGATTTCTTTCTTATGCGGGAAACTTTCAAAATCCTCCCTGCTCTCATCACTTCCTTTAAAGTTGCCCACCTCGCCTTGAATTAATAAAAGTGAGCAAAGTCCATCATTAAAAACAATTAGCTAATCAACTTTGTCAATGCTGATACTCATAGTTGGCAATGCTCACTGCTCCGTGCCTGTTTTTTTTTTTTTTTTTTTTGTGAGCAGAAACACAACTCTCCACTTTCCAAAACCACTGATTAGCTTACCCAGTGTGTGCCAGGCATAGCGACTGCTACCACCACCCGTGCTTTTCTAGATTTTTCCAAGAATGGTTGGACATCTGAGCTGCCTCCAGGTGTTTTTTTAATTTTTTTTCCCCTGTTTGTGACTTTGCAGGATGAGTGGAATATTTCCAAGGATTTCTCAAGGACTGTGATGAAAGACTAAAGCTGTTTGTTCTGCGAGACATCCGCACAGAATGATCCGGAGCACCGCCTGCCACTCAAAAAAAGAATAAAATAACATAAAACGCTGTTTGCTGAGATTATTGCTGATTGAGTCGGGCAAACAAACTGTCCCGATCTCATTCAAAAGCTCAGGCTCCACGGAAATAAAACCAAAACACCATCCACGAAGGGTAGGAAAGTCTTCGCGCCGTCGATGCTCCTCACTGACATTGCGCGGTTCTTTGATGATGATTGCTTTTTCGATTATTCAGCCACTTTGGCCGAACCAGCCATCGATTCAGTCAATCAGGCAAAAGCCCCCAGTCAGTCATTCTTTGCCTTTTAAGGGCTTTGAATGTCCTAGCTCCCCGCAGCTACAAAGTATTACAATGGAGGATCAGGCTTTTATCGCTTACGTTTGATTTCTGGTGCTGCTCTCAACCTGAGCAAATTGGAGTTTACGCTCTTTTCCCTGGATACCGCCGTGGGTAGCACTGCAGCCTCACAGCAGGAAGGATGCAGTTTTGAATCAGGCCTGAGGCCTTTTCGTGTAGAGTTAGCATGTTAGCACGTTAGCATGTCTTTCCTCCCAAGCTCCAATTAAGTGCCTGCCAGGGAAACTGGAGACACTGAAAGGCCTATTGCAGTGAGTGCGTGAGCGATTGGTGTGTGAGCTCAGCGGAGGATTGGTGAGCAGTGAAGGGTGTGTTACTAACCACGGTCCACAACGCGGGGTCCTAGCTCCCCCATGACCCTGTCCAGAAATTTGTGGGCTAAATAATACTTGTAGAGGGATTATTTTTACAAATGATCCATTTATACAGCTATTGTATGTAAAAAAAAAAAAAAAACACACACACACACACACGTAACTCATTAAAGGACACAATGACAATCGCCAGTGGAACCAACCCCACAACTTTGAACCGACAAGCTATAAGCTGCCTATTATACTACACTGCAGAAATGTCTCAAAAAGATTTGTTTTTAGAAAATAAATATTAGCAGTTTTTATGTTGCTTTTTGCTTGTCAAGTAAAATAGACTTACCCTGTCAGCAGATCTTGAAACAAATCAAGCTGTTTTTCCTCATTTGTCTTGCTAAGCAAAATGTCTCCTCGTTTTGTCATATTTGTCCAAAGAAATTAAATGCTTTTTGTTTTTTTTTTTTTAATCTAAGTATTGGCCGAATACTCAATTCAGGTTAACCTTGCCTCGCTGAGTTTTAATTTTTTCTTTTATTTTATGTTTTTGTTTTTTAATGCACACGGGCACCATTGCAAAAAGTTGCAAACCCAATTCCCACATCTGTTGTGCTAAACAGCTTGGAGTTTCACTCGCACCCCTGATCATACGGGCCCCTCGTCTTCGTTGCACTCATATTCGATACAGCATTGCAAATTGAATTTGGGCTCCTCTGATTCGCACATTCATGTGATCCTGCTCAGATCGCGACGACCGCAAGCCAAATCGGAGTTGCGCTTCATTCGATTTATGCGTTTGTTCTCGAACACCTTCGTGTTTTTGTTCGACCAGAGCATCAAAAGCAAACTGCATTTGTCAGGTGACAAAAGAGTGTATGTACTGCAGACTAAAGAGATGGCGGTAATGTTGAGATGCCCATTCCAGCCCGCTACTGTCCGCAAAGATAAACTGTTATTCCCCTCTTGGGAACCCTAATGTCCACGAAGTGTTTTATAGCACACAAAGACCGTGATCTGCTTAATAAGACTTAATTAGTGGGTGACAGTTGAGAGGCTGGAGTCTCCGGGGACGCAGTTGTTTTGCGGGGGAAACGCGAACCCCGGAGAGAGGCTCAGCTGTCAGTCCAGCACGTCTTCTTCTCGACTCCATTCAGTCGAGTGACAAAGCAAAGCGACAATTTGTTCACTCGCGAGATGCGCGGCTCAACACTCGGAGCTGACGGCTCTGCTCGCCGCGCTATCGGACCCAAAGCGTCTTGATGAAGGCAGGTGCTCTTGAATATTCATGAGCACCGTGGCGGTGACACAGTCGCCTGTCTGGTTCGGAATCCAGCAGCTATTGATACGTGTAGAGTGACTGTGGCTGCCAATCAAACTCAGAATCACAAATATGCCCGGTGTCTTTCCCGCGCGTGAATATTTATGAGAACAGACAGAGTACAGTGTCAGTGAGACACCGTCGCCAGGGACTCTTTAGCACCAATCAGCGGCTGACAAGATTGGGACCAGATGAAGCCGCACCATTGGAAGAGGAAACGTTCTTTGAAATGTTACCAGTTCTGCAATCTTCTTACAACTCGCTTGCTTTGGTTTGTTGTTTAGATGCAGCTGTTTGTTTTTTATTTTACTCAGAAAATGTCTCCTTGGATGCCAGCTCTGAATTTTACCCATTTCAAGGACACACACTCAGAGAGAACGCACAAATAACATGCTGGATTATGAAAACGAGGCACGATAGGAGAAGAGAAATGTCCCTTATTAATTCTGGGGACCATTTGGACGACACCCATGAATAAATTATGAAGAATGTTCCGGGAGAGAGGAATGCAGTGGCATAGCAGGTCAGAGACGCCAGCAGTACATCTGATTTGTTAGAGCGCTAAGCAGCTTTAGCGCAAGGGCTTGTAAGTTCAGGCGACAAGTGACAGCGCTGTGGACCCACACCAGGCACACATACCGCACAAGCACACACACGCGCACACACCTACATACATACACACACAAATGCACACAGGCTCACTTCAAGAAGACACACACACACACACAGACAAACACTCACAGGCACACTATAGGAACACACATCATGCACACGCAAACACACAAAAAACACACACACACACACATTCCCATGATTGTTTTGCTCTGCCGGGCAGCAAAACTACCAGCAAGTGATTCAAGATACAATGTCACATCACCCAGAAAATTAATAATTAAAGTAATAATAATATTAACCCCGCACACACATGTTGCTTTTCATGTTTTGTGGGGACATTCCATAGACTTCCCTGTATTTTCTAACCCCTTTCCCTGATCTTAACCCTCAACATTACATACCTAACCATAACTCTAACCCCAACCTTAACCTTATCCTAACCCTGACCAAATCCCAACCTTAACCTTAATCCCTAATCTTAACCCTGACCATATCCCAACCTTGACCTTAACCCCTAACCCTAAAATAGCTCAGTTTCCTTGTGGGGACCTGAACATATGCCCACAAGTACAAATAAATCTGGAATTCTAGTTCTTGTGGGGATATTTGGTCCCCACAAGGGTAGGCAAACATGTCATACGCACACACAGTACAACTACTTCAAATGCCATGGAAAATATTTGGATTAAAGCTAGCAGTGTCATCATCAATCACTACCACACAGATTTAATTGATGATTCTATTCAAAGTGGGGTATAATTTCTCAGGCTAAGCAGGGGCCAATTTCCCTCGGCTCGCAGTGTGGGGTTTAGTGCCTTGCTCAAGGGCCCAACAGCTGCATGGATCACGTATATCTGAGTGCTCTGGTCAAACCTGTGAGTCGCTGGGCTACAGGGAGACAGTGGAGTGGATCAGAAATGTGTCATGGCAACCTGGGGTGGGGCGAGGGAGCAGACCTTCAACACTTGACCTGTCAGGGCCTGGGGGTGACGGGGGATCTTAGGGGTTGGGGGGGGGTGGTTACGGGCACTCTCGCTGTGGGGTTGGGAGGGGGAGAGGGTGGGATTGGTGACCTTCACAGGATGGGGGCTCCATAAAAGGATCTGTGCTTTGAAATTCCTTTGGCCCCTCTGACCAGGACTCACCTTAGTAATGTCTCCATGGTGACAGCTAACACCCCTCCCCCCACACTTCTCTGATAACCTAGCCTCTCTGGTGCCAAATGAACAAAAATGTATTTTGTCTTATGTGAAATCAGCCCAGTTAATACTTTTGAAGTGAAGCACTGACTTGAGATGTTAGTAAAAAGACTGGGTTTCGAAAACATGACATCTCTCATTTGCTAGGTTGTAGTCAGGCTCCTGGGTAAAACCTGAGCTACATTGCTGGTAATGCCTCTCGACCTGGACACAAACCCTTCTGAGAAGCGTATACTGTAAGTGTACACAGATACACAGTAATAAAAACAAGAGCGCTCACATGCACACTTCCTTCCCAGAATTGCATACTGACCGCTGGAATAAATCTCTGAAGAGATACTTAGCCCTGTAGAGAAGACCCTGATCATAAGGACAGTTTACGTTCTCACAAGGTCAGTGTTTCTGATGCTTATTAACTTGGGTCAGAGTGTAAAGACACAAGGACCGAGGCTGTTTTTGTTTTGTGATCTTTCCCAGAACGTTTCAGTGTCGCCTTATATAAGGGTCCTAGAGTGAGGACGAATGGTCAAAGTCCTTCTTTATCTTGAACCAAACCAGGGTGCGATACTTGTGTAAGTTAACAGAAAGACGACAGTTTCTCAGAAAGCTCTGACGGTCATCACAAAGATTATTTCACAGTCCATGAGGGACCATTCGTTCACACGCCACAGTACAGTGTGCAGCTTCTCGGTCTCTCAATGAAGCGTTCTCTCTCAACTTTTTTCACTGGCTGACGTCCAGACCACACCTAAGTGCACCGAACACCAGTAGAGGTACAAAAATCTGGTTCTGGTGGTCTGTTCGACCAGTCTGATCGAGTATTCTGTCCCAAATGCAGCTCATCAGAACAATTCAACTGATCAAGGAAGCACTAATAGTTGAATTCTAGACGCCTGAGATTTTGGGCGTCACAAACACACACGACCTTCCCTTCTGCACCCCTTGATTTTGTGGCCCCAGAAACCAGTAAGACTGCCACGGGCTGCACAAACTGAGATGGTAAAATGATGGTCCTGTGGCAGCCAAATTCATCACTGCTGTGGGAATGAGGTTTAGTTCCTCGGTCGTGCTCTAACTTACTGGTCAGAAGCTGGGAATTATTTCCTTCAGTAAACTCACTCATCCATCCGTCCATCCATCCATCCATCCATCTATTCATCATGTGTCCAGCTTTTTCTGGTTTGGGGGCAGTATAGCCCATCCCAGTGCACCATTGGCGAGAAGAAGGATCCATAAAATTCACATTAGATTCACACACTATTCACTCACACCCTCATTCCCATGAGCAATGTAGAGTCTCCAATGAGCTTGACTGCATGAGATGACCATTTGCAAAGGGCTGCAATTCTTGCGCAGTTAATCCCATATGAGTGCACACAGCTTCAAATTTATATGCTGGCTGTCAGCTCTGAAGGTACTTTCATCACCATGAAAGGAGCCTTGAAGAAGTTACAGTCTTAAAAATGTGTACCTCAGTACAAATACTTACAGATCCCACTGTAAGCATTACATGGAAATAAATGAGGAATTCGCTTTTCGCAGACTTTTCATTTTAAAGTTTGCTGCTTGTTCGAAGTTGACCTGCTGACGGATTCAGCTTAGACACATTCTAAACGAAAAGAGCCTGAGAGCCAATTTAATATTTTGAACACATAATTTTAAGTACAATTCACCTTCGAAGTAGCCTGAACCTATTTTACCTTCAGGCTTTTTCTGTGAGGTATTTGCAGAGCTTTTTTTTTTTTGGTAATGAGCGCTGTGTTGGTTTTGTTCGCACTGACGCATCGCCTGCATTCTGCTTCAAAAGGCTCCTGGAAAGGGATATAGTGTAGTGGTTCACAGAAAGAGCCAATCATCCTTTTGGCCCTGCTGAGAGAGCCAATAGGAAGAAAGATGAAAGGGGAGCAGGGGTAAGGGGGCATTATTTCTGTCTCTGTAAGAGGTTATACATACGGCAGCCCTATATATTCACTCCTAATTGGTTGCAGAAACCGGTTACTCGCGGCAACCTTTCACTCGCCCTGTGACATCACGCTGCCGGGAGCACCTTTTAATGCAAGCCCCTGCATATGGGATTTATTTATGAACACTCTTGAAAAACCCCTCTTAGCCAGGCTAATAAACAGGCAGAAGTCAGTGGGCTCATCTTGCTGGAGGGTGTCAGTGACAGTAGGAAAACATTATACACCCTCCACAGCCGCGCTCACAGGTTTATCTCTGAAATATAAAACGCGATAATGCACTTTCTGGCACCCTTATTTTTTTCTCTGGGAGTTGACCCTGAGTGCAGTGACGGGGTGCTTTCCTGGTCAGAATTCCGCCGCTGAAGCGAGCGCCACTTTGGCCCTTGTCTGAGTGCTAACAGGCTTCATTAAAAATATGCGGGCGGGAGCTGCTGGTAATTGCTGCCCGCAATCGCTGCCTTTTTTGTCCGGTTCAATGACTGTGGAGTCCCCGAAACTGCCTGTTTTTATACCCAAAATTCTCGCCTCAAAGTTCAAACTTTGAAAAGCGAGGGGCAGATGCGCTCCAGTGGAATTTAATTAGGCACGGACAAGGCAGATTGCAGGAATGTAAGTTAATTAGTAAAATTATCTGCAAACCTGATTGGGGCTCAAATTTAATCCGTAACATGCTCATAATTTTACTTTGATATTAAAATGTCGATGAAGTTTTTGATCTTTGGTTAAAAATCATCCGTACTGATACTTGAAACATATTTTAAAGATCCCATAATTCAAAAAAAGCTCTTATTTCTTCGCGCTTACGGTTCTCTCTCTGCCTAAGTTCTGATAAAAGACACCACCCTCCCCCAAAGAAATCATATGCTATAATGACTCATTTCGATTATGTGCTCCTTTAGACATCAATAGGGGAGTCATTATTAGCATAGCACAGCCCAGCACAGACATGTTTTGGTTTCGCCAATCATTGTTCATTTCCTGCCGTGATGAGGCAGCTAATCAGAGCAAGGCTTCATTTTCATGACTCACCGCCCAATGAAAACAGAGCATAGATAATGAAGTCAGAGAATGGGAGACTCTGGCAGCAAACACCGAATTTGAGTTTCTTTTTCGCTTCAAGCCTTGAAACCCTGTTTTACAGACAGCAGTGAATTGTCTTAAATTGCTTTTTGAAAAAAAAAAACAGAGTACAATACAAGACCTTTAATGCATTTGTCAACACATCCATTAAGGCATTTATTGAATGAGACATCTCAGCACTCTCACTGTTCATCATGGTCTCAAGCCTCACGCCTCGACAGGAAATGGTCATGCCAGAGAACTGGAAGTCTGCTTCAAAAGTCTCACATCTAAAGGGACTAAAACATCTATTCCAATTTGGAACAAATGAAGTAAGCAAATTAACAATACAGTACTAAGAGCGAACAATATATGTCGTCTTTGCCTCTGCCAAGATGGTTATGTTTTCACCCATTTGCTTGTGTGTTTGTTTGTTAACAGGATAACTGACAAAGTTATGCATGGTTTGGCACAAAATTTGGCAGGATGATAGGTGGTAGTCCAAGGACGAGTTGATTTAAATTTTGGAGTGATTCGGAACATATTCTGTCACCAGAAAAAGAGACATACGGCGTGGCAGAGGTATTCGCTCTACCAAGTGCCCTCTTGTTTTTCGGTGTATTTGCTGAACAAAGCGCTAAAAGGGATACGGAATGCTTTTATTTTGCGGTTTAAAATTTGTTCATTCGTAATGATGAAAAGAAGTAGACAGGCAGTTTCTCTCTGTTGTGTGGGGGAGGGCGAGTACTGTGTTTTTACCCCGGGATAGGGGGGTGCATAGAAGCTGCAAGGTCCCGGGGTCGAGGGTACAGGAGCGGATGAAAGTGCCGGGATCTCAGGTAGGCTGCCTCGGAGATCATCGGGTCACTAGAGACACTGTTGGCTCCAAACATGTCAACAAAAACAGATCCAGTGGATGATGACAAATTGGCATTCAAGAGCTCCAGCACAGATCAAAGCACCAGGAATATGCATGTTGTTCTCCTCTGAAGAGAAATGATTCACCAAACGCAAATCGTGTCTTAACGGCGATTTTAGCTGGATTTAAATTTCTCACGCCTAATGAGTCACTGTACATTAGAACATTTTTTTATGGACCGAGAAAAACATCTGAGTAAAATATTTCTATTCATTGCTGTGGCTTTGTCTTTAATGGAAGGCCCGTTTCGATTTATATCAATTTTTTTGTCTTACCCGCAATGGACTCAGCTCTCTTTTATAGCATAATTACCCATAATCCTCTACACAGCCATTCACAATGACTGTTGCTACCACTTACATCTCTGAGAGTAAGGGCTAAATCTAGCACCTTTCATGTGTTTCACAAACTGCTTCAATTCTAATTTGGTACACTTGATTCTGATGATTAGCAGGTGAACAAAGACCTCCAGCAGTTGAATGAGGTGAGCTTTGTTAGGGTTAGAGTGAAAACCTACAGGACAGTAGATCTACAGGAACAGGGTTGGGCAGCCCTGCTCTAGCTGTTGAATGAGGTGAGATTTGTTAGGGTTGGACTGAAAACCTACAGGACAGTAGATCTTCAGGAAGAGGGTTATGCAGCCCTGCACCAGCTGTTGAATGAGGTGAGATTTGTTAGGGTTGGAGTGAAAACCTACAGGACAGTATATCTCCAGGAACAGGGTTGGGCAGCCCTGCACCAGCTGTTGAATGAGGTGAGATTTGTTAGGGTTGGAGTGAAAACCTACAGGATAATAGATCTCCAAGAACAGGGTTGTGCAGCCCTGCTCAAGCTGTTGAATGAGGTCAGATTTGTTAGGGTTAGAGTGAAAACCTACAGGAAAGTAGATCTCCAGGAACTGGGTTGGGCAGCCCTGCTCTAGCTGTTGAATGAGGTGAGCTTTGTTAGGGTTAGAGTGAAAACCTACAGGAAAGTAGATCTCCAGGAACTGGGTTGGGCAGCCCTGCTCTAGGTGTTGAATGAGGTGAGCTTTGTTAGGGTTGGAGTGAAAACCTACAGGACAGTAGATCTCCAGGAACAGAGTTGGGCAGCCCTGCTCTAGCTGTTGAATGAGGTGAGATTTGTTAGGTTTGGAGTGAAAACCTACAGGACAGTAGATCTCCAGGAACAGAGTTGGGCAGCCCTGCTCCAGCTGTTGAATGAGGTGAGCTTTGTAAGGGTTGGAGTGAAAACCTACAAGACAGTAGATCTCCAGGGACAGGGTTGGGCAGCCCTGCTCCAGCTGTTGAATGAGATGTGCTTTGTTAGGGTTGGAGTGAAAATTTACTGTATAATAAGATCCCCAGGAACAGAGTTGATTACCACAGGATCATAATGATGTTTCAAACAGATGTGGTCTCCTTTCAATTAAAAGTCAGCGAATGACTTCTAAACGGTCTTAGCATACCCTTGTAAACACCGTGCTACTAGGCTAAGGAGGGTTCTAGCTGAGGCGGAAGGTCTCTTCGTGTTTGCATCAAGGATACAGTCCTTAGTTTGCCTAAACAGCCAGGAAAAAGAAAGTCTTTCTGTTTTCCATTATAATAATGGGCTCTGGCTACAGCTTCAGCGCTAGGCCACTTCCTCAGACCAAACGTGATGATGTCCTTTTAATTCACCTGAAAAGTGTCTAGCGGATGCTGCAGTCCTAATGTCGTAGTGGTTACAATTGAAATGTACATAAGTGCCAAAAGCATCTTGTGAAAAATATACTTAAGTATCAAAAGTACAAGTGCAAAGTATTTTTCGTAGTATGCATAGAAAGAAACAAAACAACCACACATTTTCCTCTTCTTGTTCTCTAATTTTTACGTGAATGAAAGTATTCAAAAAACAAACAGACAGTCTCTGCGTTATATAATTCTTCCTCTTCCTCTTCTTTGAGTTTACTGGTGGTATGAAAAAAAAATGCTATAATTGACTATAATTTATAGTAGAATGACATTGGATCTATACTATGTCAAATTTTTGCTTCAGAAATGGATTTATCTTAAATAGTAATTGGGATACCATTGACTCACTGTAGCTGAAGTGGTTGCTACAGAGGACAACAATTGTTCCTCTAGCAAGAGATATTTTTTCAAACTGCTAGATAGATAGTATGAGCAAGTATAGTGAGCAGTTTGCACATCAGGCTTAGCTGAGGAGTTCAATTCAAGTACAGGGATTGGAGTGAACTCATCCATATTCTGAACCGTGTTCAATAACTGATCCGCGGGTACCATCTAGCGATAGAATATTTTAACTGTGTGCATAAATTTGCAGCTCCATATCCGCTGGCAGACCCATCTGTCTCTGCGTTATATAATTCTTCCTCTTCCTCTTCTTTGAGTTTACTGGCGGTATGAAAAAAAATGCTATAATTGACTATAATTTATAGTAGAATGACATTGGATCTATACTATGTCAAATTTTTGCTTCAGAAATGGATTTATCTTAAATAGTAATTGGGATACCATTGACTCACTGTAGCTGAAGTGGTTGCTACAGAGGACAACAATTGTTCCTCTAGCAAGAGATATTTTTTCAAACTGCTAGATAGATAGTATGAGCAAGTATAGTGAGCAGTTTGCACATCAGGCTTAGCTGAGGAGTTCAATTCAAGTACAGGGATTGGAGTGAACTCATCCATATTCTGAACCGTGTTCAATAACTGATCCGCGGGTACCATCTAGCGATAGAATATTGTAACTGTGTGCATAAATTTGCAGCTCCATATCCGCTGGCAGACCCATCTGTAGAAAGGTACCCTGCCGAGCACCGTTGTTCTTCTCAAACACGCCAAATTCAGATCACCCCTGGATGATGAATTACATTCATATTTTAATTCGTAATGAAGTGGCCTGAGTCAAAGTAATGAAGTATACTTTTTTTGTTTTAAATGTAGTGGAGTAAAAGTAAAAGACCCGGTAAAAAAAAAAAAAAAAAAAACTCAAGTCAAGTTCAAATCCTACAAATAACTAAACCCTTTAAATCGATCGTAATGTTGCTTTTTTTCCGTGATGACGTCTGAGGTGAAGGCCTAGCTGTAGTGATTACGGTTCGCCCCTGAATTATACTGTTACAGAAAATATAAAGAAGAAGTCAAATCATACCTGGCGCAGCTCACAACTACACAAACGCACAAAGTACACTGTGGGAAGTTTGAATACAAGCTTCCATAACTGTATTCCGTCTGCACATGCTACAAGAGGATGTGTGGGAAAAGATCATGATCAGGCTGACCACGGCATGGAGATGCAAGTGGGGGAAGTCCTTCCGCAGTACTATTGGCTACACACGGCATGGAGATGCAGGTGTGGGAAGTCGGTTGCAATCCTTCCCGAACCCTTTGTTTCCCTATCTTTTATGCCCAAACTCAAGAAGCACTTCCTATAGCAGGGTTGTACACCATTTGGGAAAACAGGAAGGCAACCCGTCCTCAGAGGGAATTTGGGAGGGGACATTACCATGAAGGGAAGTAGAAGCATATTTCTTTTCGTACTTATTGAATGAGGGTTTAGTACAGTTTTAATCCCTTTAATCCCATGACGTTGCCATGAAACGTCATCTACAGTCCATAATTACAAAGGTCACTAGTATTAATGTTAACAATCAGCTTTTGTATAACAAAAATATACATTGGATTTGCAACATTACGCGAGGTAATGTGAATTATTTTGCTGGTGAAATGTCTGAAAAGTCCAGTTTATGGCACTGCGGCATTCTCTCTGCCAAAGTTGTCGCAGCCGTTTTTGGGTGGCTTGCAAGACGTTCAACGCTGACCTTTACCCCAGAGATCGTCCATTAACCCCGAGGCTGGGGGCCGCTCCAGCTGTCGAGAATGAAGTTGGCGCCATACAGACCCTAACTGAGTCTGCTCCCATGACTCAGGAGGGTCTCTGTAGGATGCAGATGGCTTTAAGACAATAGGAGTAAATTTACCCGTCCTGTATCTGTGAGAACGGCACAGAAGTGTCAGGAAATGAGCCATTAAGATAAAGCTACCAGAGTCATGGTCTGTGACAAAGTGTACAGAGTTTCCCTGCCTTCCCCGCGCGGCTTACACCCTTTGGCTAAGAAGGAACTTAAATGATTCACTTTGAGGGAATACCAAAACCAGTAGACATTTTGGCTCTTCAGAGGCTTAAGTTTAACTCCCTAGCTTTTAACAGAAAAAAAAAATCATTTTAGATCGCAGAATTATTACTTTTTAAAATAATTTTTAGAAGCCTACTTTTCACTGCCATGAACAAGTTTTTTTTTTTTTTAGAAAATAAAGACTTATGATGATAAATAAAAAGGTGCATCACAGAGAAACAAAAAAGACTACAATTGCCAGGAAGGACGTTCAGAGGACAACATAGTTAAGGTGACTGGCGGTTTGGTTGATAGGTGAAGGTCGCCCGCGGCATCACTGCGCTTACAGTTGGGCCTTTTCCTTCCTCTGCGTAGCTGGAACTGACTGCTTTAGCCTCTAATGCGCTGCAGCTAATACCATCAGACCTAGCACCAGGAGGCCAGGTACTCAGAGAATTAGGCTGGATTGGCCAAAGCAGACAGCAGGGAACCAGGTTACACTTGTACCTACGGCGTACAACGCTAACACGACTCCTCCGGGACAGCAAGCTGACCGCTCACATTACCTGCAGTTTTTTTGGCACTTTTCACCAAACCCGCCTGAGGTGAAACAGGCCTGGATAAATCTCACTGACTCAAAACAAAAAGAGCAATATAACGAGCTCGATTTTTCTCCCCCTTCTATAAGGCCCTTGGCCAGAATACTACAGAACACCTGGCTGTTTGTACTGTTTTCCTCCTGTGAAAAGTACGCAGTTTTTGTGTTATCTTTCTCTGGTCTTATTCACGATGACAAAGTGAGGTTTGAGTCCCCATCTTTCAATTAGGGATCGTTTGAGTGAGTGAGGCACGACACAGAAGCCATCGCACCAACACTTCACCGCGACATCGATGAAGAAAAAGCACCGCTCTCGCTACAAAACACCTGCAGCACTCAAACAATGTACTTTTCCAAAATGGTTTGTGTAAATCCACATTTTCTGTTGACATCCCTCCTCCAGCGGCGCCGTAACGCCAGTCTCTCACATATCTCTCTGCAGGCACCGTGAGACGCAGCTGCCAATAGACCTAACGAGTGAAATATTCGTTGTGTACATCTCGCATGAAAGATTTCGGACGCTGCTCGCTTTGTGAGAGTCTTTTGGTTCTTATTTTTCCGGCGAGTCTCGTCTGTGGAATGTTGCCAAAGCCGGTGGGCTGGTTGCTCGACTGCCAGCGATACAGTTGCTCCCTGACGTTCTGCACTCGCAACTGTTCTATCTGTCAATTCTTCGTGGGCGTCCTAGAAAGAAGAGAAGCGTTCTCAGTGGAACATCCCTGGTTAAGTCAGGGTTAGAAGAGAGGCATTCTCTACAAAAGCCATATTCAAACCTAAACGCTCACTGAAGAAGGGCTGATCCAGGATCAGATTCCCCTCGTCCGTGACCTCAGCTCATTCATTATGAACAGAAAGATGGAGCTGATCGCAGATTAGTGCCTTTATTTTGAAATGGTTTCAGAATACAGGCATCTCTCTCTCTCTCTCTGTCTCCACCCCCCTCTCTCTGTTTTTCTTTCTATCAGGGAAAGTAAAGAGGTTGCTCAAAGACTTCAGCACAGAACTTAAACTCACAGAACGCTGAACTCTGACCTCTCTCTGATGGCTGAAGTAGGTCCCTTTGTTGCATCTAAAGCTGGAGCTGTATCTAAATGCTCCTCAGACTGCCTGCTGCGTACAGCACAGCGTTGTCAGTATCTTCTGCAGCACACTGCAGTCCTCTCACAGACCCAAAATAACTCCATCTCAACAATTACTTCTTTCTTCTGTTTCGTTTGAAGGAAGTTGGAGGGGGGGGGGGGCGGAGCCAAACCTCCCCCCCCCAAAAAAAAGGCGGTTGAACAGACAAAAGGAAATGCGGAAAAGCACTTAAGAGCCCAAAAAGTTTTGTTGATTTATTGGGCTCGGTCTAGCCGAGTCGAGAAGACTGACCTGAGCAAAGGGCGTTTCTGGAAATGGATTACAGTAGATGGACTGCAGTGCAGTGGCTCTTCCCCTATGAAAATGTACTATAGTTCCAAGCCATATTTATCCTATAGTAAGTGGATGGCATTTTTGCCACAATAGTTTATTATTACTGTAGTGATGCTCTAATTATTCAAACTACAGCAATGCAGTGGTGTGGACGATAGTAGTATCATGGCGCTGTTGACTGTGGTAATACTATAGTTCTTATGTGACGGCTATAGTACTACTCTAGTTGTACTATTCAAGCTATAGCAATACTATAGTTATGCCATTGTATTATAGTATTACAATAACACTTTACAATAGGGGTGCATTAGTCAATGCAGCCATAAGCATTAACTACCAATTAATTAACCGTTAACTAATGCATCAGAGAGCTAAATAAGCATTAGGTAACCTTAATTTATCATTCATTACCGCTTTTTCACATCCTTATTATGAAGTTGAAAACATCTTTTAAGTATCCCTTCAGCAACACCTCAAACTATCACACTATTCAATAATGTATTAATTTATACCTTAGTTAACATGAAGACCATTAGTAAATGACAAGTAGACCCTTTGGTTTTAGTTGTATTAATTTAATGATAGTTTGACTGATAGTGGTGTCATCACTGGTTTGAGCATCCGGTGGGGGTTGGGATTCTGACTTGATCTAGAAAGGTGAAGTTAGGAAAAATTCTGCCATTGGGCCCTTGAACAAGGCCCTTAACCCCTAAACAGCTCCAGGGGCCTCACCCCTGTTTCTCTTTATCCTTCCTTACTCGTAACTCTTCTATCTGGCATTTCTCCCAGCATGTCCATTAAGAGGAGGATCATTCTCTCTGTGGAACCTCGGCCGTTAGAAAAAGGTTAAAAATAACGTTTGCAGTGACGTTGGTGATGTGCAGGTGGTCACGAGCGTGATGTGGAATGTCTGTGGGTGGGACCAGGCCTTGAAATTTTCTCCAATTTTCTATCAATGACCTCCTCTGGGTATCGACATTAGCAGAGGTATTTTTAAAACGAGTTTACGCTCAGAGGACAGAGACGGCCCGTAACCTGCCGAGTGACATGACGCGCAATTGACCGCACGTCCTTGGAAAACGGAGGCCAGTAAAAAGCCCAATACCCTCCCTTCCAATCCGCCCTCTGTTCCTCTTCTTTTGCCTCATTTGCATAACAGACATGACTAATACCCTGGCAGGACTTCAGCCCAGTAAATCACACTCCGCGGCGGGAGGAAGAGGAAGGCCGTCCTTTCGAAGAAAGCGCCCGGACGCTCGGCCAAAACGGTGAAATGACTCAGCAGAAACCAAAGGCGTGAGGCTGGAAACAGTTGGGATGGGAGGACGGAAGGAAAGAGATTATGGAAACTAAAAAGTACGAGTGGAAGAGGGTGGAAATTTTGAGGGCAGGATGAAGAGAGGGGGAGAGACAGACAGGAACAAAGGGCAAAAGGCTGAAAACAGGGGGCGGAGAGAGAGGAATGATTCTCGGGATGAATAGCGCTCTGACTAAATTAAATTTCTGGCGGAATGAAATGATGGAAGGCGTTTTCTCCGAGCCCAGACCCACGACTGGGAGGCAATACAGCTAAAAGGCTTTTAGAGGATTAATTCAGAGGTTTTTTCACTAACCCCCGCCTCGCCCGTCCGCGGTACAGGTGCCCATAAACCACAGAACTCTTGTACAATGACATTTAGTGGTGAGGGTGTGGACCGGAGCCAACGCGAGGGTCACAGCAGTGTAGGGGAGAGAGATTTCAGAGTCAAAGCCAGAAATTACCCACAATGCACCGACAGATATCCGATACTAGCTGCGCCCCTGGGCCTATGCCTGTCCACCAGTACGTATGCTGCAGAATGTGCCCCCTTCCCCCATAAAGAAGCAAGTAAGTGTTACATCAATATTAGAAAAGACAGAGGCATTGAATCAAGGTATTCAGATTTAATCATTTCTTTTCTGTACCGTTTTTGCATCCGTAATAATCTAAGCTCATATTTGCATCCAAGTACAGCGTCCATGTCCATTTGCATTTGAGTCGTCAAATAAATTGAAGGGCTCGACAGGCTAAAAGCACATTTCGGAATATTTTACGCATCGTTCTCTTTATTGCGTCGCATTTCTGAGACGACCTGGTGAAATATGTCAAACACATTAAGCGTTTGATGTAATGTACGGCCGAGCCCAAGCGAATAATCAATTCCGATCTCTCCGCCGATCCGCAGAGACCGGCCACGTACTGCGGCCCCGTGGTGGAGGCGCGTTACATTAGCGCGTCGATGATGAAGTGCTCGTGATTTTCATTTTTGGATGAGTACCTGGTTTTCGCCGACCCGCTGCTACGATGTTTATTGGTTGTCCTATATTTGCGCTGACGGATTGATTGTGAGATCGGCAGCAAATTATAGTTATCGCCGCAGATCGCTGTGCCCAGGCCAAGGTTTTCCAGCCAAAGGACCGGAGCTGGCTCTCGCTATTGGCTCCTGCTGCCAGGGAGCCTCAAATCTGGCCCCAGAGGCTGGTAATACATCTGGTGTTATTACCATCCATCCATCAATTATCAGATCAGGGTCGGGGGGGGCGACAGGTCTGGAGACAGTCCCAGCATGCATTAGGCAACAGGTCGGAGTGCACCCTATACAGGTCAACAACCTGACGCAGGGCTCATGCAAACACACACACACACACACACACATATCAGTGTGCAATTACGTGTCTACAGCTAGCCTGACACGCCTGTGCTTTAGACCGTGGGAGGGAACAGGAGTACCTGGAGTAAACTCACATGAACACGGGGAGAACATACAAACTCCACACAGAGAGGCTCCAGGGATTCAAACTAATGACCTTTTTGCTACCCATTGCACCACCCTGCCCGGTATTAAATGTTGTCTTCGAACACAAACCCAGACACATGTACCCGGATCCATGTAGATTGCGATTCCGCAACGGGTAATTTTTGGCTCCTGTTGAGAAGAAATCAACAGCGGTCTATTCGCCCCGCGGATTAAAATCAAGGTGAGGCTTGGTCTTGTCGGCGCAGCCATGGGAGGCATCACAGGAGATCCATACGACTTTCTCGCGTAATGAACAGTGTGTGTGAAGGATGATGATCCTTAGCTAGGATTCTGCAGGGATGGCGCACGCGAAGACAGGAGACGACCCACGGGAACACGGCAGGAATGTTGCGCCCAATACGATTGTCTATAGCAAGGAAAAAAAGGACAAAAAGTTTAAAAACGCAAACATGCCGAATCAATACAGCTGCAAAAATGTCACAGCAAAAGGGTGTAAAATATTTATTTTTCCTATCGGGAAAATATTTCGGCTTGACACCTTTAAGTGAGGGTCAGCAGAACGACGGTTCCAGTAAAATAAATAAATCAACTGAATAGCGCGAGCACTGTCGATTTACCTCTCAGCCTGTCAGTCAAACGTTCAGAAGGTTTTATTGAATCAGCTCGTCGTGACAGTAACCTCGGCTGCTTCCGTTTCTGCAGAAGTTTCCAGACTTGTTCTTTCAGCGCTCTTTTTTTCAAATCTTATTTTAAAGAGGCAATTTCATATTTTGTGTAGCTGAGCTGACAAGGTGATTACGGTGAATTGTTCCAATCAGCGAGGGTGGCTTCATAATTTCTCCCTAAGCTCACCATGAAGCTGGACAAGAGTGTGCGTGTATTTGTGTGTGTGTGTGTGTGTGTGTGTGTGGGGGGGGTGCGTGTACATAATATCCCCAGTGCACTCTTAATTAGCTTCTCAGTCAGAGTGCGATTGTGCCGTGAATATATGCAAAATACAGTAAAGAAATGTATTTCAATGCTTCTAAAGATCCTGAAACTCAGACGAGACCGCAGGAGCCAGGGCTTTAAAGGCCTCTCACGTCAGACCCACAAAGCGCCCTGATTGCCATTGACTGGCTACAGATGAGGGACGTGAATGGCTTCTGTTTTATATAAGTTCTAAAATGCATTTATTTAAGTACAAAAAAACAAATGGATAGATCTGTTGAGATAAACAGCGAGCCATAAGAAATTATTTAAAACCACTCAAGACAGGAGGAAAACACAGCTGCCTATCTGAGAAAATAACTGGAAATATATGGGGGCGAGATGTAATTAAATTCTGTAATTATATAATCCATCAAGTTTTTATATGTATTTATATGCGCTTGTACTTCATGTACTTTGCTTTTTGATATTAACGCAAACTGTTAATGAGTAATGTACCGTATGATTTTACTGCACATAGTTCCATAGTTCCACATTTGTTCCTTCTTTAAATAATCACAAACAGTGGAAGTGTTTGCCCCCTTCTAGATTTCAGCATTTTTTGCATATGTACGGCGTTAAAGGGTTTCTGTGCAGACAAAATGTAACTTGTGATTTGAATGGCTTAAGGAAACACAAAATGCTGTTTTTAAAGATCATTTGGAAGGGAAAGGTTAAACTATATTTAAATACTCACACTGGAATATATCTGCATATTCACAGCATGAATATATATATACATAATGTATACATTTTGTGACCTTGGTATTATAAGGTTGTGTTTGTCCTAGAAACACATACCTGATATAACCTTATAATACCCAGGTCACGATTTGTTTACAATATGAATAGAATATATTTAACACATGCTAATTTATGTATTTTAGGACTATTTTACACAACCTACCGCAAATGGCACCGCATGTTTATGCCTTAAATTTAAATATATCACTTTTCCTTACGGCCAAGATGGGTGTGGACAGAATATTGAAAAAATGGCTGGCGTGCATGTGAATGACTGTATATCGGCCTCAGGTCAGCCCTGGTCTCTGTGGGACGGCCACACCCCACATCATCATGAAAATACACTCCGCTGGGTCTCTAAATCTCCAAAATATTCAACATAATCCTCACAACAAAACAATGATATAGGTATATTCTTGCCTACTCATTTTTGATACCATCAAAAAGACAGTTTCTGGGTTTCCTCAATACCTGAAAGTAATTTAAAAAATATATATATAGTGAGGAAAACATTGTGCCTTTGGTTAAAGTTGCCATTTTCTCAAAGTTAGGGTTAGAGTTAAGGTTAGGGTTAAGGTTCCGGATTAGATTAAGGTTAAGGTTACAGATAGGGCTAGGGTTCGGGATTACAATAAGGCGATAAAGGTTTTTCAAAGACAGCTTTGCCGACTGAAAACAGTTTGAAGTATTACGCTGGTGGAAGCTGGGATCGAGCCCTGGTCTCCCATGGGAAGGACCTCTTTCAGCTCAGCCATCTCTGAACACCATCCTTGCGGACGTTCTGACCATTTAACCCTGAGAGCACCGAATAAATTCTCAAGGAATTAAAAATGTAATTATACTGAGCTGTTGAAAACCTCTCACGGGGCAACCTATTTTAAAGAGATCCCCTGCGGGAGCTCTTTTCAACAAACTGCCACATGATAGGTTTTCAACAGCATCTGATTTTGATGCCTCACATCATTGAGCGACTAATGTTACCTATAGCGCCAAGGGTTAAAGACGTCAGCTCATTTTAGACGTACATCTTCATCATTTTAGGCCTCTCCATATGTGTCTCCTATCAGGCCGTTTCTCTTGCGAGGACGAGCTCTAATATCTGTCCCATATGTTCTAACATTCCCCTGTCTAACTGCTCCCCTCCTGTGGGATGTGACCCGGTTTGGCGAGGCTCTGCCAGCCTCTGGAATTAATGCGCTGCGGCGTCATTCTTTGGAGTCGCAGGAAATGTCTCTGTTTACGGCCGCAAACGCACTGAGCCCGGCTCTGCAGTGGATTACAGGCAGAAATAAAGCCTTCATAGCTTGTGACTTTGCGAGACAGATTTGTGAATACCTGCTCCACACTCTTATGTAGGCCCATAGCCATCCCTGCATAAAATAAGACACTGATTCATGCTGGCACCTTTTTGGTCAACAAGAATGGCTTTTTGAAGGGCCACCGAAACTTCCATCAGAGGAGATCATCTCTTTGTTTCATTGCATCTGTCAAATTCCTCAAATTCATAACACTTGTCACATTTTGAAATCATTTAAGACAATAATATTTGCTTTAAAACTGAATCTGAACCAGCAGAACACAACAGAAGGCAGAGTGGGTGCACAGCTTTAACATAAAGAATGGCCCACACCCTGACATGATGCTGGGGAGAATTCTGCTCTCAAAGCTCCCCGCGGTTTCTCATTTCTCTGTGAACTTTAGGCAATCCCTCTCTCAAAGTAAATCTCCCTTTTCTCTTTCTTTCTATCACTCTCTCTTTCTTCTCTGCCGGGAGCTGTTTCACTGAGCCACGGCAGCTACTTAGAAATCCTCTCACAGAGCGGCCGCCGCTATATTCGCCGGCGAAATTGCGCCGGGCGATGAGTACTTCTGAGGACAATGAACAGGCTTGAACTGCCGACGTTCCTTGCACCGCGGCTTCCTGCCTTATCACCTGCAGGAGCCTCTCGGACAAAAGCCGAGCTCTAACAGCAATATAAATGCGGCTTAATGCACTGCTGCGGTCGCCTCGATAATATGGGGGCCGCAATGAAGGAGCACTGGCCGTAACAGACCGAGGGGCTGGGGCCCTTCCTGATGGGGGAGGAGTTTCAGAGTGAACTGTGACATAGGTGAGGCCGTGATGATGTGGGAGTTGTTTCAGAGTGAACTGTGACATAGGTGAAGCTGTGATGATGGGGGAGGAGTTTCAGAGTGAACTGTGACATAGGTGAGGCCATGATGATGTGGGAGGAGTTTCAGAGTGACCGTGACATACAGTAGGTGGGGTTTTGATGACGTCAGTCATTCATAGGTTGTGATCATTTGATCGCAGTTAAACAAATCATAAGTGCCTTTACCCCATAAAACCTACAGTCCCGTATATGAGTCCGTCAAATGCAGCTGCTGTATTCAAACCTGTGGAACTTCAGGCCCATTTAAAATTCTTATGGAGGTCCCAAGGTTTCCCAAATATGTCCTGTTGAATTACAGGGAATTGTGTATACAGTGATGTACAAGATCTCGATATTTTCCATTTGATGTCATGCTGTGGCCCCAAAAATATGACATTGTAGGTTCAAATACTGAACTTAGTATAAACATGATGTTGTTTCAGTGAAGCGCTGCAACCAGCAGATGCAGAATATGTCTGTGAAATTGTCCTACTATATAGAGACTAGGATTATGCCCTCGGAGGCGACGGCTGGGGGTATATACCCGAACACCCCCAATCATCCAATTCCCTTATCTTTGAATAGACCTGAAATAGACTTTCATTTGAACTTAATTTCAGGTCAATCGGACAAATGGTTCTGAAGATATGCCCAAAATGGTAATTTTCCATCAAAAAGCACCACCTGGTGGCAAAATATTGAACCATACAGGTATGATGTCACCATGTGACACGTTGTGAGGTTATGACCTTGCAGTTGCACATAGTTTCATGTCAATTGGACAAATAGTTCCAAAGATATGGCAAAAATGGTGAATTTTACATGACAAAGCTCTACCTTGAGTCAAACTTTTGAACCAAACAGGTATAGTGTCATCGTGGGACATCCTCAGGTCATGACCTTTCATTTGCACTTGATTTGAGGTCAATCGGACAAATATTTCCAGAGATATGATAAAAACAGTGATTTTTGCAGTTTTTGGCCTCTGGTGGTCAATCTTTGTAATTGAAATATTACTGAAGTTATCGTGTTAACTCGTAAATCAGTTTTTGGCCCCTGGTGGCCAATCTATAAATCATAAATTGTCCAAAATCGAATCTGTTCTTCCTCTTTATGATGCTAACCTATATGCAAAACTTGAAATTTCTAATTGAAATATTACTGAAGTTATCCCCTTAACACGTAGTGCGGCGGCAGTGGCGGCGGCGGTGGTGGTCGGACCAAAAACATAATATTCCTGGAACACCATTCGGCGTTCAGAGATATAATAATGCTTTTTTTGGACTTTGAACCTTCTTTAGGGAAAAATTAAGTGCAAAAAAAATTGATTTTAAGTGGCTTAAATCAGTGAGGCTCCTTGGTCATATCTTCAATTTAATCAGTCTCATGTCTCAGGCTCTCAGAATTCTGCACACCCCCATGAAAGGATACTTGAACAATGTGACCTTTGACACTGAGCTGCCAAATAACCTTGAAGCCTCATAATTGCTGTCTGTACATCAGATTTATTGAAGTGCTCTTACTTCCTTTACAAGGATTTTAGCCACTGGTGTTATGGTTCTGGATGTTTGTGCGTGTGTTTTGGACTTCTCTTTGTGGCTCTCGTCCTGGGACGATATTGAATTCCTGTTCTATCGGATTCTTTACGCAGCTGGCTGATTGAACTGGGGCGGCGCTTCACCAGATTCTATATAAGCCGGATGTTCGCCACGCCTCTTTGCTAGAGTGTCTGTTTGTAGCTAAGCACTATAGCTGAAGATATCTGTAGTGAGGTTTTGTATGACTTTCTTTCTTCTTATTGTTGAAGTTTCTTCTCCCTTTTTCTATCTCGCTTTGCTTCCATGGTTCGGACTATTATACGTTCTTTGGAAGCGCGAGTACTTTCGTTTAGTCTGTATTATTCTCTGTGTTTGTACTGTGTCTGTGCTGCTCTCTGGTTGCACCTGGCCTCTGTACTCTACTGGCCATTATAGAACACTCTAGCCAGACATGGAGTCGCCAGCAGTGGCTACGCTAGAGAGCATTGTCGCTGACCAGCAGTCTGTTCTTACTGCATATGGCCAGGGTCTTTTTTGCTTGGATAGTCGGCAGGCGGAGCTGACAGAGAGAATTCGCCTTCAGGAGAATGCCATGGAGACAAAGAAAAGTCTCCTAATAAGTCTCTCCAAGAGTATTAGCGCATTGTTTGCTCAGATTACACAAAGTGTTTCACAAGCACAATCAGTACACCTGCCCCGAGAGCCTAAACTTCAGTTACCCTCAAGAAATGGGGGCGAGGCAGGAAAATGTAAAGATTTCATATTGCAATGTGAAATATTTTTTAAAGTGGAACCCTCACAGTTCTCGAATGAAGAATCACGGGTTTCGTTTATTTTATCACTGTTTACCAGCACAGCTCATACTTGGGTGGGGCCACTCGTTCGAGCTAGATCACCGGTAGTAAATTCAGGGGAAAGTCTGAGAGAAATGATTGATCTTTTTGATCAGGATGTATTTGGTCAGGACGCAGCTACGCATCTAATACATTTGAAGCAGGGCACTGATAGCATCACTGATTTCTCCATCTCGTTTCGCTCCTTAGCCACAGAGACAGGGTGGTCAGAAGCACCTCTTATGACAGTGTTTGTTCAGGCTTTGCCTGAGGAGCTTAAGGACGCTCTGGCTACATTAGAGCCTTGTGTTTCTTTGGATTCGTTGGTTCGTACTGCAGTGCGAGTTGATAATCGCATCCGTGAAGGAAACAAGGAGAAACGTGCTGCATTGGCTCTTGATAAGAACGGGGTCAATTTTCCTTACAACACGCTTACAGCCCCGACTCCACCCACTGAAATGCCCAGGTTTAGTGAGCCCATGCAGGTTGATGGCTCATATGAGAGCCGGGCTCATAAGCCTGCTCACAGACAATTTGTCAAAATTGTAGCAAACCGGGACACATCCGTCCAAGTTGCCCCGAGCTTAAAGGGAGATGGGAAGCCCCTCTGGCGGTAGGAGCCGTGCTGAACCTGGGTTTACCTCCCAACGTTTCAGATGATCATGTTAATCTCGCAGAAGATTTTGGCAAACAACGAGCTCCGTCTTTGCCTCCGCATCGTGATTATGATTGTGAGATCAAACTATTCCCTGACAAGATGGCAGCGGTTAGGAATTAGCCTGCCCCTCAGAGTGTTAAGGAAGTTCAAAAATTTTTGGGGTTTGCTCATTTTTATTTTTTTTGAGAGGAATTCCTCCTCATCATTTGCTTGGTCTCCAGCAGCGGAAGCTGCTTTTCAGCGGTTGAAAAAACGCTGTAGCTCTGAACCTTTTGTCGTTTTGCCCGACCCCTCCCTCCCATTTGTGGTGGAGGTTGACGTTTCGGAGGTCGGGGTGGGTGCCATTTTGTCCCAGCACCCCCTTCGGGACAATAAGTTGCACCCATGCTCCTACTTGTCCCGATCGTTGTCACCAGTTGAACAGAATTACAGTATTGGTGACCAGGAGTTGTTGGCTGTTAAATTGGCGTTAGAAGGGTGGCGCCATTGGTTGGAGGGGGCTGAACATTCGTTTGTGGTTTGGATGAATCACTGGAATCTCCAGTGTGTCCAGCAGACTAGGCGACGTGATTCTCGGAAGGCGCGGTGGGCATTGTTTTTCAGTTGCTTTGACTTTGCTTTGACTTATCGCCCCGGCTCCAGAGGCATCAAGCCTGGCACCTTGTCACGGATTTATGACCGCTCGGGCCGTGATCTCGTTTCTCAGGCGCTTCCCCGGACTCTATATAAGCCTAATCTTCCCTACGCCTCTTTGCTAGAGTGTCTGTATGTAGCTAAGCACTATAGACGAAGATATCTGCAGTGAGGTTTTGTATGACTTTCAATCTTCTAATTATTGAAGTTTCCTCTCCCTTTTTCTATCTCGCTTTGCATCCATTGTTAGGACTATTATACGTCCTTTGGAAGCGCGAGTACTTTCGTTTGGTCTGTATTATTCTCTGTGTTTGTACTGGGTCAGTGATGCTCTCTCTCTCTCTCTGGTTGTTGCACCTGGCCTCCGTACTCTACCGGCCATTACAGATGGTTCTCAATGTCGGTTCTGGGGCTTACTGAGTATGCTGGTTTTTACTCCAACCACAATTGCAATCTTGGGATTTTAACGAGGTGATAAATTGTCTTAATTAGGTTTATTGAATGTTTTGGGCAGTTATTTACCCTCTGAGGCCACATGTTAGCAGGAATGATCATGAATTATTCATAATAAGGAATAAAAATTCGATATCCACATTTTTTCTAGAATGGGAAAAAAAACGGTTTATAACATAAGCACATTATAATGAGTCAAACCAGCTTTGTGTCATGTTTATGTAATTATGTTAATGCAAATCCAGTGTTCAGCAACCTTATTTGGAGATCACTGATTTTCTCAGTGTCTAATTTCATTTCTTTAAATCTGTCATTACCTGCAATTTCTTGCAATATTGAAAAAAAGCTCAGTGTGCTTAAGGGTCTTTCATTTTTCATGGCATGCAGGGGTGCTTCAGTGAAAATGTGGCTTAGGAGGGTGAATAACTGCTCTAAGTAGACGCCTAATTAAGGCCAGCTTGTTAAAAGCCAACAATTACAATTGTGGTTGGAGTGAAAACCAGGGGGCCCAGGCCGTCATTGACAACCATTGGTTTAAGCAGAGGAGTTAAATCCAGATTCAGGAAATAAAAGACCGCCCCAGAATTTTGTTCCAACCCCCTGAAATGTCCCATTAGGTCACTCTGCAGCCTGGAGCTGGAGATGATGGGCGGTTGGTTTAGTTCTTGTGCGGAGGTAATAACACTCAGCTCCTCTCACCTCTGGCCCGCCTCCCCTCCAGACTCTTTTTCACTGGTTTTGAGAAACAGCATTATCCTGCACAGGAGCGGCAGCTGAACATGAGACATGGAGGGTGTAAAACATCCCTTGAGATGAATAATTATTGAGCTGTTTTAAATCAGTGTTCTTGATTTACATCTTTTCCAATGAAATGAATAATCAATTTACGGTTAACACAGAGCTTCCTTTTTAATGCAATGTAAAGGAGAGTAAATGATCAATTCATTAAAAAAAAAGTTCCATTCACTTGCCTACATGGGCTACTTTTTGAAGGAAAGTTGAACTACTCTGGATTTTCCCTGTTAACTTTTGGCAAATCCTGCAAAGCAGGCGATCAAACCTGTGTTTCATGATTGCTTATATGAAAACACAGAAAATAAAGATCAAAATGCGCTCAATTTAATGTCCGAATGAAGCATTTAATTTCTTATTTTATCTTAAAGAAAGGAGTTGGCTGCACCTGAGAGAGCTAAATGTTCATAAAGTTAACATATCTTTCATTAAGGAAAATGACTGAAAACAGATCAAGACTAATCATGAGTTTAAAGAATTGTTTAACTGCCTCCCTGCTCTCTCATCTGCAGACACAACCGATTCCGGACAACTTAAAACCAAAATTCAAAAAGTAGCTGCTCTCAAATAGCGCTAGAAATCATAACCCCTAGCGTTGACACACGTTGGAGTTTGTCTGGGATAAAAGTTGAAGTGAGATGGAAAAAAAAGTTGATTTAATGTTTTACTCTGACCACAGAGTTAGAACAGCTTCTGCAGGCTGAATCAGATATACAATATTTACATTATTAATGGTTAATACTGTTGATGTCAATATTGTGAAAGTTTTTTTCCTCTTGGAATCCTGGATTAGCATTTTATCACACTGCAGCTTAACAAGATGTACCTCCTAACAGCTACAAGTTGTTATTATTATTATTATTATTATTGTTTTTGTTGTTGTTGTGCAATGTTGACATTTATTCATACATCTTTCCATCCATTATATAACTCACTCGCTAATATTCAGGGTCACAGTGGGGGAGTTGGAGCCTATCCCAGAATCCTTCGGGAAAGAGGCAGGGACAAACCCAAACCAATCTGTCAATATCTTCATGCACCATTCACTCACACACTCGTATCTACAGGCAGTTAACAGCCCCCAGTCAGGCCTCTCCAGCAGGCCTTTGGACGGACTGTGGGATCAAACCCACACAGCTATGGGAAGAACATGAACACTCCACACACAGAGGCCCCCGGCAAGATTTGAACCCACAACCTTCCGACTGGGAGGTGCCATTGAAGACAAGAACCATTAAATGAAGTTAATTGGCCAATTTTTCACACCCAGTGTGCGCCACATACATGCTCATTATGATGCACATTTACACATCCGTGCCAAATTTAAGCAAATCGATTCCTTGGTTTTATTTTTGTGACAAGATAACAGTATATTTGAGACACATAATTCAGAGCTGATTTTGTTCCAATAAAGCCGTGGTTAACTACTGTGGCGGGTCTGTCCTCATTTTTAAAAGCCAATTTAGAGCTAGAGTAACCATTCCAATTAAAGGCTTCACACAGTCTGAAGTATTCATTCTCATCCAATTAGCGATCTTTGAAGTGGCACCTGTCTGGGTTTGGAACAATAAAACAGTTTGAGCGAGTGAAGAGTCTTTTATCATCACAGATACAGGCATAATAATGTTTCTTCAGGCGTACAAATGAAGAGCCAAAATGGAGCCGCTGTCACTAATTGCATGTCAAATGGTGCCTCAGTGTCACTCGCCAGTGGCCCACAGCCAGTCTAATGTTTGAGGCAGGCGAAGGGAGAGCCAAAATGGAACCGCGGGTGTATTTCTCTGTCAGATTATTGCTCGTCAAATGAGGCCACAGTGCCATTCACCAGTGCTTAACAGCGCTCTCAGTAAGTAGCACTTGAAATGACATATTTATAAATCACAATTTTCAAAACAGAACTGCAGAATTAATCATGTATTTTTAGTTTGAGTTGTAGCTGGAAGGTGTGGATGATAAACACAGAATGAGGGGGAATTCTCAGATTTTTTTTTTTTATTTGCTTCGTTTGGCTGAAAAACTCGTTTTTTTATTAACTTGAATGAGGAGCCTGCAGTAAATCAAAAGGAAAAAAAAAGACTCAATATTTCATAGCAGCAGTACTTTCCATCATCAACAGAACTTGATGAATTAATTAAAGACTGTGGAGCGGCTGGTACGGAGATGCTGCGTGAATCATTCACAGCGTCAGGGTAAAGGGTAACCTTTCATTCAGAACTGTCACGCTCACAGGAAATCACTGGCCCTCACCCCGAGTCACCCCGATTGGACGAGGGTTGATTGGAATCCCAATTCAGTCGGAGCCAATCGCAGGGACTCTGTCAGTGCGACTAATTTGTGGTAAGAAGTCGCGTTTCATCAGCAGACGGTAAGGGCAGCGGTTGCCCGTTAAACGTTGTGTAATGAAACAGCGTGATGAGCGGCAGGAGGGCCTAACGCCGGTAATTAGGAAAAGATTTTTTAGGACATTCGATCAAAAATTATCTACCCTCAAAATGGGCCTGAGGGATTTTGGGAAATGTTGCAGGTGAGAAAGACTCCATTAATGGCATTCAAATAATAATTTTTTTTGACACGCAATAGAAATACCTGCGGTTTGGGTCATAGGTGTCATGAGAAATTCAAAAGATAACTGTTGCACATTCTATGCAAAAAGTTAGCGGCACTCAGCTGATCAAGTGCCCTGTGTTATTATAGGCCGGAGTGATTCCTTCACCAAGGTTTCGGGGTAATTACACTTCATTCATTATTTTTAATTACCTTGAAAGCCGTTTTCATCAGCTGGGACTCATAAATCTAAGCAGCAAACTGGTAATGCTAATAACAGTTTGTCACCGGCCGCTGTGTTATTGTTGAGTGTCACTCTGCATTATTAATATTGAAGGGTTTTTGCGTTTGAGCTGTGGTTTTAAATTCAGCGTGAAATGCCAGGCCTTCCCCGCATCTTTAATCTTTTCATCACCAATGATTTAGTAGTTTCGTCAAGGACCGTGGCTATAAGTCATTCTGTGATTTTACTCTGGCACTTTGGCATTTGCGCTGAGAAGAGAGATTCGACCTTAATCAAAACAACTGTAAACGCACATCTGAAACGAGTCAGTCTACGTGTATTAACTGTCATCAAACATAAACAAAATTCTACCCATAACCATAACCTAAGCTCTATCATAATACATTTATAGATGTACTGTAACCCCACCCTCAACTCCGATTCTAACCATATTCATAATTGTATCCTTATCCACAACCCTTATCTTGACCATAACTGTAGCCTTATCCTTCATTCAATCCCAATTCATTACTACAGTTCTAATCTATCGTCATGATCATGACCCAGATTCTAATCTAAAAGTAGTCTGAAAGGCACTGAACATTCATGAGAAATGTTCTGAAAATTCCTGTTTTCCTGAATTAACGACACTAGAAAGGATATTATCGCTGTTTTCCACAATCAATACTGCACCCTCGTCAGTCCTGTGTTGTGAATTTCCTCGCAACTGAAGGACTAGCCATTGTTTGCCAAATAATACCA
Source organism: Gymnothorax reevesii (assembly GCA_029721435.1). Taxonomy (NCBI): domain Eukaryota; kingdom Metazoa; phylum Chordata; class Actinopteri; order Anguilliformes; family Muraenidae; genus Gymnothorax; species Gymnothorax reevesii. The sequence goes on from CM056575.1 coordinate 151,699,274, forward strand.
TGTACTCCTTAGCATGCCACTGAGAACTGTAGCATTACATGAAATTGTAATGTGAATATAGGCTACTAGATGGCAGTATTTACCTTTTTTTTATTCAGCCCAGACTGGAGCTATGTTTGGACATGTTTCAGACATGTCTGGGGCAAGTCCCCGAAAATTAAAAAAAAAAAAGGTCTAAATGTGGGTGGGGTCTGCAAAAGAGTATATAAGGAGTAGAATTGAGACAGTAAAGTAGTAGGAGAAATTGCAAGGAGAAGGATACATGTGACCAGACCCGTCATTTCTGTTCAAGACCTGTGAAGTTTCTTTTGTGGATTTCTGCCTGTGTTTGAGCATTTTCCTCACTCAGGACATCACCAAGCCACCCCACCAAAACAAGGGACTGTAAATATTTCTGTTTTTGTTGTAAATCAATCTTGGTCTTAGTTGTAGATAGTAGATTAGTTAGTTGTTATTGTCTGTTTAATTAAAGGTGTTTAAGTTTTAAATTGTGTCTGTCATCCTTTGCTGTTGCTGTTGTGTTGTAAATTGTAATAACAAATTGGGGCCATAACAAAATCAATTATTTCACTGTGTGTATTTTCTGTTTAAACATTTGATTGTAACAAAGTGGGGACCCAAACTTTTCAGAGCCAAAATGGATGATAGCTGCACTGATCTTACTGTGGCAGCACTGGGCTTTACATCACCAGCCTTCTCAGTCAGACTAAACACCTTGGACACTGCGCTACAGGCCGCCCCCTGCTGGCCTGGAGTGTGCTGTGCGGGGGTGGGGATAAGAGGATCCGCCTCAATGCGTGCGGTTCGTCTGACCCATCTCCACACATGTGTAATTGGCATCAATTTCACACATCGTTCGATGGCCACAAAGGGTAACTCACAATACCTGAAGTAGCACCATCCTATTTGGCCATGACTCCGCCCCCCCTGCATCCAAAATAGACATCTCTGAGTTAATCCAGAGCACAAGAAAACGGTAGCTTGTATTCGGGCGGGGGGGGGGTTAGATGACCTTGACCTACAGATTTCGTCCCACCGATTCCCTGTTCCTTCACGGAAGCACAAATCTAATTTAAGCCCGGGAGCTCAGCGGCCTCCCTCTTTGATCCTTCGCTCTCGACCGAGTACAAAGGGGGGGAGAGATCGGAGGAGAGAAAGATGAAGAAACGAGTGAAATCAGAGAGAAGGAGAGGGAGGCGGAAGGGGGAGAATTCACATAACAAGCCAGCATTATTTTGTTAGCGGAGTTCTGTGAGCACCAGGCGTGTAATACGTTGAGTATCTCTCAGCCGTACATTATGTTATAAGCTGCATTAGATAACGGGGTTTAGAGCAGGATTAAGGGGGCGAGAGACCAAAAAATCATGCAAAGGTAAAGAATGCGCTGTACATGCTTTCTGTCGAACAGTTTCTTTGAACAGACAGGAAATGGAGGGAGAAGGAAATGAAGGCACCCAAAATGGACGACATTCTACTTTTACGTTTTTAATATCTGGTTTAGTGTCATTAGAGATTGCAGTGGCTGTTATTTTAACTGTATCCACCGGCTCTTAGTGCAGCTCGCAATATCATTCTTTAAACAGAGACTCAGTGAGTGAGAGAGAGAGAGTCTGTGCATGTGAGAGGGAGCATGTGTGTGTGTGTGTGTGTGTGTGTGTGCGTGAGAGATGGCACTTGTGAGACAGAGTGTGTGTCTGCGTGAGGGAGTGAATATTTATGCGCGCGCATAAAGTGAGAATGAGAGAGTGTGTATGCCTGTGTGAGAGAGACAGTGTGTGTTCCTGAGAGTGTATGAGGGTGTGTATGTGTGTGTGAGAGAGTGAATATTTATGTGTGTGTGTGTATGTGTGTGAGAGAGTGTGTATGTGTGTGTGAAAGAGTGCATTTGTGAGAGTGACTGTATATACGTGAGAGAAAGAGTGAGTGTGTACGCATGCGAGAGAGTAAAAAAAGTGTATGTGTATGAATGTGTGTGCTCATGCCTACGTGTGTGCGTGTGTGTGTACGTGTGTCAAAGACAGAGAGAGAGAGAGTTCCGATGAGGTGTTGTCCCCAGTTCCTTCCTGGGAAACTAATACACCACAGACAAATTGCACCGTTTTTGAGCTCTTCAGTTTGGCAGTTGCTCTGCGGTGAAACGGAAATCTCACAGCATCTCGAGCCTCGCAGGGTGGCCATCGATGCCACACCGCTGTCTCACTGCATGCTGGGTTCTGTAACCATGGAGAATGAGAGGGCGAGAGAGAGAGAGAGAGAGAGATAAATAAGAAAGACATTACAAATGTGAGGAGTGAATTCCTTTGAATGACAAATGATTTGGAGTCTCATTTTTAATCAGTTCTCTCCTAAACCCTGTGAATCACGTGAAGACATATTTCTCAGAGCACTGGTGTACATACATTATATTTTCAAAATCTGTAAAAACTGTATGCTTTGGCGTAAAGAATTTCACATGACTTGACCTAGATCTGGTTGATAACTCCAAAGGTGTGCAGAAATTATGCATACTAAAATGTGCGATGTGCTGACTTTCATTAAAAAAATCACAAACATGTATCAAAGCAGTGTATTAAAAAAAGTACTTTTGACATGAACATTTTTGTACATTTTGACATGGCAACCACTTTTGAAAATTTCTCATTTGAATTTTTGCAGAGTCAGAATCTATTACATTTTATCTCAATTTCAGGTTTTTTTTTTTTCTTTCTTCTTATAATCAATGTCTGGGGGTGAATACAGGAAACGTGTTTTATTTGATGTATTTTGTAGTGAGTAAAGCTGCAGGTTTATATTTTGAAGGCCTTGTAGTTGATAAAAAGCACAGCTTTGCATTTGGAAGCTGGAAGTTGAGAGAGTAACACCGTGTAAGATTGAAAGTATGGTAACAATATGTCTTGCGTATATGCAGTCTCAAATTAAATTCAAATTTTGTGTTATTTTTTTTTTTTTTGAGAAATAAGGCAAAGAAATATTCCCAAAGCTGCAGTATATTTTGAGCAATATGCCAGCAGGGTGAGACAATTTGAGTTGCCAAGCGAATTGTAATTTACGACGTGCTAACATTGTCTACTTGAGGGAGGGGAAGTGCAGTTTTCATTAAGATGAAAACACTTGTTAACATGTCACACTTGCTAAAACACTTAACTCATTTACATTAAAAAAAGATGTTTTTCACATGAAGAGTGAAGGGGAAGTGGGTTTATGCTGGAACGAGATTGTCCTTTGAGAGGAAGCGTGCTACCCACCTCTTTTCTCAACTTTGCATGTGCGGCTTTTTTTAGCGTGACTCTGCGCAAAATCTTTTTTTTTTTTTGCTGAGGAAAATTCCTAACTTCTTGAGAATGACCTCAAAATATTTGTGTGGCAGCCATAATTACTGCTGTTTGGATTCTTTAAATATTATGTAAAGGTGCCGCCTTACTTATCACCTCTAATGTAGGGTACACTGAACCCACCCTTTAAGAAAAGAAAGGAGATCATGCCTACCCACAATTCCTGGTGGCAGTGATATTAAAAGCGACGCACCATCCATCTGGCTAATCACCAAAACAAACTAACATCACGGACAAGGGACCCATGATGACATCGCCTAGTGTAAGGGCAGTCGGATTCTTGAAGCTCTGTTGTTGTCTCTCCCTAAGTCCTCATGAGTTTTTCTTTACATTTTTCTTTAACCTCAGGACGTTTTCCATAGACGTTAGGGAAAATGAGAAGGAATTAGACAATAGGACATTTTTTTTCTTTTATTCGAATGCAGTCCAGGACTCTACGAGTGTGCAGGTCCGTGTGAACAACGTGCCCCGCCCGTCTGCTCTGATTGACATGTCCGCCCGCCGTGGCAGGCCGATGACAGCGCCTCCCTGAGGAACGCCTGTCACCGAAGCGGTGGAGAGTGGAGCAGGGCATTATGGGTGGGCGGGCAGGGGGTGGTATTCAGATGGGGATCGGTGAAGGGAGTCCCCGTGACAGCGAGCAGGGGACCCCAGTGCCGATCGGTATCATCCCAGACCCCCCAAGTCCCCAAGCCTTCAAAACAGTGGAGATTCAGAGTGGGAGGCAGTGCATTTCTCCGGGAGACAAACCCAATTTAAGTCCACAAGCTCTTCAGTGTGAAGTGCACCCCTGTGGTTCAAATGCCCCCTTTTTGACGACCCACAATACCTCCACGAAGCACGACGTACAGGAGCCACGCATGCGTCACGCTTACTACCATGAATGAAGTCCGTTTACGTTAAGTTATTACTATACACAGAGATCAGATACGGCTTCGTAAAGTTACCGATCCCCTCTCCACTTGTGAATTGAACGAAGTATAAAACCGATGTGAATTCTTGGCGCTGCAAGCTGTGTGTGCGAGTAGTGTAGGATGCAGGAAGTGACACGTCCCACACTAGAATCAGACAGAATCCGAGCTCGTCTCCAGCAGGCCGGGGACGCTGGAACAAAGAGTGTATCACTGATATAATTATATGCTGGGAGGCATTTCACAGGATGAACAATCCGACTCTGAGTGAACCAAAGCAGAACGATCACACAACAAATTTTTTAAGCTTCCGAGAGGAAATTAAAAGACGAGTAGGATTGACTCTTCAGTTTGAGAATAAATTATGAAGCGGAACATAAAAAAAAAATAATAAAAATGATATTTTCTATCAGCAGAACAGCAAAAAAATTCAGAAATGAAATGAGGTACAATAAGGTTTCAACTGAACAGCATTGAGGGGTAAAAAAAAACCAAACTAATGAAAAATTGGGTTTGTAAATGCATGTCTGATTCAGTGGGGAAGGTTCACTCTCCCCGATGCTGGAGGTCCAATCTGGATAAGTGCCCCACGGGATTGAGGGGGGGGGGGGGGAGAGGGGGTCGATTCAGGGATGAGTTGATTATTTCCCTTCATCAGACAATAGCTGGGAAGCACAGATGAATCCTTCAGTTTTTTTAAGGAGAAAGTAGCTCCTGGAAATGTAAACTGCCGTAAAAGCTCTTTTCTCTCATTGGTCAGATGGTGCTCTGACACACCCCCTCGCAGTAGATAATACTGTAAGAAGGAACTTAATAATAATAATCTTCATCATCGTCTTTTTATTCTTTCTATTCTAGAGCAGAGGCAGGGAACCCTACTTGTGGAGAGCTATTGCAAGTGTGCAGGTCCAAGGGTGCGAATTCCCATCTTCAGCTGCTTTCACACCGGACACGAAACTAATTTTTCGCACGACAGATTACATTCAAAGTCAATGCAAAGACGCGAAAATGTGCGTCTTTGCATTGACTTTGAATGTAATCTGTCGTGCGAAAAATTCATTTTGCGTCCGGTGTGAAAGGAGACTGAAGAGGAACTTAAAGCGTATATAAGGGCCAGGGTCTCGGGGTAATAAGAGGCCTTACGGAAACGCAAGATCCCATTTCCCTACTGGCACCAGTCGCGAAACAACAAATTCTGACATGTTCTGCCAAATGGATCTTGTGGTGTTGGTGACTATTTCCTGACAGATATGCATTTGCTCGAGCTGCTGGATAGCTCACTTGGTAAAGCATCGCGTTGCGAAGCAGAAGTGGCTATCATGGTGCGAGTTCGATTTCCGCCTCGTATCAGCCAACAGTGGTCGGCAGCTCCTTTCAGAAGTTGCTCGCAATTGGCCAATGCGCCACAGGGATGAAAATTGGGAAGGGTCTGCCGGGATAGGGTATTGTAAATAACAAGTTCTCAGGGCACTTCAGTTTGGCAGGGTTTCCTCCGCCCTTGTTCTGAACTTGCGCAGATTCAACCAATGAGTGTATAAGAAGCGGTGGCTGACAGGCGCGTGCTTTGGAGGAGAGCCGCAAGCTGTCTCTCTCTCAGGCGATAGGGCACCGCAAATGTGAAAAGCCTTGTACAGGGGGGGGGTTGGAAGTGCCAAATTAAAAAAAGAAAACAGAAAGATATGCATCATGTCAAATTGATTAAATTGATTAGTGCAATAAATAGAGTATTAACAATTGTTATGTTATTTATGATAATTTATGCTCATTTGGATGTCAAATAAAACAAGCAGTATGAATAAAACTGATCACAAAAACATCAGCTTACCTTTCGTTCGCATCAACACCTGCCACACTTCAGAAAAAGCCACACTTTGACTTTGTACATTTCTGTCAAAGTCCACCTTCGAAATGCTTCCAGTTTCACCATTAGCATCACTTTGAGTATAGTAAATAATGAGTAGCAAGGATACAGTACATCAACATTAGTTAAGACAGAAATATGCACTAACCCCTAAAAAATAGTTAACTTCTCTAGTGATCATTTACTAATAGTGGAGCGGGTAACTTGAGAATAGCAGGGAAAAAGTGCAAATAGTGATACAAGCATGAAATTCGGCATAACTATTCTTCTTTGTCTCCTGTCTCATAATCAACCTCTGGCCACACAGAATTTGACAGTTTTTCAAAATTGCTTCCTTCCAATATATGAATATGGACATTTAATTCCTTAATCACTTATACATTTCTTTATCATTGTCAGTTTATGCTAAAATATTGAGAGCAAGCCTACAAGTACTAAGATTATGTAAAATAGTTTCAAGAAACATCCAAGATGGCTGTCATCATATCCAAAATGGTCGCAAAAGAGCAAAATATTTGCGTATAAGTTCATATGTGCGCTAAAAGGTCAGGTGATAGATTGATCTGGGGTAAATCTAGCTGGATCAGTTTATTTTTGCAAGTAAGAAAATAATTAAGCTCTTTTTAATTAATTTTCATTCTAATTTGAAAACATGAACATAAAGGTAAATATGACATTGTAATAGTGTAGTGTCATTGCACTACCAGGGCACACTGGTTGACACTAAAGCTGTGAAACTCAGCATGGGGTTCAATGCTAGTTAATGGTAGAAATTTATCATTAGTTTCCCAAATGCTGTTTCTCTAGCCCCATTTTAAAGTTAAACAGCCGCACCTGAATTGACAGGATGTGCCAGCGCGGGAGAGCCGAGCCAAAGAAGACGGGGCTTTAGTCTTCTGGAAGGTGCACAGATCACACGGGAATTAAATAGCATTGGATGAATGATCGGGCTGGGGGTAGGATTGTAACATATCTGAGCCTAGTTGTATCCCATATCTGAAAGTGCTTACATGTTGTATAGGTGGTAAAAGGATAAGGATTGGAAGGGTTGGTTTAGTTTATCTCTTTATGACTGTAAGAATGCCAAGATATATGAATTCACAATGATTGTGTAGAATATATGCAATTTTTGTAGCTTATAGGCTGAAAATATTCAAAATATACAGCAAATGTGCCACCATTTTGAAAACGTGTCGGCCATCTTGGATATAACTATAAATTGAAGTGGCCGGAGGTTGATTTTGATTTATGGGGATAAAAGAGTTCTCATGCAAAGTCTGTTGCTTGTATCACCATTTGCACTTTTTTTCAACTACCCCGCTCCACTATAATGGTGGCCATGATATCTAAAGTGTTAATTTTATTAATTATTGAATGGTTTGCAGTGTTACTTGAGGGATACTTAAGAAATGTTTTAAACTTCACAGTAATGGCGCCAAACAGTATAAATACATGGTTAATTATGGTTTCATAAAACTTATTCAGCACGGTGATGCATTTGCTAACTCTTAATTTACTGATAGTTGATGCGTATTACTGCATTAAATCACGTTAGTAAATGCAGCCTCATTGTAAAGTGTTTGAAAATAAATAATATTGACTGCTTGTCAAGCTGCTTGATTAATTCTGCCCTCTAAAGCCAGACGGCAGTATGTGCAAATTTCTCAAAATTGGCAAAACCCGCCATTGACCCTCAACAGCACCAGCTCCATATATTTTTATTAGAGATTATCCTGATCAATACACATGTACAGAGAAATTGCATGTGCAAGTTAGCAGTGTCTACAAAAGTAGAGCAGGGGGTAAAACCTTAAGGCCAATTTTCTCAGTTTCACTGTTTTGCAGATACTGCCGTCTGGCTTGACAGGGCTGAATTAGCATACTCAGAGATGTAAAAATGCAAAAATAATTACCATAGCAACTACATCTATCCAAATGGGTCCATTTTCAGCGTGGCTGCCTGGCGCTAAAGAGTTATTCCTAGGTTTTACTCCAGATTAGGTGCACGACCACGGAGATTGCGGTTTTCCTACAACAACGCGAAGGTGTTTCCTGGACACGGTGACGTTCGGTGATGTCAACATTGTCAATTACTGAAGGGTGCGCTAAGCAATATCCCCAATTCATGCAAACTCTTCCAGGCCGTGAGTTAAATTTCTGAGACTTTATGGTACTTTGCCTTTCGATTCAAGAGGGCGTTAGACATCAGCATTTTAAAAGTCTTTTCAAAGATCTCTAGCGTGTGGTAGGAATTAGACTTTTTAGTAAACTGTACAGTACAGACTCCAAAAACTAACTCTCAAAAAGGATTAACAACCAAAAATTCTGTGATAATGAGTTTCCCCGTCCCTTCACACACACGGACTCCCTTTCATCTTAGCACCTTGCCCCCCGTAATTAAAACTTCAGGTAAACTTAATTGAAACAAGATTCACTGTTTAAGCAGAGCCCGCCAGATGTGACCGGAGCTTGCTGCTGCCGTCTGCGTGAGAAAGCCGTCGTCTGGAGTTTAAATGAGGTCCTCGTCTTTATCGTCAGAAAGTTTTGCGGCGCGTATTTCGGAAACCGTCTGCGGCTGAATTCCCAGATTGTGCCCATTCTTTGCAGTAATGGTGTCACGCTCTCTTTATAAATATTAAATGAGTGGCCGCGCGGACAGCTGATATACGTTTTAAAATATATTATGCGCGTGTGCTAACGGGCATTCCTCCGCAGCCGAATGTTATTTCCTCTCGGAAGATGTAAAGAGCAGATGGAAGGAGCCGTGAGGAGATGAAAAAACCAGGAAAGACAGAATATTCTCAAACAAAGAATACAGCGGAGAGGAGAGGTGATCCTGGGGTTCCTTTCAAATGAAAAACAATAAAAGTGTGCGCGCCTGTCTGTGTACGTGCGTGTGCATGCGTGTGTGTGTGTGTGTGTGTGTGTGTGTGTGTCTGTGCATGGCTGAGAATGGGTGCCTGTGAATGGTGTGCACAATATTGTGAGTGTGCGTGTGTGTTTGTTGTCTGTGTATGCATATGTACGTGTGTGTCTGGGCGTGCCTGTGCATGCGTGCGTATATGAGTGTGTCTGGACGTGCCTGTGCATGTGCATGTGTTTGCGTGTATGCATGTTTGTGTGTGCGTGCGTGTGCATGTGCATGTGCCTGCTGATGTATGTGTATATGTATGTGGGTGAGCGGTGTGCATGAGATTGTGAGAGTGCATGTGTATATGTATGTGTGTGCGGGTGTGCACGAGATTGTGAGAGTGCATGTGTATATGTATGCGTGTGAGCGGTGTGGACGAGATTGTGAGAGTGCATGTGTATATGTATGTGTGTGAGCGGTGTGGACGAGATTGTGAGAGTGCATGTGTGTATGTATGCGTGTGAGCGGTGTGGACGAGATTGTGAGAGTGCATGTGTATATGCATGCGTGTGAGCGGTGTGCAAGAGATTGTGAGAGTGCATGTGTATATGTATGTGTGTGAGCGGTGTGGACGAGATTGTGAGAGTGCATGTGTATATGTATGTGTGTGCGGGTGTGCACGAGATTGTGAGAGTGCATGTGTATATGCATGCCTGTGAGCGGTGTGCACGAGATTGTGAGAGTGCATGTGTATATGCATGCGTGTGAGCGGTGTGCACGAGATTGTGAGAGTGCATGTGTATATGTATGTGGGTGAGCGGTGTGCACGAGATTGTGAGAGTGCATGTGTATATGTATGTGTGTGAGCGGTGTGCACGAGATTGTGAGAGTGCATGTGTATATGCATGCGTGTGAGCGGTGTGCACGAGATTGTGAGAGTGCATGTGTATATGTATGTGGGTGAGCGGTGTGCACGAGATTGTGAGAGTGCATGTGTATATGTATGTGTGTGAGCGGTGTGCACGAGATTGTGAGAGTGCATGTGTATATGCATGCGTGTGAGCGGTGTGCACGAGATTGTGAGAGTGCATGTGTATATGTATGTGGGTGAGCGGTGTGCACGAGATTGTGAGAGTGCATGTGTATATGTATGTGTGTGAGCGGTCTGCACGAGATTGTGAGAGTACATGTGTATATGTATGTGTGTGAGCGGTGTGCACGAGATTGTGAGAGTGCATGTGTATATGTATGTGTGTGAGCGGTGTGCACGAGATTGTGAGAGTGCATGTGTATATGAATGTGTGTGAGCGGTGTGCACGAGATTGTGAGAGTGCATGTGTATATGTATGTGTGTGAGCGGTGTGCACGAGATTGTGAGAGTGCATGTGTATATGCATGCGTGTGAGCGGTGTGCACGAGATTGTGAGAGTGCATGTGTATATGTATGTGGGTGAGCGGTGTGCACGAGATTGTGAGAGTGCATGTGTATATGTATGTGTGTGAGCGGTGTGCACGAGATTGTGAGAGTGCATGTGTATATGCATGCGTGTGAGCGGTGTGCACGAGATTGTGAGAGTGCGTGTGTATATGTATGTGGGTGAGCGGTGTGCACGAGATTGTGAGAGTGCATGTGTATATGTATGTGGGTGAGCGGTGTGCACGAGATTGTGAGAGTGCATGTGTATATGTATGTGGGTGAGCGGTGTGCACGAGATTGTGAGAGTGCATGTGTATATGTATGTGGGTGAGCGGTGTGCACGAGATTGTGAGAGTGCATGTGTATATGTATGTGGGTGAGCGGTGTGCACGAGATTGTGAGAGTGCATGTGTATATGTATGTGGGTGAGCGGTGTGCACGAGATTGTGAGAGTGCATGTGTATATGTATGTGGGTGAGCGGTGTGCACGAGATTGTGAGAGTGCATGTGTATATGTATGTGTGTGAGCGGTGTACATGAGATTGTGAGAGTGCGTGTGTATATGTATGTGTGTGAGCGGTGTACGTGAGATTGTGAGAGTGCATGTGTATATGCATGCGTGTGAGCGGTGTGCACGAGATTGTGAGAGTGCATGTGTATATGTATGTGTGTGAGCGGTGTACATGAGATTGTGAGAGTGCATGTGTATATGTATGTGTGTGAGCGGTGTACATGAGATTGTGAGAGTGCGTGTGTATATGTATGTGTGTGAGCGGTGTACGTGAGATTGTGAGAGTGCATGTGTATATGCATGCGTGTGAGCGGTGTGCACGAGATTGTGAGAGTGCATGTGTATATGTATGTGGGTGAGCGGTGTGCACGAGATTGTGAGAGTGCATGTGTATATGTATGTGTGTGAGCGGTGTGCACGAGATTGTGAGAGTGCATGTGTATATGCATGCGTGTGAGCGGTGTGCACTAGATTGTGAGAGTGCGTGTGTATATGTATGTGGGTGAGCGGTGTGCACGAGATTGTGAGAGTGCATGTGTATATGTATGTGGGTGAGCGGTGTGCACGAGATTGTGAGAGTGCATGTGTATATGTATGTGGGTGAGCGGTGTGCACGAGATTGTGAGAGTGCATGTGTATATGTATGTGGGTGAGCGGTGTGCACGAGATTGTGAGAGTGCATGTGTATATGTATGTGGGTGAGCGGTGTGCACGAGATTGTGAGAGTGCATGTGTATATGTATGTGGGTGAGCGGTGTACATGAGATTGTGAGAGTGCGTGTGTATATGTATGTGTGTGAGCGGTGTACATGAGATTGTGAGAGTGCATGTGTATATGTATGTGGGTGAGCGGTGTGCACGAGATTGTGAGAGTGCATGTGTATATGTATGTGGGTGAGCGGTGTGCACGAGATTGTGAGAGTGCATGTGTATATGTATGTGGGTGAGCGGTGTACATGAGATTGTGAGAGTGCGTGTGTATATGTATGTGTGTGAGCGGTGTACATGAGATTGTGACTGTGCCTGTGGTAGCAGTAGGAATGTAAAGCAGCAGGAACTGAGGACGGTTAATGAGGAGTCAGGACTGAACTGTCTGGCCCTCCTGTCTGACTGAGGCAAACCCAGCTCAGTGTCTGCCTGCTAATGGAGTCAAGGTCCCCCAGTCAGCAATTTTACACATGGAGCATCTCTCTCGCTTTTTCAGTTTCTCTCTCCTCTATCACTCCTCTCCATCTCTCTCCTTTCTCTTAGTCCTTCCATGTCTCCACTCATCTCTCCATCCTCCTTGTTAGCTTTCTAGTGCAGTGATTAGCACTGATGCTCGAGTTTTAGCATTAGCCCGGATCTTCCCTACAAATCGTTTTCGCCCCAGCGTTGGCTCAGGTTGGCTCCAGGCACTCTGCTTTCCTCCCATTATCCAAAAACGCATATCCCAAGGTCCACAAATGAAGATTAGCACCCTCTGGCTAAATCCAGCACATTAGCAGATAGACTCATAAATGTGCATTGACCGTGTTCAATAAATTAATCAATTACATTTACCCCCAGGGTCAACTGCTTCGCCCACCACAAACACAAACACGCACACACACCCCTGATGCACCATTGCAAATGCGACTCGCGTAACACAACCTGGAGATCCAGAATAAAAGGGGGACCCTCCATTTGAGGAGGGGGCACACCTGTCTTTGCACAGCAGAAAATAACACCCACTGACCCCCCCCCCCGCCGAACAGCGCAGGAATGAGGCTCGGACACTGTGATGTTAATGCCTCCTGTGCTTGTGGAGGTGGGTGTATAAACTCACACAGCGATCTGAATCTGAAGGCAGGGGAGTGACAGATGTGTCGGCTAATGATCACAGATATGTTCCAGCTCGGCCAGACCCCGCATATCCGAACCGCGGGCCAGACACGACGTGGCCCTCCGCCAGCCGATGATTTGGTGCTTCTTCAAAAAGAAATAGAGCGCCTCTTAAAGTCGATATTAAGAGCCTGTTTTTTCCCTCCCTTCCCCTGCATCCACACCTTGAATTATTAATCCGCCGAGTATTAATGTTTAATGAATAAACAGCGCACTGTGGACTCTGTTTAAGCTACGCGGCATCTTTGATCTTACTGACGCTCCTGACATCGGGAATCGGACCTTTGGGCAAGAGTCAGGCTTTAGCCATCAACTTTGGTTACCGGCCTTCATTCTGATCAGATTGTAGTTCCGCAATTCCTTACAGGAATGCAATATACAGCAATGTATTCAAATAAAATACAGTGACATACCGACACTCCAATATACTGCATAGATAGCAGGAAAGTCAGGCCTGGATCAGCGCCGGTTCTGGCTGACTTCGGGCCAGAATCGACAGCAGGGTGGCTCGCTATCTGATGCAGTTATTCCAACAAGTTCTTACTTCCAATATCCTTTTCTTCTCACCAGGACCTGTTACACGGAACTCTATTGTAATGTAATGTCAACATACTGACAATATACTGCATATATCAAAAAGTATTGCAATATACTGGAAAATACACAAAATATTGCCACTTTAAGGTGTTGTAATGTGTTTAGAGAAAACTGCTGAGGCAAACCTTGCAGTCCGTAAGTATTTGAACGGTCATGCCAAATAAAATGGCTCCTATGATGTTCACGTGACTTGTGTGGAAGTGCCCAGAAATTAGAGCTGCCAGTCTCCTGTATAAAGACTCATGAATTGTTTTCAAGTGTCAATGTGCTGGAATGCTGACCCAAAAAGCAAAGACTCATGAGATAAACTGTGTATCATATTTTAAATACATTCATCTGTTATCTAAACTGTGTCTTTCTCACTGGGGTTGTGAAAGCGCTGTAGCCTATCCCAGCTGACTATGGGCAAAAGGCAGGGAACCACCCCAGACGGCTCGCCAATCCATCAGAGTGCGAAAACGCCATTCAAACACACACACACACACACACACACACACACACGAGCAATTTAGATCTAGCCTGCATGTCTTTGGACTGTGGGAGGAAATTGGAGTTCCCAGTGGAGATCCACAATAACAGAGAGAATGAGCTAATTCCACACAGAGGCTCCAGGCTGGATTCAAACCCACAACCACTAACTCTCTGAGTGGCCTCTCTTTGAAAAATTGTAGCTCCAGAGACAGCGGACTGATGCTTCTTTTTTATATTCCAGCACATTCCAGAAAGAACCCCAGAACACTGGGGAAGCTGGGAAAATGAAAACTTGGTCAAAACCTCGAGTCAGTCTGGTCCGTTTATGGTCCATGTTTGAAATTGCAGGCTATTTGTTATGGGGATGGTCAGTGGCATGGTTTATAATGGGGACCGTACACTCGGCCGTCCGGCCAGTGGTGTTAGTTCATCACTCATTTACTCACTCGCTCACTCTCTCACTCATTCGCTGGCTAACACAGTCAGTGACTCAATCATTCACTAAGTCACTCACCCACAAACTCACTCACTCACTCAGTCAGCGACAGTAGTCTGCAGATGTCCAGCCAGAGAAACGAGGCCGGAATGACCCAATATTCCACTTGGATGGGTTTGCAGGGTGTCTCTCTAATTGGTGCGATGATCTGGCTCAGTGCTATTATCAGTGAGCCGGAGTGAAGGTGTTTCAGCAGGAAATGAGGAGGAATAGATTTTGTGTCGCTTGTGGGAGGTGCGGTCCCTTCATTCAGTCCTCACCTCCGCACTCGCTGGGTCTCTCTCCTCCTGCCGGCCGCTTCATGCACCACAGAACGAGAAGCCTCTTTCACGGGAAAAGTGCTTTGAGTTGAAGCGCGACATTGAACAGGCGCAGTGAGATCGCCCCCTCCAGATTTGAGGACATGTGACCATCATTCAATCCTCACCTCCTCAGCCACAGAGAACACTGCGCCTACTCCTCTGACAGAACAGGAAAGCTCTCCATCACAGAGTATGAATATCAAGGCTGAACTTAAATTCACCCACTTTGAATTGAAATGCAACACCGCAGACTCATTGCAGCCACCCTTTCCTGACTCAGAAATGTGTCTGTTTAAATTCATCCATCTGTGATTCATTTCATTAAATGAGTATCTTAATCTGATCCTGTGGCTCAATCTTCGTCACTGCGGCCACTCAATCAAATCCTTGTACCCCCCAAAACATTTTAAAAACAATAAGTAAAATAACAATCCATTCACTTTGGACCAAAGAGCATATATGGGTCGAACATGCTCAGACCATCCCTTCCAAAAGCTTTTCTGGTGTGAGGTACGTAGCCTTGTATACGTTGAGAGCTTTAGTTTATACAGTTCAAACATCAGTGCAGGGCAGCTTAACCCTGGTGATGAGCATCTGCTGTTCTTTCTACATCTGCTAAGGTGTTTATGAGAAGACTCAGGTGTGCCTTTTGAAGGTGAAATGAAAGCCTACAGGATGTTGTACACCTCCAGGATTTGGGTACGTTGACGCCTCTATTTTACAAACACCTAGTGAAGTAGCCATTAAAAAGCACCTGTTTGGAGCGGGTCGCTTGCTTGGCCGCTGGTATAGTTGTACACAGATTTCCTGAGGACTGAACACCAGACACTGTGCATCTTTGGGTCCTCAGCAGTCCAGCCAACCAAGTGACTGGATTTACTGCTGTCAAAAAAATCAGAAGACATACAAACATAGAGAGGCTGCTTCCATTTTACAGTAATTAGATAACACTGAAAATTCTCTAAAGAGAGTCTCATTCCATTTGCATGAGCTTCATGAGTCATTAATCAACCAAAGACACGAGAAACAAACACACTGTTTGAAAACAGCAGCAGCTTCCAATCTCTGCAGCTGCTCTGCGTCAACATGCCACGCTTCACATTAATGAACGAGAGAAACTTTCACATCAGAGCTGTGCGGTCAGCTTTAAACGGACCAGAGTGTGTTTGCTCGGATAGTCTGCTTCATTTGGGCAGGTGTGAAAGCTCATCCGAACTCTGGTGCGAACTCTGGTCCGCCTGAAAACGTGGGTCTCAGTTCGTTTGCAAGTGAATCCTGGTGCAGTTCGCTTACAGCAGGAAATGCAAACAAACTATCCAACGAACCAAAGAGAGGAAGTGAACCAAACGTAGCTCACTGCCTCACCTGCTGCTCATACTGGGCAGCTTCTCATGAAAAACCAATTAGGTTTGAACACCAAAGTAAAAACAGAAACCCCAAGACTGCATACATTTGGTGTCGCTCCATTGTCTGTTTTTCATGTGAGCAAGCTGGCTGAAGGGGAAGGAATTCCATGTTCCATCCTGGCTAATCGATGAGCCATGATGTCTTCTTCCTTGTGCTTTTTTTCATCCTGGTCGGTGCTCGTTTTGGGTAATACTGCCCCAAACGAGCAGCTGTTGTAACTGCATGACGCTGTCTAGGCGGTTTGGTCCGCATTCAAATGTGCAGTGTGAAAGTGAACCCAAACCAAATGAAGGTGCAAAATTTTTCGGCATTCCACCCCCAATCAAACTGAGTCCCATGGACTATCCTGGTGTGAAAGCGATATAACTGAACCACACAATGATCGGAAGCAAACACAGTTACTATAGAGTTACACTGATATAATGCAAAAAAAGAAAAAAGACAGTTTGTTTACCAACAGGGAGGTCGGAAGTTTTGTTTTGGCCATGCAAATTTTGGAAGGCCATACCCCTGAAAATTCCCTACTAAGTACGATAAAACAAGCTATAAAATAAGCTACTATTTGGAAACAAACAAACAACCAAAAAAAAAAAACAAAAAAACAATTTTTTGAGATATGTTTTTTTCTCAACTTTTCAAACAGTGTTGTCAATTCCCACCAGTGGCGGCTCTTGAACTAGCAACATGGGAGGCTCAAACAATCCCTTAAAATTAATGATTGGACACGACCTGTTTTCAATCATTCATTTAAATTACCATTACAGAGACTCCAAAAACTCTCAACATTATCAGGTGTGGCCAGTTTTCATTTATAATGCATACCTGTCAACTCTAATGCATTCGGTGTGAGTTCAAGTGGCATATTTACACTCCTTTGCTGTAGTCAGCAATTATTCAATCAACACCAATGTATGAGATTCTCACGCAGAATTGAAGCCCTTGTGCATGGAAGGGCTGGAAGCAATGGAATTAAGACATTTTAAATAATACTATTTCATTTAAACAATCATGGAACACATGCAGTACTCCTAACCCCTGAGTAAAGAAAAGCGTGATTACGGAGTCGTAATCGGTATGCGTTATAAATGAAATCTGGCCACACCTCATAATGTTCAGAGTTTTCAGTAATGGTCATTTAAATGAATGATTGAAAACAGGTCCTGACCGATCATTAATTTAAAGGGGTTATTTGAGCTTCCCCTATTGCCAGTTCACCTGCCGCCACTGATTCCCACTGCTGTTAATCAGCTGCAATCATTGCTACATCAGCTTTAGGATCATCTGTCCAGAACATTTTAATAGCCTGTTTGCAAATTCAAACCTTAAAGAGTTAAAAACATTAGCTGACAATAACGCAGCAGCCTAAATGAGTCACATGACCCTCCGCGTAAGATCTTCTCAGATGATTCTAATAATTGCTTTTATTTGTGGTCGTAAATCCCGGGTCCTACGTTGAGGGTCGAGTCCGTTACATCTTCATGTGAAATAACGACTGCGGCCTCTTTGACGCCATCAATCACCATGAACTACTGATGAGCTCTGTGGCGACCCTGCAGTGAGTAGACAGAATGGAGTAAAATAGGTTTGTGTACTTAGTGCGCCTGCTCAATAGAAAGTAGGACTGACCTGCCGCGCAGAGGCTAAAGAGCTTGAAGTACAGTGTTTCAAGCCTCAGACTATCGACAGTAAGATCAGCACAGCTTTTGGGCCCTTTTGCAAGGCCCCTGAGCCCTGGGCCTGAATGAGTGAAATCATTCACAGACTCACAGATAAATGAAACGCCCCGACTCACGGGTCTCAAACTGCTCCATGAAAGGCTGCAGGCTTTCAACCCAACTGAGCTGAAGCACTCCTGATGCAACCAATCTAATCAACTGATCTCAGGCTGCTCTGTTTAGTCGTTGTATCACGTGGTTCTGCTGGGTTGGTATGAAAACCCGCAGCCCCTCGGCTCTTTCACAGGCCAGTTTGTGACCCCTGCTCAGTGACCTTCTTTATCAGCTTAGCGCTTGTCCGTCTGCAACTCCTGGGTGCTCACACTGGCCTCTTGCCAACCGGTGGCCGGTCTGAACTGTCCTGCAATAGACTTAACTTCCTCTTCTGTGATCTTCGACACTTAACACAGGCCAACAATTTTTTAATGAAGGATGCAGGGTCTTTCTAGGAAAAGGATCACATTTTCAAAATCATATTTGATTTTAAAACATGGGGTTCAGTCAAATACATAGTGGCAGGGTATTTATTTTTGCCGGTGTAACTATAGATTCAGGTTTCTTGGTTGTGTGGGGCTATTGGCTCTCAGGAAACCTACCGGAAAAAAACTATTAAGGTAAAGCTTGTCATTAATGCATGCCAGGTATTTTGAAAAACGAACGCACGCTCAGCGCTGCTAAATGTGATGCGCATGACGTAGCGTGTGGTGTTTATTCATGAGAGCGGCTACACTGGAGCACTGCCGCGCGTGCTAACACACAGGGATTTGTGGAGAGGATGGCGCTAACAATGTGGAAACCAGCCAACCTGCTTTCAGTGATGCAGGAGATTTTTGATCATTTCTGTAGTTTGCACATGTGCGCATTTACCTCCTGCTAATGTACAGCGTGAAAGTATTTGAAGACCACAAAGGAGAAACGATCAGAGACCAAATTTTGCATTTTTTGTATATTTTATAAATTATATATTTTGATAATATTTATGATAATATATAATAATATAATATATTATTACAATATTTCATATATTTTATTAGTTTTTTTGCAGATTTTTTCAGTGCTTTGTTTCTAAGGTTTGAATTTTTAAATCATCATTTCTCCACAATGTTAAAAATGTGACTGATCATTTTTCCATTGAGGTCTTCATTTGAGATGGACAGCCATCTCAGAGCTGATGATCTTCCTTCAGTTCTGGCCCCAACCCCTTATCTACCCCCAATGCAGTACCCTGTACTCATTTCATCCTCTATAACAGCAGGGATCTCCCTACGTTTATCGTATTTCACCGTCCAGGGGTGGCGAGCTGGTGCTGTGGGCCTCCTGTTTGCCCCACAGCAAAGAGGTTGAGGGTCATCGTGAAGCCTCTCATGCCGCTTTTCCGTCACACAGCCTAAGCAATACTGATCTCTACTCGACTCCACTCTACTCGCTTGTTTTCCATTACAGTTGAGTTCCACCTCAACATGGGTGGGGTCATCATAGCAAGCATCACTCCCTGACCAATCAGTGGCCGGCAATGTGTTAACGTCCGGTTCGACTCGGCTCGCTTTAAACCCAGACCGAGTAGGTACTGAAAAAATCACCTAATGCAATACCATAAAAATCGAGTAGAGTCGAGTCAAGTAGGTGCTACTGGAAAAGCCCTATCTGTGTGGAGTCACATGTTCTTCCTTTGTTCGCGTGTGTTTCCTCAGTGGACAAAGACACGCATGCTCAGCGAACTGGAGAATCTAAACCGGACGCAGATATAAGAGTGAGCGAATGAAGAACCTAATCCCTTCTATTGATTTCCAGTTGTCCGTGGTGTGTTCGTGCTTCTCACCTGTTGCATGCTGGGATATAGTCCAGTCCTCCAGTCACCCAGACCTCGAATACACATGTCAGTTAATGAATGGAAGGATGGACTTCACCTCCTGTAACCTTGCATTAGTGCCATACTGTCATGGCTCCTCTGCTGGTTGGTCTTTTGACCCCTTTGCACAGAATAAAAATAATGTCAATTTTTCCTGTTGTGCATGAGCCTATTTAGGCTTTATAACTCATTATATGTGTCATAGAGACTCTGGAAAATTATTCCAGTGAAGCAGAATTGTTCAGAATTATTTAGGAATAAAATTTTGGAATTTACAGATGCTGGCGTCTATATCTGCATGAAGGGGATAATGTCGATAACGTTGCCCAGGCCCGACACCATTGCAAATTACATACATGCACATTTTTACAGTAAAATGTTCTATGTCAGAGACATATAACTATATAGTTTACTAAAATTTGTCCCTAAATGAACCTAAATGGACCTCAACTGTACCTTCATTTCACAATTATCATGCAATCATTTTCACCATACAGATATTCCATTCGTTATGTGTGTATTCTAGTTTCAGAATTATGGCTAAAATGCCGTATTGATATGAGGTATTATATGTAATACTTTTAGTGCAGTCAGTATAGAGGTAGGCATGTCACTACCATGGACTTGACAATCTATTCTGAACACCTTTCAGCCTGCCAAAAGCTGTATTGTGACAGTGCCTGTACCGAACTGTGGACTGGGAATTCACTGGTAAGCAGAAAGTAAGGGATATTGTTCCCTCTCGCCTCTACTTGGCAGAGCAGGCCAACGACCCAGCCTTCAGGGCTGAATTCTAAACACTCTCAGCGACACCAGCGGAAAACTGCGCAAAATAGCCTCGAGCGAGAGGTAAAGAAAAATAGCAAAATGCTTATTTATAAATAACCTGCAGTCTGAGTGGGTCGTCCAGTTCTCGATTCTTGAGCACTCTTACTGTGAAATAGAATTATTGCAAGTTTATAAAAAAATATGGGGGGGGGGGCTGGCAGTTAGTGGTGGGTGGCGGTTATAGATTATCGGGGCCTTGGCAGAGTCTCTGGGGGTTATGAGAGAAGTCTCCGCAGCTGGGGTCAGAAAGCGAAAAAGCTGTCGTTCGTTTCCCCCGCCGATAAACTCTGCAGTTCTGGGGTCGACGTGTGTCATGACAGCCGGATGTGAATCCCAGCGCGGTTTGTGAGCCGCTAATTCTGAGTTTAGGGTCGAAATATCCAGGATAAAAGGTAATTGTCAGTACAGGGAGGCAGAGCAGTCTGGGAATCAGTTGGTGAAGGTCCACACCACGTCTGTCTCTCAGCTGTAACTAAGTCAGCTAATCTCACAATTAAATTCTATGGCTGAATTTCGGTCTTCAGCCTCACGAACTCACAGACTTTGAGGTGCAGTCCCAGTAAGTTTATGAGGGCTTAGGCCTGTCCTATGCAAAATCGTCCCGTGTGCAATGACTCCGATCGGGACTTTCTGATTCTGTCATGCATCCATTGTGTGAGTCCGCATATGTGCAGACTGTCCTCAGGGACTTTCCCATAGTTCATAGCAAAAATTGGTGACTCATAAAGGTGGTTGTCCAACACCCCCCCCCCCCCCCCCCCCCACCAGAATAATAAAATTGATGGTGAAGAGAAAGATCAATCCTCTGCCAGTTTATTTGTAAGTGGTAGTTACTCACTGCTGTGATTATTTATTGCATTGCATTTAATAAAGTTGATCATCTAATTAATAAACACAAAATAAAATGTTGCAGTACTGTGATTGTTAAATAAACTTTGAGGTGTGGCTTTCTTTTTTTCCTTAATTGCCATGCACTGTTTCCAAGCAACAGGTGATGTCACAATGGTCTGTCCCTTT
Organism: Gymnothorax reevesii; assembly: GCA_029721435.1. Taxonomy (NCBI): domain Eukaryota; kingdom Metazoa; phylum Chordata; class Actinopteri; order Anguilliformes; family Muraenidae; genus Gymnothorax; species Gymnothorax reevesii. Next base: position 151,720,702 of record CM056575.1, read on the forward strand.
TCACCCTTTTACTCCATTTCAAGCTCTCATGAACTTAGGCACTCCAGCACCACAGCTGCACACACAAGTGACATCAGCGAAGTCCGCGAGGGTTCAGGCGTTCAGTCTTTTTGGTGGAAACTGGGACTCAGCCAGTCGACTGGCTGAGGAATTGTGCTGTTAATACTGGAGGCTGGAATGAAACACTAGAGCTGTTTTATTTTCTAACTTGAGCGATTTGCCAGGGAGGCCCATGCTTGTCTCTGCCCAGGACAAGCCTCCCCTCCCCTGTGTGCAGGGGGCAGAAGCACAGATTGGGTTTACATAATGCGCCGCCAGCAGTCACGGCGTGTTTAGAGGGCCACTGGCGTGAAACTCGCGATGTATCGTGTCCCCGTGAACTTCATGTGCAATCACCCCCCCAACACCAGACACCATGGCGAATTCGCTCCCTCCTTCCGAGAGCTATGTTGCCTTCGAAACCGTGTCAGAGACATGTGGAGCCCCGCGGGCGATTATGGCGGTAATTAAAGCTCGGAAACGGCCCGCTGTGATTGGGCTCCATGGGCCAATTGGCTGCCGAAGCTCCTCGCTCCAGGAGACCAGATCCCCTGGTGGCCACAGAAGGTGCTGCAGCTTAGGCCCGTGGTGGCAAAAAAATTAAATAAAACTGAATTTCCCCAATAGTATTAATTCAAAACCTACAACTTTACCGGGGCAAAATGACTCAATTTTGACATTTGTTGACCTGCTCAAGACAGACTTTAGTTCCTTTTCAAGTCATCCCATCTAGACGTTAAGTGTGCATGCTGAAGTGCTAACAAAAACTACCGATGGACATTTTTTGGTCCCAAAAAGCTCTATAGTCAGGTAATGTAGCCTTCATTAGCATGTTGTGTCACTTAGCAGCTCCTATAGTAATCTCTGGTAAGTGGAAGCAGCATTCAGTTCATTCGCACCTTGATAGTCAGGTCAAAGAAGTAGAGCTAAGGAGATTTTAAACCATATTTCTGCCTTACAGTAGGCTAGTGGGGCCATTTCCTTGACCGAATTTCACGCTGACGACTGTGTTTAATTGTTCGATTAGCTTGGCCATTTATTTGGCCCAATGTATTCACTAAATTTGTTGATGAGCCCAATGAATCACGCCCGATAACTGTTTCGCCGTCCCCTCGCAAAACGCTTTACTGCAGCTCCTATCTGGTCTGCGAGTGAAGTGGCATTTTTGAGCAGAGATAAGTTAATTAGCTTAGTGAGTCTGGGTATTTAGGCTATGCTAAGACTTACGCCAGCCACAATCCTCCTGCAGTGTGATCCCAGTCAGCAAAAGCTGGACATGTATGGATGTGGAAATATAGGCCAAGAGACCTCTCCAAACAGTGAATTGGTAAAACAATGGCTGCATTTTTACCTGGATATACCAGATAGGACAGAGAAACCCACATTAACATGACTGGGCTTATGGCCTCATTATTCTGTCTGGGAACAGGTCGTTTTTGATGTATGAATTGGAGGGGATAAGTACTTGCAGGTCTTAATAATAAATAAAATTGATGCGTGTTTATAGCTGAAGATCACAGCACGAGGTTTCAGCAGAATACAGAATTTGCGACACAAAGGGCTTTCTTTTATTTTTTAATTTAACCTTTATTTAACGAGGTAAAGTCTTGCTGAGATTAAAATCTCTTTTACAAGGGAGACCAAGCCAAGAAGGCAGTATAAAAAACACACACCACAAAGACAATATAAAAACATCGACCATTCCGTCATAAAGGAACCATTTAAAAAATGCAGCACTGGGATTATATAGTTTAAGTGACAAATTTGGTATGATGGCAATAACAGACAGTGCTACTTTCCAAGTCCTTTATGACTGAAAGAAATTCACCGCACAAAATAAGCTCGGGCAATTTGGAGTCATTTTGTAGGAGGTTCTGGGAGGGGGAACGTACTTGAAAGCATTTTGCAACGGGTAAGACTTTTTTTACATTACTATTAATAATGCTACATCCTGGATAATAGCACAGTGCTGAGTACCACTCTATTCCAGTAAATTAACAGTGTACCTCTGTTATTGAGCTCTTGTGCGGATGAATATACTTACACACTGTATGAAGCGGAGGCCAGCAAGAGGGACGTCGGCTCAAATCTGGGTTCTAGTCAGTCTTATCAGCCCATAATGACCAATTAATTACAAATATAATTTGAATTAAAATTTCCCATTTTAGTGGAAAAAAAAAAATCTGTTTTCTATGTATGTCAATAAGCGCATTGAACCGAACTGATGTAGACTGGGTCAAAGAAAGCATGGATGACCATGTATCAGGATCTTTCAGCCCTGGCTGAACTGTAAGAGAGTGATTTGCTCTCTTGGCTGGAGACCTCTGGTCTTGTCCAATCATAGTAGGGCTTATAGTCGAGAGCAGCCAATGAGAACAGCGGTTTGTAACCTGCCATTGCAACACATGCATTAGTAATAGCATGCGCTCAGGAGTCCATTCACTCTCCTACAGTCTGTGGGACTGTTCTTTACAGCGCTCAGTAACACACCACCACTGATCACACACCTCCACTGATCACACACCACCACTGATCACACGCCACCACTGATCACACACCACCGCTGATCGCATGTCACCGCTGATCACACACCACAGCTGATCACATGCTACCACTGATTACACACCACCTCTGATCACGCATCACGGCTGATCACACACCACCGCTGCTCACAAGCTACCACTGATCACACACCACCATTGATCAAACACCACCGCTGATCACACACCACCACTGATCACATGTCACCGCTGATCACACGCTACCAGTGATCACACATCACTACCGATCACATGCTACCACTGATTATACACCACGTCTGATCACACATCACGGCTGATCACACACCACCACTGATCACACACCACCTCTGATCACAGCGCTAATCACACACCACCGCTGCTCACGAGCGACCACTGATCACACACCACCATTGATCAAACACCATTACTGACCACACGCCACCACTGATCACACACCACCGCTGATCGCATGTCACCGCTGATCACACACCACAGCTGATCACATGCTACCACTGATTACACACCACCTCTGATCACGCATCACGGCTGATCACACACCACCGCTGCTCACAAGCTACCACTGATCACACACCACCATTGATCAAACACCACCGCTGATCACACACCACCACTGATCACATGTCACCGCTGATCACACGCTACCAGTGATCACACACCACGTCTGATCACACATCACGGCTGATCACACACCACCGCTGATCAAACACCACCACTGATCACACACCACCTCTGATCACAGCGCTAATCACACACCACCGCTGCTCACGAGCTACCACTGATCACACACCACCATTGATCAAACACCATTACTGATCACACAGCACCGCTGATCACACACCACTGATGATCAAACGCCACCACTGATCACACACCACCACTGAGACATGGAACAAAAGCCCCCGGGCCCTTCTTCCTGAGCAGACGGAGAAATATTATAGCGTGTCAGATATGATCTGATAATTATGCATTAAGCCGAAGTAAGTAAGAGATTAAGCTGGGGAAAAGATGGAGAAGACGAGCAGGGAGAGAGAGAGAGAGAGAGTGAGAGAGAGAGAGAGAGAGCGAGAGCGAGAGCGAGAGAGAGAGAGAGAGAGAGAGAGAGAGAGAGAGAGAGAGAGAGAGAGAGTTAGATGACAGCGTCTCGCTTGAATTTTTGCCCTGACTCGGCTAATTAATGTTAGCCTGACAGCCATTACATCCACAGACCACAGACTGGGAGCGAGGGGTTTGGGGGTGGGGGAGGGTGTTAGCACAAACCGCTGCAAGAACAAGAACTGATGAATCCCTTCAAGAGAGAAAATAAATAAAAGCACAAAGAAAGGCAGGGTGGGAGGGACGGAGGGAGGGAGGGAGGGAGCTCCGTGGGGAAGCCAGCCCCCGGTCGCGCAGAACGTTGCATCTGCATCAAACACGCGAGGCGCAGAGTCTGAGCTTTCAGTGGGATCAGCCGACCGCCCTCGCTCGGGTTCGGCGATTCATTACCGCCGCCGTAAATCACCCTCTTCATTTCCCTAACTCAGACCCGCAGGGGAGGGAAGGAAAACAGATGAGGAGCGCCGACGAGAGCACACACACACACACACACACACACACACACACACCCCAGCTCCCCACCTCTCCTCTGCAGGTGACGGGGATGGAGGGAGCAGAGAGAGGAGGAATGGAGAATGGAGTCTTTCTGCACACAGGGCTTTGTCCAGGATAGAGTTAGTGTGTGTGTGTGTGTGTGTGTGTGTGTGTGTGTGTGTGTGCGTGTGAGTGAGAGAGAGAGAGAGAGAGAGAGGGAGAGAGAGAGAGGAGGAGAAAAGATGGGTGAGGGGTCACTGAAATGGTGTAGGTGCTCTGATATCAGAAGAGTTCCAGAATGTTCCTTTGCCCGTGGAAGAGGAATCCCAGTACAGGTCAACAGTCTTTTTTGCGTTCAGATTGGCCGCAGTCAGACCAAACATAGATGGCTCTATAAGAAGCTGCCTCTCTTGAGATACACCCGTAAGGGTTTGGTCTGAAATATCAAGCAATTTTTGCTGATCTTATTTAATGTCAATACAGCACTTGATAGAGATAGATAGATAGATAGAAAGAGAGAGAGAGAGAAAAATAAAATGGAAGCCACCCCCAGCAGCCCAACACAGAGAAGGATAAATCCGCAGGCGGTATGAGTTACAGCTGGGTGTTATGCCGGGTACACTGAGCATATAACATAATTTATCGGTTAAGTAACCTTGAAACAGCAGTCATAATACACCGCCGAAACCCGCGCGGGGAGGGAGGGATCCTTTCAAAGCAGCGCCCCGCAATCAGAGGACCTACTCAGGTGTGGCTCCCTCATGATTCACTCCTCGTTCTGCACCACCCCCTCTCACCCACCCACCTCGGTAACGCTGACACTGAACCCTCTCAGTGATGGGATGGGGTGGCAGGGTTAGACGGTGACTTTATACACCCTGATGGATCATTTATGGCGCAGATGCTGTCTGAGTGAAGAACAAACAGAGGTTTTACTTTTTACATTCGCTTAACAATAAAACTGCCAGCGAGAGAGTTATTACATATCAAAGCATCAGCCAAAGTTTACTTTTTAACTCACAAATTGCAAATCCGCATGCGATTGTGGGGGCGCAAATATGCAAATGTGTCACTCACTCACTCGCTCGCTCACTCACTCACTCACCCACCCACTGACTCACTCACCCACTCACTCACTCGCTCACTCACTCACTCACCCACCCACTGACTCACTCACCCACTCACTCACTCACCCACCCACTGACTCACTCACCCACTCACTCGCTCATTCACTCGCTCACTCACTCACTCACCCGCTCGCTCGCTCACTCACTCACTCACTCACTCACTCACCCACTCACTCACTCACTCACTCACTCACTCACCCACCCACTCACTCGCTCGCTCACTCACTCACTCGCTCACTCACCCACTCGCTCGCTCACTCACTCACTCACTCACTCACTCAGCCACTCACTCACTCACTCACTCACTCACTCACCCACCCACTCACTCGCTCGCTCACTCACTCACTCACCCACTCGCTCGCTCACTCACTCACTCACTCACTCACTCACTCACCCACTCACTCGCTCGCTCACTCACTCACTCACCCACTCACTCACCCGCTCACTCACTCGCTCTCTCACTCACTCACTCACTCACTCACCCACTCACTCACTCACTCACCCGCTCGCTCACTCACTCGCCCACTCACTCACTCGCTCACTCACTCGCTCTCTCACTCACTCACTCACTCGCTCACCCACTCACTCGCTCTCTCACTCACTCACTCGCTCACCCACTCACTCACTCACTCGCTCACCCACTCACTCACTCACTCGCTCACCCACTCACCCACTCACTCACTCGCCCACTCACTCACTCACCCGCTCTCTCACTCACTCACTCACTCACTCACTCGCTCACCCACTCACTCACTCACTCACTCACCCGCTCAGTCACCTGTTCACTCACTCACTCACTCACCCGCTCGCTCACTCACTCGCCCACTCACTCACTCGCCCACTCACTCACTCACTCACCCGCTCACTCACTCACTCGATCGCTCTCTCACTCACTCACTCACTCGCTCACTCACTCACTCACTCACTCACCCGCTCAGTCACCTGTTCACTCACTCACTCACTCACTCACAAATGGTGATCTTTTCAAACTCAATGGTGAAAACACTAGTAGCCGCTTCTACAATCCACGAGTTGGGCCAGGGGGGCCTTTGAATGAAATGCACTCCCACATTAATAGGCCAAAACAAACCCAGTGAAAGAACTGTGAACTTCTCCGTTTTGAATTTCAGCTCCTCAAGGAGCACATGGCCACAACTGGACTGATGTGTTCATCTATGAATAATCACAAGGCACTTAATATTTTACTGCTAAGCCGCGGTCAGTGGTGCTAGCGGGGGGCGAGGGAGAGAAAGATGCAGAATTCTTTTTTAGTGTATGACATATTCAAACGACACATTATTATACATCAAATATCACACATATGTATAATTTTTACGTCTCATTGTTTACTATTTTACTATGTATGTTGTGCCTTGTATTGCACCTACACTTCATGTTTTGTCCAAATAGCTTAGGCAACACATTGCAAAGTGTCATGCCAATGTATTATTTGGAATTTTAATGACAAAGAGATTGACTAAATCAGCGCCATTTTGTAATTTGGCCGGTACAAACTATTCTCAGCCTCTGATGAAAGATCAGATCAATTTATCCCTGTGTTTTTCTGCTAGGAATAATGTCCGGGGTAATTTTGAACTTGCCAGACAAAATGTCTGGTAAATTCAGTTGCACTAAGTAGGCCACTTGGTATACATCATCGGCACAGCTGAATACAGCCTTAAAGCAATGAGAGACAGCAACGAATATTGGACTACAAAAGCCATGGCTTCTTTTTCTGCCTTTTCAAATCTAAAGGAAAAGATGTACAATTTATCCCCCAATTAATCTTTGACTGGGTGCTGAACAATTCTTTACAAAATATCAGCGCTCTCATTACAGAGCAAAATGATCGTGGCTCCGAGCTGTCCAAGCAATGACATTCAAATCACGGGCGCTTTACACGACCGCTTCCGTGACGATATTCTTTATCTGTCCGCTCCTTAAACATCCTTCTGAATCCCTCCTGATACACGCCAGACACAGCATGGAGAGGATCAGCAGACAGAGAGTTCCGGAATCAGGGGTTGTGTACAATCTTCTCTCTTGCTGGTGCTGAAACTTCATCCCTCAGCTGATCATAATGAATTAAAATCAGCTCTAATCCGCATAAAGCAAGGGAAAAATATGTAAAATAATGCCTTCGTAAAAATAAAGAAATGGAAACACCCGCTTTTCCTCTCTTGGTTTCCTGAAGGAGGCACAATTGACTATTTTAACTTACACATAGTAATACAAATGTTCAAAATAAAATAAAATGAATAAATAAATAAAAGCTGTATGGCTGGGTTAGGCTACCATTCATGCGAGCCAAAAGGTCCCGCCATGAAAATGGACCTGCTAGCTTGAAGCATGAGACCTAGTGATGAAGTACTCCAAAACTTTTCAAATTTTGGTCTTAAATTAATTCAAATTATCAACAAAACCACAAAGACCATCCCCAAATGACTTGTAGAAATATCAATGCTCAAAAATCGATGATTCCAAAGCCACTATTACCTTGATGACAGTCAGCAGTACCAACATGACCATCGGGCCCAAATATTTTTGTCTGTTTAAAGTCCCTGGAAACAAACATGATCAATTCTCATTCACCTTTTTTGGACCTTGGTGGTATAGGCCAGTGTTCCCCAACCCTCTGCTGGAGGACCACCTGTCCTGCATGCTTCAGATCTCTCCCTGCTCCAGCACAGGTGATTCAAACGATCAGCTCGTTAATCACCCCCTAAAGCTGATTGATGACAGCCTGATTATGTGAATCACCTGTGCTGGAGCAGGGAGAGATCTAAAGCATGCAGGACAGGTGGGTCTCCAGGAGAGGGTTTGGGAACACTGGTATACGGTTCACATACAAAACATGTGAGGAGATGACTGCTTATCCCTCAATAGATTTACACATCTGAAGATTGTCCTTTCACCAGGGGCTGGATTTAAATTGAGTGTGAACCTTTTCATCCCAAAGTGATGTCACCTTGTACTCTAGTAATCAACTGAAGCTCAACCAATCACAAGCTTAAAATAAATTACCCCCTCAGTATAGCCACGCACATGCAGTCCACAAGAAAACTCAGATGAGACTTTTATCATATCCATGTTATTTTTTTTCGATTTAGACTGTGGTGGATGCTTCGGAACAAAGTCAATTTACAGTCAAAATACAGTGTCAGAGCACTTTCAGTAATCTTGCCGACTTCATGTTCAATTTTACATCAATATTCTGGAGCTCCGGAACTTTCTATTAGCATGGTTTTGATGATAATGTCAACATTAGAACGACCGGATAAGAAGATATTATTTGTGTGCTTGATTTAAACAATTTAACACATCGTATTTGAGAAAACACACTCCGCAAAAGGTTATCTGGACTTAAAGGAGCCAGATGTAAGAAATGTATGTTGATTAATCGTGAAATGGCCCTGATATCTCACCAGACGTGAAGGAATGATGTTAATTTCAAATACTTATATCACTGACAACAGTTGTCTAGCCAGAATATTCTCATTACAAAAGCAAAGTTGCAGCCCACAACTAATGTTTATGTTGTCATTTTGTGTTTTGGCCTGTTGCGCCGCCCACCACCCATCTCCCAATCAGGAAGTCAGTAGCATTTCGTTATGTATGTTCGTTCATGGTACGTTAGTGCATATGCAGGTGGGTCATCGAATTGACTAGGTAACAAATTGTTTGAGAAATAAAAACCGTGACTCGTCATTGTAGTAGACATCCTTGCTGGATTCGGCAATTTTTATCTGCAGGCCCTGCTCTGTGGCCTGCTGCGCTCCCATCCAATCCCTGTGAGTTTTGTTTGCCTTTAGGTTTAACTTTTGGATTTGTCTGTAAGTTTCATAAATCTTTTTTTTTTTTTTGTATGACATCATGGAAGAAATTATTTGGAACATTTTCACTTGGACCAAACTGACTTTTTACTGTTACATCCAATATAATCTGCCTTTTTATTTGAAAATGAGGAATTGTAATGAATAATAATGCAGAAAACATTACTACCGTGATTTTGCACAAACTTCGTTCTGAGCCAAGCCGGGGGCTAAACAGACGAGGGGGCTGAATGTTAAACAGCCCTTTAACTGATGATTAGCCTTGATCTGTTTCAAATCATTTTCCGCAACTAATGATAAAAATTCAACTCTCTCTGGTGTTGCCAATTCTCTTCAATAAGATGCCGCATAAAAAAAAATGCTTAATTTGGACTTATTGTTCTTTCTTTTAGTTTAAACAATCATGAACCGCACATTTGATCGCCTGCTTTGCGAAATGTACCAGTAGTTGAAACGAAAGATCCAGGGTAGTTCATCTATTTTGGACGAGGGAATAACACATCGTTTAATTACGCTTAATTAATCGCCAAAACACTGTATGAAAAAGGAAACTGTGTGATGTACTGCCAGTGGAATAATTTGTATCATTGCACAACATTAGTCAAGAAAATGACTCATTCATAAAGGGATGTTTTAGGACCCGTTAACGTTTGTATTGTTGTTCAATAAAAAGATTTAGTCACATCCACAGGTGCGTAAACTTGAGTGTTAGAAGATTCTAACCTCGCAGTAAAAGTGTTTGTTCATCAGCAGCTGTGCTTCTGTGCTTCATAGGATATTAACTCATTATACAACTAGAACAACTGACTTGTATAAACCTTCTTATCATTAGAATGACCCAAATTCCTGCATGCTGACAGCCTGCACAAACGCCCCACTGGATTATCTGACAGCTAAATTCAAATGTTAAAGTTTGATTCCCCCTCATGATTGATGACATAGCAATGTGCAAACTCTGGCACGAGTTCGGTGAAATACACCTGTGCAAACTACAGAGAGAAATTATTATTATCATTTTTTATTCCACAATAAAACCTGATTGCTTATTCAGTGCATACAGTACATTGTAGCTTTACTTTGGCAGCCTGTGCGTAGTCCATACGTGGTTCTTCACGCACACAGCCAATGCTGTCTGAAGATGCAAACTATTTTTTTTTTCTATTTTCCTGAACTGATTTATTGTGGCTCAGTGTTCATATTGCGGCAGTTGTCCTGCTCAAAAAGCAGTACGTCACTTTTGCAACCGGTGAGGTAAAACACTCTGGTCATAACGGTTCACTGAGGGGTTTCATATCAGAGATGGTATTGGCTGCCGCCCTTATTTATCGCTCATCGACCCGCCTCCCCTCCCGTCCCCCTGAGATTTCACCGGCTGTGTGTTTCAGTGTTTGCAGATTTTTTAGTTTTTTGAAAAAAATTGTGCGTTTTCAGTAAGTTACCCTCGCCTATTTCGATGATTCTCTGTCCGTTACCGTGATGCGTGGTCTCCACCGCAACTCAAATGTGAGAAACATTGCATCCACCGCAGGAAGAGGAAGCACCAGCGGTTACCTTTGGCGATGGCCGTCCCAGGAGGGAGACGGACCTCTAAAACAACGAGGGAGAACCTCCAGCCTGACTCGCCATATCCAACCACTGATCTCAGAGCGCAGGATCGAGCTTCAGGAAGAGAAAGTGCATATTCTAGTTAATCAGCTGACTCATGTAGCAGTTAAATCCACTGACAGAGTTCAAGGGGGGGCTTATATGAGAGACCTTTGGCAGGACTTCATTTCCTCACATCTGCTCTCCCAACACATAGGGTTTGACATCTACGAATGTTAGGATAGAGAGTAGAGTTTGTCTGCTGTAGTTACTGCGCATTTACACTCTGTATCATGTGAACCATGTTGGTATTGCACCCCATCAAGTAGGCAACTGTGTCAAAGTCCAAGAATGAATTGATAGAGTGATATATGGCTGTTATTTCCAAGCTTTGGATTTGTTAGCATCATTCTAAGACAGTAGAACACACATGACTATCGCCTGAATGTACCAGACTGTCCGCCATTTTGGGTCAGACTTCAGCTGCCTGATACCAATGACCTCTCCGTGTACAAGTCCATGGTCTTGCTGTTCTGATGTCACCTCAGTTCACAATAACAATTCAGTCTTACCCAAGATGGAGCCCATTACTAACACATTCAGGATAACAATAATATTTGGTATTGTCTGTTCTGCTGCTGTTAATTCTGTGCCTCATTTCGAAGGAAAAATAATCTGGTTTTTGCCATAAAATGAGGTTGGGGCCAGAGAACTTGTATACTTCTCAGGTCTGATTCCCCTCGCAGTGTAATCGAGTGATCTAAAGGCCCTGCTCAATACTGGGCAGGTCACACACATCCTTCTCCAGATCCTCTGCTTTGAAGCCATGTTCCTCCTTTTTAACAGAGGCAATGGGAATATCGGCATTTTGGATTGCACACAAGGTCTATGCTGGGGTGTGTGTGTGTGTGTGTGTGTGTGTGTGTGTGTGTGTGTGTGTGTGTGTGAGTGAGTGAGTGAGTGAGTGAGTGGGAACTGCACCTCTTCTCTCTCACTACCAATGATGCTAATGTCTTAGTTTGCTCCATATCTAATTGACACAGTATTGTTTAACTGTGGTTACAAGTAACCCCCCCTTGTACATATTTATTTGGTAACAGTACCCCTGTATATATTTTATAATTGGAGCATGATGAGATCTCATAGCTTTGATATTTGATATTAGATATTGATTATTATTCTCGAACTGCTGTATGCAGATTGGTTTTTTATGTACTCTGGATTTTGGATTCCATTGGATGGCGAGTCAGTCCCCTTGGATCCCGACCAAACTGTTCTGCCCATACTGAACTGGATTCCCAACCCCCTTGAATTCAACCCCCTTGGAACAACCCTTGTTCTGTTCACTGGACACAGATAAGCTCTCACACATACACTCATATCACACCTTACATACCCGGGTAACAGATTATTTCTTTTTTATGAAACGTTTTATTGGAAACTTTGCTTTTATTTGATGCTTTGGGGTATTTCATTATTATTATATTAATGAATTTATTTATTATCCTTGATAATTATAAATATGACTGAATATTCTCTGTTTCCTGAGAAAGGAAATATTTCCAGAATATTATTATTAATAAATGTCTATTGTCTTCTTCTACACTTAAACATTGTCAACTTACCCCCCCCCCCCCTTAATGCCAAACCTAGAACAGGCCTAAACCTTAACCATAATCATAGAAACACCTCCTCCTACTTAAAGGGTAATTTTGTCAGGTAGAACAGAGGGGTGCTACATATGCATGTGTGTGTGTGTGTGTGTGTGTGTGCGTGTGTGCATGTGTGTGTGTGTGTTTGTCTGTGAGCGTGTTTGCATATGTGTGTGTGCGTGTGTGCATGTGTGTGGGTGTCTGTGGGTGTGAGTGTGGATGTATGTGTGTGTGTGTGTGTGTGTGTGTAGATGTATGTGTGTGTCTGGGGGAAGTATCACAGAAAGCTTTTTTTTTTTTTAATAATTCATGATACAGAGAGGGCTCACACTGCCCAACCTTCTGAAGAGAGCAGTTATTGACTGTGTCTCCGTAGCCGTATCTGAACAGGTCCTGGTCAAATTGTACAGAACATATTGATGACCTCGACCGGGAAGCGTAGCAGTCCTGTCCAGTCACAATCAATCACTGAAGTTCCTTTTTTCTTCCTTATTCTGGTTCTTTTTTCCTCCCTGGGAGGCTGATGTTGTGAAACATTGGGATTCTTCTCATATTTAATAGCTTCCTCCGTCACAAAAAGCGAAAATCAAACGCTTTGCCAAAGGTCGATCCATCGCTGCTTCAGAGAGCGGCACTGATTCCGTTCCGCCGCACAGGAGGATTGTCCTCGGAGAGAAGAACTCACCAGAAACAATTATTTTTGATTAAGATTTTTCCTCATTCCTCTGATACTTCCCCACAATTTCACACACGTCAGCTCTTCCGGACAGATTCTCCTCTCCACGAAAAGCATAACAATTACATTTTCAATTTCGTGACACAGAAAATGAGACGAAAATAAAAAGCCCATTAACTACTGAGACAGAGAGACAAAATTGAAAAAAAGATCTTTGAAATAAATAATCCTCTTCACTGCGGTCTGTACCGAACCCCGGTAAACAACAGCAACAAAAATACGATTAAAACAAATTTCTCGGCAGTAGCCTGGATTATGCTTATATTTCTCCTTCTCATGATGCCAGCGGTTTTTTAATCCTTACATAGTAATCATAAATTCTCAGAAATCAACCTCACACATTCCTACCACCTGAAACATGGGAAAGGAACCTTGATCATCCAGAAAGGACTGGCATGGGTCCAGGCTTTTGTTCTGTCCAAACAGTGACACAGCCAATTTTCACCCATCAACCATAAGAGTTTTTGCTATGCGGGAGGGCACAGGCGAGGAATTGAACCCCAGACTCCCCCGTGAGAGTCACACACGCCGACCACATCGCCAAAGAGCCAGGCAGGTTGTCAAAGAAGCCATGGCGCAAACTTATTTGGAGGCCTTTCCAGTGACGGGACCCTTCAACTGTCACATCTCTCCCCCTCTTTCGGGAGAGTGTCCTTGGTTTACGCATGCTGCCATCCATTAGGATCCCCAGATCCTACCGATTATGCCAGAATGTAGCAGCAGTGAATTGAACCCCAGTCTCCCGGGTAAGAGTCACATGCACTGACCACATTGCCAAAGAGCCAGGCTCATTGGCAAGGTAGCCAGACCGCGTACTTATTAGTAAGTATTTCTAGTGATGGGATTTTTCAACTTTCATACATTATTAGAGTCAGGAGTGTCAGTACTTGTTGGGAGTGAAAGTCTGCACCCGCACTGTTCTGTTCGCATTGGAGCTGAGACAGTCAGGAGGGTGGTTTTAAGATGTAGTGATTGATGTAGACCAGGAGTTGATGGAAGGCAGGAGTCATCTGTATATCTGGAGAACTAGAAAACACTTGATAAACAGCAGATCCAAGCCAGACGGCTTCAGACCAGTTGCATTTAGTCAAATGAAGTGAACAGTGAATTTTGCTGGGTTTACGTGACTCAAGAGGGAAACACTGACACACTGGAGACAGTCCTGCAGTAGTTACACACCAGGCCCTGTTCCTGTGGCCATAATTCCAGTGTTGGACCACGCCCACCCTCGAATGAGGCCTTCGTTGTGGTTTAAACAGCACATCTGCGGAGTTTTGTGACTGCATCGTGTGCAGTTTTGATGCAACAGCGTTGACAATATCGGTACACATAAGACAGACAGACAAATAAACACCAGGCAAAGTACTCAAAATGACTTCTGTGCGAGTACCTGTACAAACACACACACACACACACACACACACACACACACAAGGTGAGATAGGATGATTTAGGCAGCCACCAGGTCAGGTCTATTTTCGATGTTATTTCAAAGACACTTACTGAAAGAAGGGCAGCTATGGTGAGATGCGCATGAAAAGGCGATTTGCCGTCTCAGTGAAAAGGAGCGGAGATAGAGAGGAGGGGGGAGTGGCTGAGGACCAGAGTGATGTGGAAGAATGATTCCATCGCCTGCATCTCTATCCAGACAGGGCTGGTGTGGGAACAGGGGTTCATTGCAGCCTAACAGTTACACACCTGATTCAGCTAATCAACCACAAGAGTCAGTGCCCATGTCCTGTATTCCTTGACTCGGGTGCGTAACGGCAGGAATGAGGCTCGCACCCACACCGGCCCTTTCTGAGTAAGGATGAGAACCACTGATTTACTGACGAATCTTAAATTCTCCGATGGGTGTTTTACTATGCAGGATTACAGACTTAGCTGCAGGGGCGTAGATTTAACTGGGAGTTGGTGGGGACTTTGACACGGCCTTTATGACAATTAGTACTGGCCAGATCTCAATCATTTTCCTTCACCGACGCCTTTTCCGATTATTGTAATTGGCAACTGAAGACACGGTTCCTCTCCGTATGCGATTTAACTCTATTCTTTAATTGGAGAGAACAAGCAGCACCTGTTCATATGGACTGCAAAAAGTTCAGTGTTGCATCAACACTTAAGTAAGATGGCAATCGGTCATCAGGATGGGTATTTGCTGTGCTTAAATCAACGTTATTCAAAATTGCTTACCTGTCGACTCACAAGCAAGCAGTAAATACATTTTCTGAACTTAATTTACCCCACCGTTTCATCGCTGGATGCTGTTAGATCGCATATAGAGAGGAATCGTGTCTTCAGTTGCCAATTACGATAATTTGAAAACGCGTCGGTGAAGGAAAATGATTGAGAACTGGCCAGGACTAATTGTCATAAAGGCGGTGTGTCCGTCCCCCCCAACTCCCAGTTAAATCTACACCCCTGCTTAGCTGGATATGTGTGCAAACTTCAAACCTGGAAAAGCTCTATTCATTTCAATCCATACTACAGAGTAGGGAGATTTCTGGGATTTCCGTAATCTGGTTATCCTGCCAATTCCTTAAAGTCTGTGATTATCTTTATGAAAGTGTTTATAGTCAAGCATACACTGCCATTATGAGAATAAAAATGTAAATGTTAGACAGTTTCCAAAAATAATCTATTAGTTATGACAACTTAATCTCAAGAGACAACAATCCATCCTCTGGTTTGACTTCCACTTGATTTAGAATCTTCAGCATGCACTTGATTTAAAATCACCATGGAAACTCAACTGCCATTACAGCAGGCAGGCAGAATGTTGGGAGGATGTGATAAAATAGCGACATGAACAGAATTTCTGTGCCTTTCTGTGTCTCTAAGTGACTCCATGTTCGCTTGCTTTCGGTGTGTGTAAAATAAAAGAAAACTACCAAACGGACTGGGCAAGGTGTTGTACTTGATTTTAATTTATTACAGAACCAGCATCAAAAATATAGTGCATATACTTACAGTAAATTCTTCAGTTTCAGAGGTTATTCATAACAGATGAGGCATTATTGTACAGGAATTGGGAGTGGCTCTGTAATTCTTCCTCATCTGTAGATTTTAAACCGAAGGTCTCAAGTTATGCACAGCTTAAATCAATCATATGTTTCTCCCCTATGGATATCTGGGAATTAAACTGTTGCTGCATAAAGCCTGGTCTTGAAGATAAAGGTTTAGCAATTTGCCTTCGTTACTCTGGGTCTCCGTTTCACAAAGCAGAATTGCTCAGTTAGCTGGATAACTGCAAAAGAGGGACTCAGTACCCCTTCATGTTTGTATCATGGACTGAAATGAAAAGTAGTAGCTTCAAGGTTTTTGTCAGTTATCTAACTCTCTCATTCCTCCTTCTTCGTGAAAGAGCCCCATGGATTGAGCGTAAATCTGACTTACTCTAGCTGTTTGTCTCACTCGCTCTCTCTCTCTCGGTCTTCCCCTCCCTCTCTGGTAACAGGAATGACATCATTGCTGCTCAGTGTCCTCTGGTTGGGAGTGTGGAGTTAGCATTCAACTTCTGTTGCTTCAGCAGCTACCAAGTTAGCATGCAGGCCGCAAATGCCTGATTCTTCCTCCGCAGAAAGCTATTGGCCCCCTACTCTTGACGGTGGGGGGT
This sequence comes from Gymnothorax reevesii, assembly GCA_029721435.1. NCBI lineage: Eukaryota > Metazoa > Chordata > Actinopteri > Anguilliformes > Muraenidae > Gymnothorax > Gymnothorax reevesii. Next base: position 151,737,398 of record CM056575.1, read on the forward strand.
TTAGCTGACCGTGGAGGTCAGGTTTGGCTAGGCTAGGTGCCAGTCCCTGCTATATTTGAAAGCAGCTATCTAACTACGGCTGCAAACACGACCTTACCCCAAAGCCAGCTCTTGCTACACTCCAGCCCTGGGCCCGGGGAGCTTATTAGCCAGCCAAAAACCCTCCGACGAGGAGACACCTCGAATCCAGCTCTCCCGCACGTCAACTCAAAAGAAAACTGCTCTAATTATCCTTTAATGATCTCCACTTCTGACTATAGGGCCTTGCTAAATTCATAATAAACGCGCGAATAGACAAATAGATAACGAACTCATTAAGGCTCACTAACGAGATGCGTGCTGGCAGTGCGGAGCGGATTGTTTTTTGTTTGTACTTATCTGACCTGATATGGTGAGGACAAGACTGAAAGGAAGTCACTGGCAACACTTATTTGACAGTTTCCAAATACGCATCGCTGGTAATGTTGTTCCGTTTTTCTTTTTTTTATAACATTTTTATTTTATCACGTTGTAATTATTTGCTGATGTTGTCCACGTGCTGCTTGCCAGAATTTCCTCTCCTGCTCACTGCAGCTTTATTTCAAACCCATTATTAATTTCGTGAGCCAGGAGACAGGAGAGAAAAGCAATTTTTTTAAATTTATATTTTATCCATATTCTGATTCATTGTATTGCTACACAATCAATACTCCCGCAAAGCTTCAGAGGGCACAACATGAAAGTGTTACAGTCGCATGCAAATTAAACAGACAGGCAAGCTGGCATAACGCTGGACACACTACGTGCAGCTGGTAATATTTCCCTTTGTTTGCCAAAATATTACATTGCAGCAGCCAGCTGCCATTATGAGACAAATAACATTTGTATCCCGTTGTTTGACTCGTGATTTATTAATATATATTTTACGCTCATGAAAAGGACAGCGTCACTTTAAATAATTTTGTAGTTGTAGTAATATTCTGATGATGGCGCATTGCAATAAGCATAATAGGAATTGCATGTACAAAACAAGTTATTTAAAATAGCTACTGCATTTGGAGGAGGATATTCAGAAAAACATGAACTTTAAAAATTCCATAATCTCTCCCGAGACAATGCAGTGTGTGATAACAAATAAAGTCTGTGCTTGGATTAATTCGTCTATTACGCAGTGCACAGCATTGTCATGAATGAGAGTATTAAAAAATAATAAGTAAACAACTAAGCACCACATTTCTGTCTGTCGTATACAGTACAACATATTGTATTTTTAATGTACTACTCTCACCCAGATAACGTTAAATTCTGCTAACTCTCCTAGTAAGGAAAGCATATAGACTGTTTTAAGAGCTTTTGTGCTTCATGCTGCCTTTGTGACTAAGCCAATACAGCTGTGGGGCGCAAATATAAGTTAAAGTCCTCCTGATTTCTGAATACATTTGGGAATCGCGAATCCAAGGGCGGGTAGGCGAACGAGCGAGGGGGCAGACTGCATTTACTTCATCGAATCACCATTAAACGATTTCAGCAAGATTTCATTACCAGCTGCCTCTCTTTGACCTGCAGAGCAGAGGAAGCAGTTGTCAGATTCAGGACAGCAGAGATTATACGTGATGCAGATCTGCGCTTGGGTTAGATACTCTCTGCCTGAACCACAGAGTGTCAACCCACTGCAGGAGACAAGAGGTCAGTGGTCTAGAGAACTTGGTTCCTTAACATGACTGTAACTAGATGGTAAAATGAATATACAAGGGAAATGTGATAGGAACCATTTTTTTTTGTAGCACCACTGCGGTTTGTGTTCATTAAAGATCAATGAGTCGGTGTACTGTCTCTTTAAGAGCGATGGTGTCGCAGACAGAGGTCACAGGGTCACAGGAACAAAAGTTTTCTCTTTATTCTGTGCTGATAACTGGCGATCGGAACATCGCGGCCATTTCTGTATGGGAAGGACAGTCTCCGATGGAGTGAGCAACATTTTACCCATGAATATTACTCTGCTGGTGGTTGTATGATGCGGGCGGCGTGATTGGTCTTTTCACCATGCAAATAATAAATAAGTTCCATTGTATTCGATAATTGCATTCATTATAGAAAACCCAAATGAAAGGGAAATGCGAATCATATTCCTTCAGAAGAATATTTTGCGCTCGTGGTGACAGTTAGTCCAAAGAAAAGAAAATTAAGTCACTTGGCTGATGTGCCTTCACTTCTAAGTCACATGATTGTGAAAGTAGTGCCCGAAAGGGCGCTCATCACAGGTTATTTTTACATGGAAATGGCCGAAATGTTCCCACTGCGATAATGTGCTGAACCGGTGTGCTCCGACGAGGTACCATTGCTGTATTTAATTTCTTTGTTAAGTACCAGTTGTTTTGAACAAGAATTTTCTGTACTCAACTACAAATTTAGACAAACAGAATTTGATCATGACGGGACACACTTATATGTGACTCTTGCTTGACCTGCGGCCCATTTCACAGGACTAGATCACTGAATTAGTGAAACCTGGAACTCACAGAGGAAAGAGCTTTTCTGAGTATTACTTTGTCTTCTTATCTGGCTAACTCAATAATCCTGATATGTGAAACCAGCCCAGGAGTAATGAGCACCATTGAGACCACTCTCAAATAGTATTTGACAATGCAAAAAGGTCAAAACAGGCTGTTGTGCAGCTCCAGACTGAGGTGAGACCTGGGATAGGGAACAGTGTGGCCCTGGAGAGCTACAGCCCTGCGTGTTTTGGATGTCTCTGCTCTGACACACCTGATTCTAATCACTGCCTCATCACCAAGCCCTTGACAAGCTGTGATAATTAGAGTCAGGTGTGTGAGAGCTGAGAGACACTTAAGACATGCGGGATTTGGCTGCGCAGGAGTGGGGTTTACCGAGTCGATCGAGGGTGCCAAACTGCTCTGCGGGAGGAAATCAGCGTCCGCTGGTTTTTGTTGTAGTAATACATTTATGTCACTGATTGGCTAAAGGGTCCACATATCTCGTTCTCAAGGCAGTAATTAGCTGCTAATTGGAGGAGAGCACTGAAGCATGCAATCACTGCTGCCCTCCTGGGCTGGAGTTTGACATCTCTGGAGTAGATGGTGGAAATTACAGATAACAGGTAGGACCCCAGAGACAATGAGAATCTTATTTCTCTCATTTGTAGCCATAAGAAAAAACTAGAGCAAAAAAACCAAGCCGAAAAAAATCCCTTTAATAATAACCATGGTTACAGCGATATTAATTTGAAAAATTACCCAGCAGTGAATGCTATTCTTGTGTTCGGTCCTCAACGCATCCGTTGGGTCTCTCATCTGCAGGGGCCCATCAGGCGCGCGATTTGTCAGACAGGAAGTAGCGGGGTGTCACGCCGTATGGCGCCCATCTCTGTCCAATCCCAGAATGCCCTGCTTCTTGTTCCCCCTCACTGGCTGTGTGAGTGAGTCCCTTGTCAGTGACCTCTGTCAGCTCCATCTCAGGAGGTGACCTCTGCTGACCCAGGAAATGCTGCTAAACCAAACCCACCAGCCCACAGATTTCTGTTTGCTGAACAGTGGCAATTTCCTGGTGTAACAGCCAACTTGGATCGCGTGTACAATTTCAACCAATCATATAATGCCTGTGATGTCATGAAAACCTCTCCTTGTTTCTCTACAGTTGTCGCCCCATTTGAGAAATTCCCTGATTCATCTCACTGTACAGTTTCATGCTCTTTGTTGCAATATTACAGCCCGGCAAACACATAAAAATGTTGTTAAAAACACATTGTAAACCAATAGTAGGTGTTTTCCCCAATCTGATTGGTTAATTACCCTTGTCGAATAGTGTTCGATCCCTGAAATGACAGGACCTTTCCACCTGCTCATGAATACATTAGCATGCAGAGGTGTATAATCCAGGGGTCAGAAAGTAAAAATCCTACCATGTTTTCATTCCAACCGTAAACTCCTGTCAGCAGATTTGACTTGTTAGTTTTACCTCCCAGCTGAAGAATAGTGTCAGCTGCCAGGTCTTTTGTGGCAGGAACAATATCCTGGGATGGACTTTTACTTTCTGAACCTGGATTATACACCTCTGTTAGCATGAAAACGGACCCGCTTTCGCTCATTCAGCCCATCAGTTCAACTTGACAGGTTACGGAATTCTAGCGCGTGACGCAATGACCTAATTGTGACGGATCATGTTGCCGTGCAAAAGAGTCCGTGCAAAAAACATTTCTTTCTCGCTTATGGTTTACAATATCGATAAATAGTTACGTTTGTGAAATTTATGGTTTACAATATCGATAAATAGTTACGTTTGTGAAATTTCCTGGGAATCATTGGAATTCAACGCCCGCAAATTTAAACGTTTAAAACCTTCGACTAACGTCGTCGGTTTTAAACTAAATTTGCGGGCGTTGAATTCCAATGAATCCCGGAAATTTCAAAACATAACTATTTATCTTCATATTGCTGCATTGGGCAAGGTGGTCAAATTGCTACGTTAACAGTAATGCCAGTAAAAATTACAAACAGGGTTCTACAGCATTTCCTCCACAGACTTATGTTCAAGCTGAAGCATCTATGGTCTCCATGTTGTTAGCCCAGACGTGGCGTGTTTCACGGCCGAGGTTGAAGTCTCCTCCCTCACTCTCCTCCCTTTCCACTGTCCCTGCTCCATAACTCCTGACCATGTGACATCACCAATATGAGGCCAAAATGCTTGCAGCCAAAGCAGCAGTAACGAACTGTAAAATCATGGCTGGTGAGCGACAGCTGTTGGAGGTCTGAGCGCTGACATATGGGGAGACACCGTATACTGTGCTGTGAAAAACACATTAAGCAATAAAACAGTGTGGGGGGGCAGGTTGACCTAGCAGTTCGTAAGTTGACGGCAGACTATAGAGTTGGCGGTTAAATCCTTCAGTGGAGAAAAGCTGGAAACTCCCCTGTTGGGCCTTTGGTCAAGGCCCTTAAACTCAAAACTGCTCCAGGGGCTTTACTCCTTGTTTCTTTCCATCTCTCCTTCCTTGCAACTGTTGTATCTGTATTTCTACCAAGGCAAACATGAAAAAAGAAAGATGGTCTGTGGAGTCTCCCTTGTTAAAAAAAAAGCCAAGTTTTTGTGCTCTATTTTGCGTCAACGCTAACTTTTTGAAAAGTTGCAGCAGCTTTTATACGGTGAGGAGACAGTGGTTGGCTGACTAATTTCCTTCCGACAGAAAGCTTTTCACAGTTTTAGGGCGTTAGATGGCCACTTCCCGGCTGCAGAAATGGCTGGCGGTGGTCATTGGAAACTCGGATGACAGTGTAATTACACACACAGAGGCGGAATGAAGGGACCGTTAAATAACGGCCGCTGCAATTTGCAAGTCGGACGCGAGAGGACAGAGCTGGAAACGAGCAATAAAAATGTGAGCCGGCGCTGCTCGAGACGGGCCTTGCGCGATCAGGAAATGGAGCCTTTGTTTAATGTTTAATTAATGTTTAATTTAGTGTCTGCGGCTCTGATCGAGATGCCTCGGTCCGATCTGCGAAAAAACTGGCCAGTACTTTTATTAATGCCCCCCTTTTCTGCTGTATTCGGCACTCGTTTGTCGGATATTTCCTCTAATGCATCATGTTTTATGTCCGCTGAAGCCAACGAGTGACATTCCAGAGATAAACTGCCGGGCGAAGGGAGCGTGAATTCTCATCGCAGTCATTACGCTGTTCCAGATTGCCGTAAAGAAGAGCCGATCGGGCGTCCTCGGATAGCCTCCGATAAATAATAATCAGAAGAGAGCTGGCCCTTTATTACTTGGGGAAAGAAAACACCAAGGCAAATATTTATTGTGCTCAGCATTCTGTCAAAGCCCTCCTTAGTCAATGCCAATAACTCATTAACTCTCATCCTACTGGCAATGAGGCAGTGCGCTACGTTTCACTGCTATTCTCCCGCTGAGAAAACACGATGTCGCATGAATTTGGTGCTTCTCCAGATTTCTGGGACGGATTGGGCCATTCGAGGGGCTTAATGAGATGAAGGCAAATGCGCATCTTTGCCGCGTCCTGCTTCCATTGGCAGTCGAGCCAGACTTTATGAGCGGGTAGTCATAACGATAAGCCGTTCTGGTAATCGGCCCGACCGGCCATTGTTCTTAATTGGATTTGATTGGTTCGATTGTGTCTCCGGGGCAGATTTACGGCCTGTTCCTCTTTATGTTTTTTTTTTTTTTTTTTTGTGTGTGTATGTTATCAATGTTACTCGCGCCCTTGAGTTAAGCTCACGTCGGCGCTGTTCCCTCAGCCCCGTGACTCCAAAATGAAATTATTCCTCAGGAATGTGATTCTGCTAACGAGCACCAGCTGCTTTAGCGATTTAGCATTTTGAATTACATGGCTTAGAAAACAAGGCCGCTCCACACAGGACGAGAGAAGAGTGCATGTATGCATTGAGTCCCTTTCTTTGCCGAGGTGATCTGGTCTCTGGCCGTTGCAATAGCTCGGGTTCAAAACACACACACACACACACAAAAATGTCACACAATGATACAAAGCTACCAGGTTTTGTGTTTGTTTGTTTGTTTGTTTAAACTGTGGGAAGGGTTCATAAGGTTTTCATTTAAGTCACCAGAACAGTTCCTCTTCTTCACTGGTGTGCTGGATGGTCGTGGTTGTGCAGCATGAAAATTTTACGGACAACTGCAGGGTAGGAACTGTGTTTTAGTTTCCTGAAATGAATTGAAAAATTCCTCAGCACCACGCTCGCAGTATTCTCAAGGTCTGAGTAAAGACACTGTGTATGTGTACATGTGTGAGTGTGCATGCGAGGGTGTGCGTGTGTGTGTGTGTGCGTGTCAGAATTAGATGTGAATTAGTGTTTTTTGCTCAGCTCTCACATCATTTAGTTTATATTACACGTACATTAGAAAAAAATGCACTGTCAACATCTGTGTTACTTTAAAGCATTCGGGCCCATGTACAGGAATCCCCACTTTAAGAAACAGCAGTGCACACAAAACAGAATTTAAAAAAAATTCCTATCATATTTTCCCAAAAAAAGAAATAATATAAAATAAGCATGCATGTTTGGACCCTACATTGTTATCAACATAGCCTGTACAACCAAAGCATAAAAAACTCTTTTGATCTGCACAGGTGTAGCCCAGGCCACGCCCCCCACAGGTGAAGACAACACTAAACCACATTCTGCATACAGCACAAACGGATGGTTGCGTAAGAAGACAGTGCGGGCGCTGGACTGGCCTGCCTGCAGTCCCGACTCAGCCTCAATAGAGAACATGTGGCGCGTTTTTAGATGCAGAATGTGACAACGAAGACCCTAAATTGTTGCAGACTTTGAGATTTTATTACAGGAAGCATGGGACAAAATTACTTCTGAAACACTAACACTAGTCGCCATAGTGCATCGGGTACATTTGTCTCTAATCATGTAAGATCCTTCCCTGAACTTGTGAGAAAAAAATGTATATAGTTTTAGGATAATATCGAGTTCAAATTCTCTTGTGAATTGCATACCTGTAGAAGGAATTCATGTTTCTAAATTAGTCAAGCACTGGAACAGATTGTAGTATTGATACTTGGCATGATCAGACTGTTTTACTGATCTTGCTTCTGAAACATGTGTACAGCCAATTTTATCTAATCTTGTATTTTTGTACTTGACATTTCATTATTGTACCTTTCTCATATTGTTTTAGATGTTCTATGGACCTAGTGTCTGAAATAAAGACATTGTTATTATTATTATTTTTATTATTATTATTATTATTATAACTATTAAATCACTTGGTGTTTTTAGTCCCTAAATGTCAATTAAGTGTTTTGAAAAGCAAATGTCAACGTAACAAAGAGGTAAATACTTTTCAACCCCAACTTTTTTTTTTATACATGCTGCTAGAATCAAAATTGAAATAAATGTTTATATTGAAAATTGTATAAAACTCGTGGTGAAACATGAATAGTCAACCATTTTTGCCAACACAATACAGATTAATGTTCCTGTGCAATTCACTGTCCTCTGTTTAAATTTCAATTAAGCGTACTGTCCCAACTCTTTCTAATTCTGAGCTTTGTGGATAAACAACACAAACCGAGTCGGCCCTTGAAGCTCCTTTCCAGCTCATGCTCCATTGTCAGTACATAGGCCGTGTCACATGACCGCTCCCAATAGCCAATGGGTAATGCCCTCAGGAGGTGCAATATGGTTTGGCTCCTGAATAGTAGAATCAGGTTCTAAATGTGCCAAGAGAAGGGGGCTTTTATGCGCTCCACAAATTCTAAAACAGACCCGAGTTTGCAGAAGCCCGCAGATTATTTCGATCAGCATGCAAATCGCACCTTAAATGAGGCGCACATCTCTTGATATAGAAGGTAAAATAAAGAGAAATAAAGCGCTCGTTTCCTCCCAGGCATTCACAGCTCCTGCTTGCTGTTTTTTTCCCCCTCTTTTCCTCCTGATAACATTAAGTACCCCTCTGCCAGCAGGCTGTTGAGAAAAGCACCGTTGTTTGAACACGGAGACGCTGGAACGGCAGACGCGAGGGGTAATGAAAAAGCAATCTCTGCTGTGGTTATCATTCAGTCATTACCTGAAGCTCACAGCACCCCGTAATAGACGGTGACATACCCCAGGGTACTTCACTCACAATTACAGTGCACAGGGCCATGTAAAGAGTGCACTACAGCAGTGTGCGCCTCCGATGCTCTTCAGAGCGCTGCGTAGCGAGTAAATTGAGAGTGAAGCGTCGCTCAATTAAGACTTTGATCGGACACAGTGGTTACGGAGGGATACCCTGAAAGGACAATGGCGTGTTTTGAATTGAATGAAAGGAAACTGCTCTTGGGCGACATGGTGGCGCAGTGGGTAGCACTGGCGCCGCGCAGCAAGACAAGGCCTTTGTGTTTGGAGTTTGCACGCTTCCCAATGTTTGTGTGAGTTCGTTCCAATGGTCCTTAAAACATGTATGCTAGGCTAATTGGAGATGCTAAATAGCTCATTGGTGTAAGTGAATGGTGTTTGGGCTCTGCAAATGGGTTCATGTGTTGTCGAGTGTGCGTTCCTGGCGTTCAGTCATGGTTCCCGCTGTGTTTTCAGTTTCAATATGACTTCTGCGTTCCCTACTGGCTGCGGTCTGTAAGCTCTGCTAAATGTGGTCCTTTTTTTAAACACATTCAACTTTTCCGTGGTTCAGAATGTGAAATATTCTAACTCAATGTCTTAGGAAGCACAATACAACACACTTCCAAATTCACGGAGCGTCATGTCCCACGGGCCACATCCGAAAGGACTGTTTTCCAAAATCTCATCATCGCCACTAGAAGCAGAAATGTCATCAAAACCATACAGCCTTCTCTCTGGAGTATCGTTTCATAAAATCACCTGCGCCATCTGCTTTCCAGCAATCTCTGTCCAAAAAACGTTCTTTCCAATGTCTTGTGTTCATATCTTTACTCCAATCTCTACAGCATGAGGAGCAGGAATTATTAGTTTGTGAGCAACGCACTGTCCACCGTTTAGCCAAGACGCAACCTTTTCCTCGCAGACATTTCATTCAACTTTAGACTCGTGGAGAAAATAAGTCTTGTAGCAACGTCTTGAAATGAATCTCCTGTCTCTCTGAGTTCCTCAAGAATTAGGCGCGAGTGTTCAGGAGAATCATCAATCCTAATCATTCGCCAATTCAATCCTAAATCATGAAACAAACATATTTTCCATATGCAGTATGTACAGGAAATATTGGGAGATCGTTAAAAATAGGGCCATTCAGGTAAATGGGATGTTATTGCATGAAGCAATCTTCAAGCAACGGTAGTGAACCTGAACCTCTGTGTCCACCTATTTCTTTTCTACCCCCAATAGGCTTAACTCTTTCAGCGCCGTGGGCAACTATTGTTACTCAATGATGTAAGATATCCAAATCAGACGCTGTTGAAAACCTATCTTGTGGCAACTTGTTTAAAAGAGCTCCCTTGCTCTTTTAAACAAGTTGCCACATGATACTGTAGGTTTTAAACAGCTCAGGATAACAACATTTTTAATTCCTTGAAAATGTATTTGGCGCTCAAAGGGTTAATGGCTGCAGATAGGTTAGAACTGAAACCAATGACCACCCAAAAGGAACACATGCTTGCCCTGAAATCTAAAACTCAAATCAGACATAAAAAAAGAGATAATGCAACTGTTTAAGTAATATGTGTATGGATCAAGCCGACATTCATCAGCGCTGCCCTAATGTGCGCGCATGTTCTGGGTGCACATTCCGCTTTAAAGGTAAAATAAACTGCAGCACTGGTAGCTCATATGAGGATTGGAGCCCACAACCTCTTTCTCTCTGTGTGGCAGCAGTGAGTGAGAGACAGTGGGTTTGGATATTTGTTAGGGGAACATTTGCGCAGTTTGGGGATCATTGGACACCCTGGATGAATCATTATACAATAGGAGCGTTCACACTGGAGAAAGAGTGCAGTTTGGATCGCGAATTCCCGTGTGCGAACATACAACCTACAAATCGCTACAGACAGTATTGCAATAAACAGATTCACGCATCCGAGTTCCTTAAAGTACAACCAAGCGACTGTACAACACCTCAAATCACGTAGAACTATAGGCTGTTTGTCAAAGTCAATTCCAAATTCAATGCCCATACTGTATACTGCTTACTTATGGCCCGTACTGTATACTGCTTACTTACAGCCCGTACTGTATACTGCTTACTTACAGCCCGTACTGTATACTGCTTACTTACGTGCGCACACACGTGCCAGTTTGTACACAAACGAGTCAGAGCAGATAAACAGTCGATTGCGAAATACTGGATATTGGCCTGCGCGAGAGAAAAGAAAAATCAATTTTCAATTCACAATCCCATTCACACACACTGCATGGGCAAACAATCGCGCAAGAGCTACTGCGAATTCAATCTCAATCAGGATCGCGCTGATTAGTGAGATTTTTGCGTCCACACACAGAAAAAAAATCGAAAATTGAATCGCGCTTGGAAAATAAATTTTTAAATCTCACTTTTTCCCGTAGGTGTGAACGCCCCTAATTTCCTGGTTTCCTGTGTGTGATTGGACTAATCATGACTCTGGGTGGAGTCTAGCATCCTCAGCAGCTGGCCTTGATTGGAAGCCCTAATTGCCTAAATGGTGCCTGATTGGTTAATTGATTCACACCTGTGTCCATTCTGCAGCTCTTAGATAAAAGCTTTGCGGCTCTAACATCTGGACACACCCCGCTATTGCTTAGCTTTGTTGGGACGCCATTTTTGGTTTGGTATTCTTGCTAAAGACGGTGATTTACAAAACCTTGAAACTGTTTTGAAAGAATGCGTCTTCCTGTAGTGCACAGTGTAGTGTAGAGTATTGCAGATGAGCCTCAGACCACCATTACTGATGGTTTTACCACCATAATTTATAATGATCGCACCCACAAAGTTTCACAGCGTAGGCTAATTTATTTCATTTGTTTGATTTCATGATGATATTTGCTGATAATCGCAAGTGAATCCCACTGAAGTCACTATTATTGACTATCGTTTCAAACCATTTGCCCATCAGGTCAGGAACCAATCCCTCTTTATTTAATAATTCACAAAATCTGATGGGTTAGTTTTGTCATTATTTTATTGGAAGGATCCTTTTAATCCTCTGGTATGCTTGGAGGGAAATGATTATGACGTATGTCTCTCAAATTTAGTCGCCAGTTACAACCCGTCCTCGTGAAGTAAAAACGACGTAAACTCTCGACTGAGATTAAAGCCTTTGAGAGATGTAAAAGGGATGGGCGTTACTTGGTCACCTGACTAAAGTCTTGTGTGACTAGCGGTTTGGCAAACCTGTGTCTGTAACGGCAGAGATGAACGTGCTCAAAACGGATTGAACCTGAATGCCATCTCTATTTTCCAGTCTTTTTATTTTGTGTCCTCTTTTGTGTCATAGATTTCATGAGGTCGAGCTGTTTAGAGTTTTATTCAGGACTAAATGTGAAGTGGTAGTTATACACTGTGGCTCAGGCATTTGTGGAAGTTGATTTGCTGCAGGACTGAGCGATTTTCAGTGTCCAAAGGTTGTACCTGGACCATCTCAACCTACTGTGTCATAACCTGGTTTCAGTTTGACTTTTTTGTAGGAATTGGACTCTGGTTGATCTGGCAACTCTTTTGCGTGAACATTTCACCGTTTCCATGGTAATTGTAATGCTAGTCGTTCAGTTCAGGAAGGGGGCGGGTGGTATTTTCATTTATTAAAATTTTTTTTTTCTGTTCATTAGAGGCCATGTGCACCAGCTTATTCCGCCCCCCCCTGCTCCTGCCACCTGTGCATAGAGTTCCGTTTTTCACCCGCTATCCAAACCTAGAGGACCTCAGCGTTTCATAAAGCTTATGCTTCCTCCGAAATAACACAAGGAGCAGCGACGATACCCTGAGGCAGATGTTAAAAACATGAGAAAAACGAAACAGGTGGCAAAATAATGAGGACGGCAGTCATCTACAGCCCTTTTCTTAGAGCCCTGTGTTCGTCACACACTGGGACAGGTGAAAATGTGTTTTTGCTCAAAGCTTTTCTCACTTTGCCCAGTGTGTGTGTGTTTCTGAGTCCCAGACAAGAACCGAAAAATCTAATCGAGTGCGTGTACATTCACCAGAATTTCTGTATACAATTTTTTAGACAGGCTGTGCAATCTAATGTCTGTCACAAGCAAAAGGTCCATCTTCACAGAGACAAATCATACTCTAGTCTGAATGTTCTCCACTCCTCTCGGCCTGTTTCAGTTTATCCTGTTTGACGGGCACGTTCACTGAACCAGGGTTAGAAGATTTAAAGATTTTGCCGCAGTCTAAGCTTTTCCGAATGAATAATGGAGTCATCAGATCCAGGACCCACAACATGGGTTTATCCTTCTGGGATTTTTATGCTCAGTTATGCTTTTAATAATTCAATTATCAGTTAACTCAAACCTGTCTTGATCTGGGGAGCCCCGATGCTGTGGGTAGCAGAATGTTTTGGGTTTGAATCCAGCCTGGGACCTTTGTGCGAGGCGTTTGCATGCTCTCCCCGTGTTTGAGTGCATTTCCTTCAGGTACACCGGTGTCCTCCCACAGTCCAAAGACATGCATGTTTGCGCACGAACAAATGGAGCGTGGACCTTAGTGCTGTGGATCAGCATATGCAGCTGATTGGAGATCGTAAACTGCTCAGAGGTGTGAATGTTAGCGAAATATTTTCAAACTGTCCAATGAGAGAGTGTTTTAGCGTCTCATTAGATGGTAGGATAGGCTCCTGCCCTCCCCTCCACCATGTCAAGGGCTGCGGTCGAACAATCAAAAAATTACACCCTGTTTTATTACTCCTGACAATTCTCTCTTCACCTTGACAGAAAATGCCATGAGGTTGAAGAAAGATGTGCAGGTGAACCCATAAGGACTCAAGCAGAGATGTTGTGAAGCTCAGAGATTCTCACTTCCAGGTGATGTAATCACACGTATATAATACTCGATCAGCACTGCACACGTCTCAGGAACTGTAGGAACAATATTCCGGTGCGCGGCAGGGAAAAAAAGATGCAAAGAAAGGAAAACTCCGGCCCTCATTGAAAAGCAAAATACTATTTATTGTGGGCGACACAGATGTGTTTCAGCAATGAGCTTCGTTCCAGAGTTTTGCTTTCTTAGACATAATCATGCTGTTCATCATGTTTGTTTGTTTTCATGAGCAGCTGAATGGATGGTGCATCATTTTAAATATTGTCGCTGCACGGAATAGTGGGACAGCATTATCTCCTTTCTTTTCTGGAAGGATGGTTCAGTGTACTCTATATTAACTCTTTTCCCCGTAGTTACTGCAAGTGGCGCCTATATGTATATCAGTGGACCTTTCCCCGGCCTCGCCATTGATTGAAAATGAGGGCGTCCCCAAGGCGTCAAATGTCGTCATGATTTATACCGCCAGCGTTGTTATTTGTAGTCATTATGGGGAGGGGGAGTCTGTGGGGAGAAGTGATAAACGAGATAAGTAAGGAAGCAGTTAAGCTCCTTTCCTTAACGTTTAAAAGAATTCAAACAGCACTTATCATGGCTGCCTTGTCGGTATCTCGGCGTCATTTTCAAGAAGTTATTAACTTTCCTAAGCATAAAAGGATTATGGGACCACAGGCCATGTATAAGTGCTTAGGATAATAGATGTATGGATGGAGATCTCCAGCTGGTATTTGTACGAGCTCCGGCCACAGTCACAGTTTGGGCAGGGGTCCTAAAAGTTTCAGCGTGCCCGGGGGGAGGAGTGAATTAGGGTAGTTTACTGTGCTGTCAGGAGTGTACTGGGAGAGTAATGGTGCGAGGCGAGAACAAGCCAGCAGACCCGTTCTCCGCCAGGCTAAAGATCTACACATCACTGTGTTTAGGCCACAGGGCAGATACAGGTGGTAAAATCTATTTCTATTTTAAAACTTTTGGGGGAAAAAAAAAATCAATTTAATTGTTAAAATATACCTTTCTGACTTGGCACTAAATCGCTTTGCTGGGTGCACTGCGCAAGAAATGCTAACGGACAAAAGAAATGCAAAAAGACTCAAAGAAAACTTTGAGTTCCTGGTAAATTGAGCCCACTGAATCTGTCCAGATCAAGTACAGAGGTCTTTACTGCAGTTTTATTCCATGAAAGGCCCTGAAGAAACAAAACTGAACAGATAATGAATGCAAACACGCATGAATTCACACACATGCACGCGCGCGCGCACACACACACACACACACACATGTCCCCGCATACAAATCCAAAGCCTGACAACGTGGATGTAAACCTCTGAAGAATATAATTTAAATAAATAAAATGTTGTGAAGCTAATTAAGATTGAAGGTATTAATATTTTAGCACTGCATATTGTGATGAATTATTCAGCTAATTAATTGCTTAATTTCCTATTAAGGAGTGGAAAGGGAAACATGTCAGGAGAAATGATTGATAAAAAATGCCTCCATCTTCATCAGCTGAGACCTGCTTTTAAACACAGACCTTTAGGCCTCTGGTGTCACACTGCTGTCGTCCTGCACTGGGGAAAAACCTGGCTGGGGTTTGAAGATTATTAAAGTAACTTTCAAGTTACTGCAGCTCTAAAATTCTTTGCCAAATGAATAAATTGAATATCACGCATGCTTAAAATACCTAAGTGATGCACAAATTCCAGTGGTTTTGTTGTCTGTGGCCATGCTCAATGGTCTACTGGTCGTGCACACAGTCTAATTTTTCCTCTGTGCTACTTTTCAAAGGTTGGGTGGGTGCATCCCGAGGTCCCCACCCTCATAATGAGAAGCACCCTCCTGCTCTAGAATGTTCTGTCGCAGAGAGGGCACAATGGCGGCTCCGCCCTGGTTTACTTCAGGAAACCTATTTTCCGAAGAGCACTAACATGGCCAAGGAAATAGGCACACAAGTGGAGGATTTTCACTATCCTGGTGGGTAGTATGTAACTGGCAGTATGTTAAGTGCTCTGTTAAAAACTCATTGAATTTAACATTTAAATTAACGCAGTGTTTCCTGGTTATTTTAACTGTAAGTGGATTCCTGTGCGCGTAGTTTACACATGACATTTGCGGAACTCTGGTGTAAAATTATTGTAAAATTACAGTTAAAATAAATGGCGAAAAAGTTGCCTTTTAAAATAACGGCCAAATAAAGTACCAGTTTATGACAGTGTAGACAGAAAATATTTCACAGGCATCGTAGTAAGGAAGCTATATTAGACATGGCTTGAGGTTAGACCCTGTGTCCTCCCAGTGCTTTCTCTCCTGATGTTTATTTCCTCTTCCTGTTTATCTACCCAGCCCTACCCAGGTCCTGAAAACCACCCACTCAATTGCTCGCTTGTTTGTACGCAAACACATGCACAATAACCCAAATCAACTGCGTCCCTCCTGTACTTTCCTCAATCGCTCCGAGAGGGGACTCCAATTCGCTGGGCCGAATCCCTCTGATCGTTTAACGTGGCTAAGCCAACGCATCAGAGGCACTCAGTCCAATTTTATCAATTTGTTATTTGTATCCTCAGATGCGGGCCAAAGCTGATGCATTAACTGTCTAATAACAGGGAGCAAAAAACGAAACAATTCCACAAAACGAATTAACTGTCTCAGCACTGTTTCATCTTGAGGGTTGAGATGTAGAGATACGGTGCTGAAATTCCTCCAACTGACAGGATTATTTTGCAACCAGAGGTTCTCAACATTTGATTTTTGTGGCCCGTGGAATCGGCTGGTTTTTGGTTTGGTATTAAACAGGGGGAGGAAAATAATGGCTCCGTTTACGGCTGCAGAGACCAGGAGAGGTGAGTGAATAGCGCTGACAATCACTAATGAGAGCAATTAGACGCTGAACGACGACAGAAAAAATCTGCAAACGCCGAGGAAAATGAGCCCTGTGCCAAGGACGTTAGCTGCACGCTTTCGGTAAATGACGACTCAGAGGCGAGTGGATGGGCTGCTATGATCATTATGTGTTACAATCCTGTGTTTGGCAGAATGAAAGAGCGACTGATGTTTCCTTCGCTTAATGATAGCTTTTGTGTTGACAGAACGGGCGAGTCGGTCGACGTCCTTCTTTTATAGTGCCATTCTGTTAACAACTGCTAAATTATGGAGTATTCACTCCAGGGGAGACACTGACAACGGGAGAGTAAATACTTTTTGAAAGGTTTTTTGTTGCTAGTTTAAGTTTTTTTTTTTTATATAGTGTCATCATTTTCCCATATGTTGCGCTTTTCTGAATTTTATGATGAAAAACAAAACTCGCAACCATTGTCCATAAACTTCGCAATTTTTGAGCCAATCTGGTGCTCAACTGTTTCCATAATAGGTAGCGCGGAATATCAGTTTCAGAACTAGACTTGATGCTGAAAAAATAGCAATTCAGGTCACTTATTGTTCTCGTGCTGCAGTGGTATTCTGGGTAACATCGTCATCCTATAGCAAGGAGTTTGTGGGCTCAAATCCAGCCTGAGGCCTTTCTGTCAGGAGACGGTCTCTTCTCCTCATGTTCATGGATCTCTCTGGTTAGTCCAGTTTCCTCCTCCAGTTGAAGATGTGCATATACGGCCAATTGGAGACTCTAAATTGCCCATAGGTTTGAGTGTGCAAGGGTTGTAAGCCCTGTGATGTATTGGCTAACTGTCAAGCATGTGTTCTTGCCTCTGGCCCGTTGCATGCTGGGATAGGTTCCATCGGTCCGTGATTCCGACCAGTAACGAGCGGGTTATATGATGAATGGATTCATCTTTATTGTACCGCTGAGCAACGAGAATCTCTGCCCAGGGCCTCCCTGAATATCAGGCTCCAGGAATGTGCATAAAACTGCAAGCTGTCACTCTGGACAGGCGCATCTGTTAAGTTTTCAAATTGGAGGAGACCAACTGGACTACAGTGGGAGTCGCAAATCTGCCAGTCCTTGGACTGCATTTGGATCCGGACAGGAGTGCTGTGTTGGGGGGGTGAACATTTGGACAATTCTGAGACCCCTGGCTGCTAGCAGCTCACAGAAATATTAGAACATAGGGTTTTTTGTTTTGTTTTCGTTTTTTTTGGAGTGGCTAGGGCGGGCGAGGGCTTTAAATGGGGCTCAAAATCTCTGTCGGCATTCATAGTCTGGGACACTACTCCTAAACGCTCCCCCGAATCTCCTGAGTCTCTCGATATTATCTCTTTCCACAAACTGCTGTGCAAGCCTATGGACCCAGTGGAACCCTTCGCCACACCACTGTGCAATGTCAGGGGTTCTGGCACAAAATGACCGCCAAAGTGGCTGGGCGGTGGAGAGCGGTGTACTGAGTTCTGATCTCAGAGCCTGAAAATGAAAGGTTTCCGGTTGAAATCCTCCTCTGCTGTTATTTCTGTGCTGGAGGGCTGGGAGCTGAGAACTTCCCTCTTTTTCACTGACCAAGCAGCTCCCGCGATTTTAACAAGTACCGTCCGTCCAAACCGAGCACAAAAAGTCGCGCCGGGGCTGCGATGTGTCGGCTCTGTCATCAATACAGCGAAGGGGCTGGATCCAAGCAGCCCGACGTCTTTCGCTTAACAGACGGCGGGAATGAAGGAGGCGGAATCCATCCGCGTTCTCTTCTTCTGTCAACAGGATGGGTCTTTGGCGAGACGCAATAACGGCAAATCTGTGGAAATTATGTCCGCAGTGATAAAATCGTAAAAAATGGTGCTGCACTTTTCAGTCAGTTAGTTAGTAAGCTGAGCCTCCATAAACGCAGGAACAAAATGCTCTGATTGGTAAAAAAAAAAAAACAAAAAAAAAAAAAAAACGGGGTGAGCAAGAGCAAAGTGAATGGCTCGCAAATAAATCAAAAGTTTTAAAGTTTGTCAACAAATGCTGAAAGGCTCTTCTGAACGTAAAAGACAGCATTAGTGAGGCGAGCGATGAGGGTATCCTGTATAGTACTTTTTACAAATTCATCCGCCAACAGGCTCGAGACCGTAAGACGGGTAGGATTAATAAGTAGGGGAACGTGGGAGGAAATTTAGGCTCGGATGCCTCTCTGGGGAAGTTAACTTGATTAAAATGTTGATCCAGTGAAAGACAAGATCATTAAGGGCTGCTCCATAACTTAGAAATTCATGAACAGATTGCTGGGCTATAAACTGACAGTGGAACTGTTTAATGAAAAAGGAAAAAAAAAAAACCGGTGAAGAGCCTTTCCAAGTGCCGCACATAAAGAGATCTGGATTCTGCAAAGCGTGTCATGAATCAGCGGAGAGAGAGCTCTTAACTGACAGCTCTTCTGTTGCGTTACAGCACAGCTGATGTCTGCATGCGTGGTGCATTGATAAATCTGACACGACACAATCCTGTTTTTTTCTTCTCTCACACAAACTGGTGTTTTCTCTCCCTGCATCATTTTTAATCTCCTTTTTTTTTAGTTAGTCTAAGATGGCATGAGAGAATGGCAGGAGAGGCCCCGGAAAAATCGGCCAACGAGACCAGGACTACAGGCCAATGCTTGAATAATCCTAACGCACACCTGGGAGATCACAAATTCCAGTGGGAGCTCCTGAGTTCTGGCCTCTCGAAAGATTAAACTGTTTAGTCTTGTGGAGACGAACCAGAATGACTGCGAGTCGCTTCGCCTTGCTTTTCAAGATAGTGCCCAACATTCACTGCAACGGTTTCCACACTTTGGCAGAGCTTGTTCAATAGAATTTGATGCAAAACCACATTGGCAGCCACATACTTTGAAAAAAGCACAAGAGCTTGCGGTTGTTTAAAACTCGGGCAGCTTCATATGGAAGAGGGAGCTCCTGTAGATGAGGGTTAGTGCTCTTCATAAAGCTGAAAAGAGGCTTTCTCTCCCTGAGAACAGGATGATTGAGGGCTCTGTCAGGGTTCAGATAAGCTCAGTGATATTTGGGGCTGAGTTTTGTCCTTGACAGCTGATTGCGACTCTGGCTTGGATCGCAACTCGGCTCGACCATTCCCGCCTGCGCTCTTATTCGACTACCCCCCCCCCTCCCCCTCCCCCTCCCCTTCCTGTAAAGCCACAATTCCACACTGCTTTAAAAACATCAGTAGTCCGCCCTCTGAACACGTATGTCACACGCACTTGCTGAACCCCACGTAATTGATTTGAATCCATTTTGTGTAGTTCTGGACCGAATTGAGATAACAAGCCAGCAGCTAGCGGTGGTTGGTTGCGGCTAATCTCCAGAACTGCAGCACTAACAGTGGCAGGTCTTTCAGTATTATTATTATGGTGTTACTTTTATGCACATTACAGTACATTAGCGCTCGCTCTCAAAGAGCGGGAAAAAATTGCGGATGTGAAAGCAAATGGAATTTGCCGTCTTGCGTCGGTCTCTTTGAGGCCACACCGTCTCCTAACATGAACCAGTTTCTCAAGAAACATCGGTGGGCTCTCTAGATGGCCAACTATGTAACATACAAATGTAAAAACACACACACACAAACACACATATACTGTCCTTCACGGGAGGGCAGGCTCCTACTCAGTCAAATCAATTTTAACTAGCTTTGGAGAAATGCATCAGCTAAAATAAGGGTGATGTGACATACTCGTTAAAGGTCTAAGATCACAAGTATGCAACTAGACTGTTAAAACCATCAGGAATGGAGCCATATCCCAGCATGCATTGGACAAGAGCCAGGAAGAGTTGGCAGTTCGGCAGTTCTGATTGACAGTGATAAATGGTTCACACACGCAGACACACTGATGCGCGTGTGGGAGAGGTCTGACGTACACAGAGAAAAGCCACGCAGACGTGTGGAACATGCAAACTCCACACACACAGGATATGTGCCTTACTGAGACCAACACCGAGACCATAGGTCTAATCAAGCAAATGCCAAAACTTTATAACCCTCTAACTTCCTGCTCTTTTAGTAGAGTACATGGTAGAGTACATCCTGAGTCACTGTATCTAATGGAAAGATGTGTTAAACTTAACTGATTGGAATGTACTAATACTTCAACTGAGTGTTAGAGATGGCTGAATCAGGTGAAGTTCAACACATCTTTCAATTAGATACAGGGACTCAATATGAACTCTACTAAAAGGCTGAGATAGTTAAAGGTTTAATTAATCAGCAACAAAAGTTTGACTTACTTCACAGAAAAGACTAACACTTGTTGTGGTGCATAGTGCCTGAGTCATGGACAAGGCACTCTGCGTTATTTGGGTCAAAGTACCCTGAGAGCAGTTTAAACAGGCCTACACTCAGGGTATTGTAATTACACATATATAGAGCGATAACCAAACGCTACCCCTCTAGTTATTCTGCTCTGGCTGGTCTCAAGCAAAACAGTCTAAACACAATCCATCAGTTCTGCTCATAAATCCTTGTTAAATGCTAAAAACCTTTCTGCTCCCCAGACCATTGTCAAACCCTGGGTGCCCCATTCTCCGCCCCGCCCAACCATATATCCATACTATGTGAGGTTAAAAAAAGCCAAAAACCTAATGTAAGACAGAAACAACAAATCAAAGGTGTGATCTGAGTGTTTTCCCCCTCAGGTGACAGGAAATCGGCACCAGCCCGCGGACCGGCTCTCTGGGCGAGGGAAGGGGAGATGGCAGGCGGTAGTTAGCTGCCGGGTCGATGTTTGGCGGCTATAGCGGTACTGTGTGTTTACCAGCCCGCAGGAGGCCTGGTCCCCATTATCCCCTTCGCTGTCCTCCGGCGGTAATGGCGGCAGGAGCCCTGCTGCGATCACTTAGGCTGCTCCCTGTTAGGAGAACATCCATCTCAGGGTGGGGGGGTACAGAAATTTGAGGAGGAAATGGGGAGTGGGGGGTAAGGAGGTAACTGTGAAACTGTCTCCCTCTGGATGTTGATGGGGGGGGGGGGGGGGGGGGGTATTTCTGAGACTCCTCTCATCAGCTCTTATCTTTTTCATACAATACAATAGTGTCTCATTTTTATTTTTTTTTACTTACGGAGTCAGTTGTCCCCCCCCCATCCCTGATCTTTGTACTCGCCTGTATTTCAAGTATAGGTTTTCCCGGTCAATTTTACAATTTTGTCATTCAAATTCATATTCCGAGCATTCAGTTTCACGCATTTCACACCCGCAGCACTGAATCAGTTTTCAAATTCCCAATCTTATCATTCAAATTCACTATCCAAGCAATCAATTGCTCATTATCATCATCCAAATTCAAAATAGGAGCATTCATTTCAGCAATGAGCATTCAAATTCATTTCAAGCCGGCGGCGGAACCTCGTTGGTCATTCATTTTCGTGGAAAGGCAACCATGTTCCAAATAAGTATATTCAATTTATATTAATGATTGCATTTAGTGATCTTGGGGTCTATGTGTGGCTTCCCCCTCACAAAGTCGGTTGATTCATTGATTATGGTGAATGAAATCAAGAGATTTTTTTTGTTTTTGTCCATCAAGAAATGTATAATCTGTGAATATTTAGCGATCCCCAGCCTTGTTCGAAGTCATTAAAACTGAGGTCGAATTGCATGCTGCACATCTCGCTAATGCTACTATCTCTCATCTCCATTTCCAGGCTAAGGTTCGAGAAGGGCACAGTCCGTGCCCGCGCACAAACGTCCTTCCCCGCTAAAAACTTGTGATTCCCGCACTAGCGAGCGCAATAAAGATTTTATGCACGCAGTAAATAGAATTTTTTATCTGTGCACTCCGTATGGAGTTCAGAACAGCCAGATTAACGCCCTACCAGGTCGCTGACACTGTTTTGCCGTAATGCTCAGTTAACCTCCTTTTAATCTGATGATTTCTGGCAATTTAGGCCATAAATCAGGTGAGACAAGAGCCTTTTTTTTTTTTTTCAAAATACCCATTACTCATTTTATTGTCTGAACGGATTTTTTTATGTGCGCGGGCGTGATGGTGTGATGTTTATGATGCAGATGACCTTATCAACGTGCTGCAGCCGATGCGCATTTCAACCTGTGAGTTGACAGCGGAATATAAATCAGTTTAACGAAATCTCCATTTTCTTATTCTTTCATGTATGTGCGTCCCCAAGTGGAGGCGAACCGCGGCCACAACATTGTAATCCGGAGATTTGCAGCCTCAAGTTTCGTGACCGCCAGACCTGACCTAGTTTAATCCACATCGGTGCTCAGCGTGTGGGTGTGCGCACATAGACTTAGCTTGGTTTTCTCTACCACAGTACAGAACACTCGTGGACCCGGACAAAAGGCTGAGTTCGTACCCATATTTGTCAAACAATTAATCGTAAAAGTGGCAATAAACATAGTTTATTTTACTAAAACAATTTAGCTATACCACAAATCCATCAATAAAACTACCATTTGTAATGTTTACTGAGTATACACGCATATTTTTTTTCTACTTGGGCAGCCATATGATCATTTGAGCTCTCACTCGCCAGGCTGTGGAAGATTCCACAGACGTGCCGTACTTGTGGATTTTTTTTCCCTAGATCTTTTTATTTAACAAACATCAAAATTAAATTCTGACAAATAAGCTTTGAATGTGCGCCCAATCACTTCAATTTAACAACGAGAAAGAGTTTGATTACCCAAGTAAATTGTGGCCAAACTTCTGACCGGTTTTTACATCAGTCTTCTCATTTGCAGCATTGAGCGCAGCTCTTTTTAGATCAATTAATCATTTTTGAAGCTAAATTAATCAAGAGTTACCTGTGGAACAAAGTGGGCTGATAGATTCTCGTTCAGTCTTTATGTCAGGAACATCAGAGCGGTATGATCCAGACCAGGAGTCAGGTGCGGAGGCAGAGTTTGATCCGGCAGTGGGGTTTATTGATGGTAAAGTGGTTACGTGGGATGGGGCCCACAGGAAGAAGGTACAGTTCAGTTCAGATGTTGTGGGAAAAGCGGGGCAAAGCCGATCTCCAGCCGGTGGCTCATTTGAGATGACAGTCTGACGGAGTATACACTTCGCCAGGGCTGGACTGTCCGAGGACAGAGTAGAGTTGCTTAGGAGAAACTCAGTTCCAATCTTGATGAATGTAGAGGGATTGGGAGTCTGTTCCTTTTAAAGTGGACAGCGAAACATACATGGACAGGATTAACAAGAACACGGCCCCACTCCTGGACCCTGAATCAGGTTTGGGAACATGTTTGAATTGACTAAGTGAAGAGAAGGGCTTCCACAAATGATTATCATTAAAGTTTATGTTTCGCTTCATTCAGACAAAGAGTTTTTTACGTGGAATACTGACGGGTTCTTGGCACAAATAGCAAATTACAATCCAGCAAGTTGTAGCTCAAAGCAGGGGGTTTAAAAAGACATATCAGCAACAAATCAGGAAGTGACCATGAAATGATACACTGGTGGGGATAGGTGCAGATGGGTGACATAAACCAATCAAAGGAGACACACTTCTGACAGACACACAAGTTGCTGATTGGGAGGGGCACAGAAGGCATTCACGAAAGGGTTGTGACACAGAGTTATTGAGCCCGATTGAGATGTTTAATGTCTCCTTTCAAATGCATAAGCAGATTGTTATTGGGATGTTTTCTGTGTTTCTTAAGATGCCAGTCAGTTATCATATAGTAATTATATAGTAGGGTGTATAAATTGGATCTCCAGTGTTACTCTCTCGACAGTGAAAATTGCTTCACTAAATTACTTCACTAAAAATATACAGTATTTTGATGAGAATGGCAAAGCATTGTTTTTAGGAGTCCCAACGGTGCGGAATCCCTGTTATTTTTGTTTGAATTATTCATCCCCCGCAACAAAACAAAGTGGAGCAAAGGATATTACACTGGCGCTCGTCTGTCTGACCATCTGTCCATATGTCCAACCGTCCAGATAAGTAGAGACAAGCTTTCTCAGAGACTAATATACTTTGATGAATGAAATTTTGTGTTTCGCAATCGCCAGTCATGATCCTGATTGGATTCGAAAGCGGGATTCTACAGTGGCGGAGGATCTTGATGACAAAGTCTTTTTATTTATTTATTCATTTATTTCTTCTCTGCCTAAAAGTATCTGGATCTCTGACATCATAACAGAGGAAACACCAGACTTTCCTGATACAAATCTCACCCACGACTCAGGGAATATAATCTCTGCTTTGGTACAACACTGTCATAACTGACATTAAAATTACGAGTGGCCTTGCTTGTCGTAGATCGAACGGTAGGCTATTCAATCCAGTACCAACCAGCATTTCTTGAGGCATTCTGTACATCCTGGTGTGTTGTGTATGTGTTGTGTATGATATTTTGTGTCACCATGCCATGGAGGTTTACTCTGATCAAAAGACAGCACCTTTAATCATCCCAGAAATCTGCTCATTGAGCCTGAGGTTTCCCTTTCGCATAATTTTCAACTTTCCGCCACTGCTTTGGGTCTTAATCAAATACGCAGAACTACTCCAATATTCTGTCAGTTTGGTGGAATTGATAGGATACAGGAACGCCCATCAGCCTCCTACTCGACCCTCCATAGTGAGCTGGCCTGGCCACAGATGGCTGCTTGCGTTACTAGTGAGGACCACTAGATGCAGTGACCACATCATCTCTATTGCCTATTATTTTGAACGAGAATGCAGTTAGTTTCCAAAGCCTATCCTTGGTAAATGACTTGCCTCGGATTGATATAATTTTTTTCTGTGGCATTATGCAAGTCCAGACCCTGGCTTGAATTGTCAACCAGAGAGAGGCCTGCTTTTACTTACGGCAAAATATTTTATGTATAGTGCTGCCTACAGTGACAGAAACAGAGTGTTTATGCCGATGGGGTTTAATACTCGGGAACTGAGGCACTAGAATGCAAACGTGCGAAGGCAGTGTCACACACATGCTGTACACATGGCTGAGAAGAACATAAGGAATAAGAGGAAATCTGCCTGACTGCGGCATCGCATCTAGATCCTCTGCGTGTTAAAGAGAGGCAGTGACAGACCGCTGAAGCTTGCAGCATTCATTATATACTATATATATTATATATAATATATATATATACACACAGTAAATACCTTGGGAATTCTTCAAGTTTTACTCACACGAATACACACACACACACACGCACACGCTTGCACGCACGCACGCACACACACACACGCACACGCACACGCACACACACATTTGCCCCCATCAAAATCTCTCTGGATCCATTCATTACTCACCAGTTACACCTGCTGGGCAATTATGTACCCTCAGTCTGCACACCAGAGCTCTCGAATATATTAGCCCTTTCAGCACCATAGGCACCTATAGTTGCCCAACAATGAAAGATATCAAAATCAGATGCTGTTGAAAACCTATCACGTGGCGACTGGATTAAAAGAGCTCTCCTGCTGGAGGAGCTCAGGATAACTGCATTTTTAATTCCTTGAAAAACTTACTCAGAGCTCAAAGGGTTAAAATGAAATCAGATTCAGTGGATTCGTGTGGTTGCTGAAGGAGTGATATTCCTCTCCTACACAAGCACACGATACGATACGATACGAGCACAATCCAATTTCATCCCTTTTCCTGTGGATTGTTAAACTCGCTGAATTTAATTTAAAAACTGCTTAGCCTGATAGAATCCAGCGGATCGCACAAAATATTGAGCTGACATGGTGTAGATTTTGTTTTACCTACAAATTATTTACACTCATCCTAGAAACTAGAGGATGTTGCTTTAAAATGAGGTCTCAGACATACATTTTGGCCATACTGCTTATCTGTTGTCAGCTTTAAATTTGGAAACATTGAAAGGACAAAATTAAAAATGATAGACTTTTAAATGGTGCTTAGGCTGATTATGAGCTTGCTCATAATTTTATTTCTATTGGTTCTCCGGTGCGCCAATCATGAAAGTGTTTGCAGATGAGCTGCACAGCTCATTGGACAGGGCCGAGCTGGCAACTGGGGGCTCAGCTTTCACAGTAATGTAGAAATTAAGGTAAAAAAAAAAAATGTTCTGCCTTTGGGTGGAAAGTTGCATTTTATTAGGAAAATATGGCTAAGTGGCTCTCGTAATGTCTAGAAATTAATAACTTGATTTAAGGGTCGTTTTTCTGTTAAGTCCCATTCGTTTGGTTCATTACTGTAGCACTGCATCCTGAGGCGGTTAAAAAAAAAACAGATTTGAAGACAGCGAGATGGAACAATACATGAGTTTCGGCCTGGAAGCCATGGCGTGGGTGTTTTTAGTGTGCTTTTTTGGGGGGGGAGGGTTGGTAGTTATTGGTTAATAAATAGAAATGTTATTCAAAATATCAAATTATTTTTCTGTCGACTAGCGCTGTCAACAGGACGGGAGAAAAGAAGGTTGCAGATCTGGAGTTCGCTCTCTCTGCTAGCAATTGCTTCAGTCTTCTACTGGTACTCTGGTTCCCTCCCATGGTCCATGAATGAGAGCGGGAATGAGGTGAAATCCCTGTGATAGATTGGTCCACGGAGTATTGACAGGTTTATGTTAGGATAGATTCCAGTCGTCCCACTTCCATGACCTGCAATAAGTAGGTTAGGTCATGGAAGGACCACGCTGAGCAATATGCGGGTTGATTTGGCTTGTTATGTTATATTGGTGGAATGGGGATTCTCACCTATTTCCCACCTTAGGAAAAAAAAAAACAGCATCCCTGATTCATACAACCTGCTTCCCATGGAGTTTTGGTGAGAGTCCGTCGTTCTCCTGACCAAACCCTTGAGATCTCCACCAGAGCAGGCTGCCAAGTCTCAGTTACTCCTGAGAAATCCCGCAGAAAACTGCATTCAGAAAACCTCCTGGAGTCAGTGTGCTGTTACAGGATCATGTTTCCTCCATCAGCAGTTTAACCGGAGCCTTCTTTTCACGTAGTCTCAGCAAGTGGTCGATCATTTCCTGAACCAAACCCTTGAGATGTCCACTTAAGCAAGCTAGCTAGCCTCAGGAACTCCTCCAAAGACCCTCAGGAAAATGGAAGCTCTCAGAGTAATTGTGCTGCTGTAGGGTCAGGTTCCCACTGTCCACAGTTTAACTGCCCATTTTGAGCTGAAATAATAAAAAAGACTGATCCCAGGTTAGCATTCCATCTCTATAAATACATGCTTCATGAATGTGAGCCTGGGAAATGGGAATGAGGGGTTTCTGACGCGTGTGTAAACGGCCGCGGGCCTTGTCAGGCGAATTACGTTGAAAAGCCGACAGGACTAAACGGCGTGGAGAGCGGAGGAGATGCTCGGAGCGCGTTTAGACGGCACTCTTGAACGTAGCAGAGCAGGTTTATCTGGGAGAAGTTTGGGTCTCGCGGCAGGTAATTGGCTTCCTCCTCTCTCTGGATCAGAGCGCCGGCGTGTTGCCTGTCAAAGCCTATTCAGCTGCCAGGAGCTGCTGCTTTGGTGTCGGCTTCAGAGCCTGTGTGTGCGACGGCATCCGTGTGAGCCTGTGTGTGTGACGGCATGCGTGTGAGCCTGTGTGTGTGACGACATGCGTGTGAGCCTGTGTGTGCGACGGCATGCGTGTGAGCCTGTGTGTGCGACAGCATGCGTGTGAGCCTGTGTGTGCGACGGCATGCGTGTGAGCCTGTGTGTGCGAAACCATGCGTGTGAGCCTGTGTGTGTGACGGCATACATGTGAGCCTGTGTGTGTGACGGCATGTGTGTGTGCCTGTGTGTGGGGCGGCATGCGTGTGAGCCTGTGTGTAAGTGGTGCACAAAAATGAAAAAGCACCACACACATGCACATGCACACACACGCCCTGAGACATACACACACATCACACACCAAATTACAAAAAGGCTTATAATACATACAAAGAGACACGTGCACAGTTGTTACATACAGTTGTTTTTTCCCTTATCTTTTCACATGGAAATATTCCCTCTCATGCACAAACACACCCCCTACACACACATTCTGTCATGAACACACATTTCCTCTCGTACACACACTGTCACGCACACAAGACCAGAGGCTTCTTATTGGGGGTTCTTAAGGCTGTTACAGTGAAGCGTTCAGAGGTTCTAATGAACTGAGAGAGAGCTGTACCCGGCTCTGTAGAAGTGTGGAGCGTTATTATAAAGAACTGAGAGAGATCTGTACCCAGCACTATAGAAGTGTGGAGTGTTATTATAATGAACTGAGGGAGAACTGTACCCAACTCTATAGCAGTGTGGAGTGTTATTATAATGAACTGACAGAGAGCTGAACCAGCTCTATAGAAGTCTGCAATGTTATTATAAAAAACTAAGAGAGAGCTGTACCAGTTCTATAGAAGTGTGAAGTGTTATTTTAAAGAACTGAGAGAGAGCTGTAC
Source organism: Gymnothorax reevesii (assembly GCA_029721435.1). NCBI lineage: Eukaryota > Metazoa > Chordata > Actinopteri > Anguilliformes > Muraenidae > Gymnothorax > Gymnothorax reevesii. The sequence goes on from CM056575.1 coordinate 151,766,077, forward strand.
CCGGCTCTATAGAAGTCTGCAATATTATTATAAAAAACTAAGAGAGAGCTGTACCAGTTCTATAGAAGTGTGCAGTGTTATTATAAAGAACTGAGAGAGAGCTGTTCCGTGCTTTGTAGATAGTGGAGTGTTATTATAATGAACTGAGAGAGAGCTGTACCCGGCTCCGTAGAAGTGTGCAGCGTTATTATAATGAAATGAGAGAGAGCTGTATCTGGCTGTACCTGAACTCCAGCTCCCCCCATGACCGTATTGAGGAAGAAGTGGGTATTGAGAATGAATGGATGGATGCATGTTTTCCAAGGAGAAATTTATTGCAGATATGTGCACTATTACATCTTGGCGGGGGGACGGGACTCTATTTGCTCATCATCAGTATTTTTTATTATGACCATTTAAGGATCTGAATTGAGCAATAGTTTTTACTGAAATTTAAGTGAAAATGCATTTCAGCTAATGGAATTAAAGCCGTGCGTACTTGGGCTGAACGGCCTGCTCTCGCCATTCATGTTTTGTTAAAGGCAGGTTCTGAACAGATTAAGATGTTGAGGTTACACAGCGTCCTGACCCCAGTGCTCAGTTCACTCCATTATGGAATGATATGGGAATGCGAGCTGTACAGTGGCTAGCATTATGAAGTGTGCAATAGAGCTATTTCACCCTACAACAGGCAGGCACATCTAAGCTTGGTGGTCATTTAACCCTTAAAGTGCAGAATACAAATAACGTTGCTCAATGTTGTAAGAAATCAAATTCAAAGATGTTGAAAACCTATCATGTAAAGATTGTTTAAAAGAGCTTCCAAGGGAGAGCGTTTTACACAAGTTACCACATGAAAAGTTCTCAACAGCACAAGATAAATGTAAAAAAAAATATGCTTTAAATTATTTCAGTGCTCCAAGGGTTAAAATTTCAGTATATCTTGGTTATGGTTGCAATTTGGTTAGTTTAAGGTTTGGGTCAGGGTTAAGATTAGGCATAATTTGGTTACAGTTTGGGTTTGGGGAAGGCTGAACAGAATGAATGAAAGTCAATGCAATGTCCTCAAAATATAGCTATATAAACATATGTGCGCGCCCACTCACTCGCACACACACACGCGCACACACACACACACACACACACACACACACACACGCACACACACACACACAGTTCCATACACAGGCGACAGCCAAATGGCATGTCAGACAAGTTCATCTACGCATGACTTCCAGCCCTGGAGGAGAAGTGAAGCCTGTTGTCTCTCAGGCCCAGAACTTCACAACAGCATGTCAGGCCCTACAGTAATAAACATAAACCCCGACCCTTCCCACGATGCTCCTCTCCTGACCGCTTACTGAGTGCCTGCTTCCCCAAGCTAGATCCTCACCGATATGTTAATAATGTGTCCAAACGCGAACACGATTTCAGTTCTGCTGCTCGTCAAAGATGACTATCTGCAGGGGGTTTAGCTGTTCGCCAAACGCCAACTGTCCTCTATATTACATGCTCCAAGGAGCAATGTGTCGTGTGTCGCTGAGAGGAGATAGAAGAAGCGTGTGAGGAAGATGGAGAGGTTGGGAGAGAGAGAGAGAGAGGGAGAGAGAGAGAACATTAACAGGGACTGTATGTAGATGGCATGCTTTGCATTAGTAGCTGGTTATATCTGATGTAGGGCTCTGGGGTGAAATAACACCAGCATGTGTGAGCTGACAGGTTCAAAATGCATCTTTTTTATTGCTACTGTTAATTATAATGATTGCTGAAAACGGTAGCACAGGAGTCACCACTGCTGCCACAGGGTCAAGAAAATCTATTTTTCACGCTTTTTTATTTTCCTTAGCATCCATTTTACTCTATGATAATGGGCCATTGCATGTGTACATTAAATTAAATTAGAAGTTTCAGCTGTTTGTTAGAGGTGCCGGTCACCGGTGAGCTGAGTCTGGAATCCGGACATGGAGAGAGATGGAAGTAAAGGTTAGTATAATATAAACAATGAAGGTTAACCCTCGATATGGCTATGGCTTGGTCCATATGTAGTAAGGCTGCATTAAATTTAGATGAAAAAAGTTCAATCACACGTTCAATGCAAAGCAGTGGGGCTTTTTATTTGATTAGCTAGGCGTCGACTCACAGACTTTGTCCCATAGACTTTTCACCTCAGAAACGCTCATGTCTCTGCTGGAGACAGTTTGGCAGGACAAAAAAAAATCTCTCACTCTCTCTCTTTCCATTTTCTGTTTCATAGCTACAGGAACTGTGCACATTGTGTTCTGCCAGTATTAAAGCCCTGCTGTTTTCGGAAGGGTAACAAAACACAACCCCACCCCTCTACCCTGTTAGGTGACTTGAGTCGGAGCATTTTACGAAAATGGCGAGGCAATTTTTCATATTGAGATGCTGAGGAACTCTTCGCACCTGGCCCAGTCAGGTTGAGCAACACTGCTGACCGACTCTTGTGTCTCCCTGGTAACTCTCCAGTGACATCACTGATTGGTCAGAGCTCCATTAAGAAACAAGAAAGATTGTCCTCTGGAGATATTAATAAAGTTCCCTTTACTTCCCGAGTCTCTTTTGGGATGACATCAGCCTTAACCTGCCGCAGAGTGCTTAGTGCTATTGGCTTGCAATAAAGAGGTTCTTGAGCATTTCTGAGTGGAGTTATCTCGTACGGGCATGGGATTCCCCCGGGTTCTCCAGGTTTCTCCCACCCAAAAAGACCAGAACCTCAGGAACACCCCTGCTCTTTCCCCCTGACCCCCTGACCAAAGCTTTGGCCTGAGAACTGGAGTTTTTCCGGGTTCAACACTGTGGCCCTCAGCTCTTCAGTAACTTGGATTGTTTACTCACTGGGGTGAATGAAGTACAGTATGCGTTATCTCCTCTTATCTCTCGCGGACGCGCATGCAGGATTGCGTTTGCTCAGAGCTCCGAGTGAGACTGCACGCCGTGAGTCATCTCCGGCTGCGATCGACTGACAGGAACAGACCCTGCGAGCAGATGGCAGAGTCGATGAGCATTCTGTCAACGGCGGGCTGAGTCTGGCGCGGGTTCGCCGGCGGCTGTGGTGACGGCGACCGTTTTCCTTCCCACTTTACTTAACGGGAAGTAATTAAAATTCATTCGATGGTGCGGAACATTCCGCATATTCGCAAATACTGCGAGCGAAGGTTCCCTTCGGCGGCGAATGGTGAGCTAACCACATTTTTGTGTTTGAGGATGCCGTTGTGACTGTGAAGTAAGAAAGCAGTGGATGTGAGAGCATATACACCCGTGTTGTTTCACTGATGCTTCATAAGCAAAAGCAGCTTAATTAGTTAAGTTAATTAGACGAAGCAGCCGACAAACTCTCTGCACTCAGTAAAGGCACCATTTTACCATGGCAACAGATCAAATCCTGTGTTGTGCCAGTGTCCACTGTGGCCAGCACCCTGGTGAGAGCAGTGCATAATTGGCTTCACACTGCTCAGGGATATGGGAGGGAAACAGTCCATTTGGATTAGCATCGGTCATCGTTTAATGGCCTCCTACTGGCCGTACAGGCACTCGTCAGTAATATTCTAAGCAAGAGCATGTCTGGGTTAATGAATATCCTTGTGTGAATGCTACACTAGCTCATATGAGTAAACTATGAAGGGATGAAAGAATTAATGCATTTCATAAATGTACACATTCTCCACAAGATCTAACCTCTGTGATGACTTTATTAAAAATAACCCATACTCCATATTTGGTAGTGTGGTCGTTGGGAAAGAGTCAGTATTAAGACAAGTTTTCATACTTCAGTGTCGAGGTGGCCCTGCTAAGTACATATCTCCTCATCCAGGTGAGGATTATGACCCTTCACGCAGACTCGTAATTGATTGATAAAGTCATACAGATCTCCTGTGATGCCTCTCACAACAAGAAAAAGCTTCGCCGCGAGTCCGCGAGGCTGTCGATTTCTTCCCAATAGGAGCCCAAAATGACCTGTGTGGATTAGCACTCTACATAGATCTCGGTACCTGCGGCCGACTCGATGCTCAAAAACAACATTCAACACCAGGGCAAGAATTTTTTTTTTCAAAAAAGCAAACAAATAAACACAGGGAGAGGCTCCCAAAAATACAGCCAATCAATATCCCTGGGGGAACAATGCAGTTGCTATAAAACGCTGCAATAAGGCGGCCATGTGCTACTCAACGTCCTTAGAAGGTACCCATTTGTGTCTCCATAAGGTATCGTGAGCAGTGAAAGATGCCTGAAAGGCGGCCATATGCTATAAACTGTCCTTTTAAGGCGTCTCTCCGCTACTAAATGTCCCCATAAGTTACCTACAGGCCAAACAGTGTCCTTATGCGGTTGCTATTTGCTGCAGAATAAAATGACCCCATGAGGTTTGCTATTAAAAGCATCTATATAATGTAGCCATGTTTTATTAAATGTCCCTATAAGGCAGCAATGAGGTATAAGGTGTCTGAACAAGGTGGCCATTTGCAGTAAAGTGCCCTAAAATGGCAGCCGGGCATTTTGATGAGGACAGCGCCGAATTAAAGAACGGACAAGTTCATCACTCAGCCTCCACTCGTTTATTACCGCTCTTTCATTCCTGATTATTCTTTCACAGCTTTTCTTTGATCTGGTTCTTTATCTAATCAGCTTGCCGCAGGTATTCCCGGGATATTTGATTATCAGCTATTCAGACACACAATGCAGCTCACCTCCCGGCGGACATACAGATGGGACAATGCCCTAGGAAGCAGAGAGTCGCCCGGAGAAATAAAAAGAGAAAATCGATCCTCCCTTACGCTTTCAGGGGTGGCTATCAACACAAACTGGGCTCTTTTTTCAGTCTGCCGTTGTGTGGTGTGGGGGGTGGTCTTTAAACTACAAAATCCTAGCGGGAGATAGAGGGAGAGAGAGAGAGAGAGAGATGTAGAAAGGAGCAAGGAAACATTGAGAAAACTTGACCTGTATGCTCCTGTATGTGAGAGAGAGAGAGCAAAACAGCCATTGAGAGAGGGATAGAGAGAGTGAGTGATGGAAAGCTAGAGAGAGAGGAGATATGAGCACTGCTTAGGGTTGATGGGATGTACTCCACAAGTGAGGGAGAAATGGTGGTTGATAGAATGATAGAGAGCAGGAATAGTGAGAGAAAGAAAGAACTAAGAGCAGAGAATAGATGCATAAAAAGAGTGAGCGGAGGGATCTAGAGAAGAAGAGGAAGTGACTGAGTTAGATGGATCGAAGCCGTAAGGGAGGGTGATTAAAAGAATGTTTGACAGAGAGAGAGAGCAGCACATGTAGGGTTAACCCTCCCCTCCTAATGAGACTGCAGATGGGCTTCGCGATGACAGAAAACGGTACACAGAGAGGCCCTCATTAATCGAGGGTTCAAAAATATCCCTCCCAGAGACGAGGCTTCCTCTCGTTTCTCTCCACTTCAGACATCGCTCATAATTGGACTGCGACGTCAACTCCTTACGATTCAGCAAATATAAATAATTACTATGGAAACATGTTTTAATTTCCTTCTCCATGTTGCAAAAATATTAACATCACAAGTGCCTCAGATCGGGGGGAAAAATAAAAAGGAAATTTGTGACTCTCAAGCACTTCCTGGATTTACCACCAATCATTATGCAAAATTCTTCCTCTCCAGTGATTACGATAATTGCACACTTCCACAGCCTAATGAAAACCACAAATCACATGTCTGAGTTACTGGTGTAAAAATGAGTTGGAATCTCAGCTCTTGTGATGGGTTTTCTCAGGACTATGGTCTACAGACAGCTATGGTGGGGGTAAGCAATGCTGTCTACCCCTTCAGCTTATTCTCCCAGCGAGGACGTGTTGTCCACCCTAAGGTTTACAAGTTCACCTCCCTGGCTAACTTTTGCACATTTACAGAAACGCCCATTGATGTGCATTAAACTTGTGCGATAATGAAAATGAATTACGTAAAACAAATAACATAACATAACATCACATAACGTAACAACATGTAATATAACATTGCAAGACATAACATAGCGTAACACAACATTACATTATATAATAATAACAACGCAACAAAGCATAACAATAGATAACTATCAGAACATAACGTAACATACATATTACAGTGGCTTTTGGAATAATAACCTAGTGGATTGCACACTTACCCAGCGCCAAACTGTCCCACAGGAGGGTGGAGTAGCCTGAGGGGTACTTGGTTCCATTCATGATGTCCGTAGAAAGACTGGAAGCTTGTTCCTAACAAACTGGACTCAGGAACAGACTTGAAAAGGTTAACAAATTTGCAGTCCCAGTCCTGGATGATTAGGCTTGGGACCTTGTTCCTATTTAACGGGACAGACGAACAGACTTGAGCTGGGTTACCTTGAACGCAGTCCCAATCCTGGACTGTCAGTCATCTTGGAAGCTTGTACTGACTGGTTTCTAAACACCAATAGCAAACTGCATTCCAGCAACTCATAAATCAAAGCAAGGGATTTAAGTACATGTCAGCAGACCATTAGGACATAACCATAGAACGAGACAAAGCCGGAGATGAGGGCTCACACGAGACGTAAACCAATCAAAAGCGGCATAATTCTGATAGACACGCAAGTTGCTGAATTGGACCGGGAATGAAGGGCGTTTCTTCTGAGGGTTGTGACAAACATTCCATAACATATCACAAGATGTTGAGCCCTGTTTTGTAACCCCTTGTGTTTCAGCATGTACTGCATGATGCGGTAAGGTTTTTCACTCTATGTGCCTCTGTGTGGGGAAAATACCTCCTGATACGCCGAACGGTGCCAAACTTATCTACAGCTAACTTTAGCCATTTATGGAATTTCCATTACACAACATAAAATAGCGTAACAAGTATAAAAAACTGGCTATTAAGTCCAGGAAAGCTTGAAAAATGTTCTACCTTTAATCTACCTCACACTTGGAATACTTCTGTTTGTGGTCCTGGACATCCCAGTTTCTCTTAACTCTCTGTGACTTTCTGTTCATTCTGGGCAGATCTTTGAAAAGTGCTGACTTGTTTGCAAAAATTTTTGAAAGGAGAATTAAGTAATTTGCTGCCTTAAAAAAAAAATTGAGCACTCTCGGTATGAGCTTGGAGGTCATTGAGGAGCTTAATCGTATCCCAGAGTGCATTTGGCGAGAGGCTGCGATGCGATCTGGACAGATCTGTGATCCATCACCAGACAAATATAGCATTCATTCTGTAACTCATAGCCATGGGCAATTTGGAGCTAATTAGCTCACTCATTATTTTTTTTACATGTTGGCATTATTTACCGGAAACTCCAGCTACCGAAGTATTCAAGCTCCATCGAACTGTGCTTTGCTTTTCAAAACTGTCAATAAATATATTTTTAAGATTACTTCAGGGCGCTAACAAATAATTTACTGTAATCAACGTGCAGTTTAATGAGGTTATTAGTAACATAATATATATAATATATATATAATATATTATATATATATATAATAACAAATGTATTCGCGTGAAATAGACTATATGTTGTGTTCCGTGGTCTGTGTGGCTGGTTAAGTTAATTTTAGGTTATTTTGGTATGTCAGTTTTTAGTCCATGTCTTAGTGTTCACATTTCATTCCTCTCCTGTGTAGTCCAGTCCACGTTTTACCCATGTACTGTCTTTGCTTTCTCCCCGGTCACGTCATTGTTTGTATCAGTTTCTGTGTTAATTGATTGGGACACTGTTTCGGGTGATTTAATGGATTCTGGGTTTCATCCTTCCTTCTGTTCTCGTTTGCTAGTTTCCCCTTGCTTTTCTATTCATACTAACATTACTAACAGTTTGTTGTTTTCTAAAATTACTAACCAAACTAACCTTGTATATAATACTAATCTACTAACGAGCACCTGGGATTGTATAGCTGCACTTACTAATTGACTAATTATCTCTCAGCAGTCACTCTGTTCTTGTCTCCGCCCCTTGCTTTACTGTTCACTGGCTTTGCTAAATTTTCTGCAGAATCTCTGCATTCTTATAATCTGTTCTGGCTCTTATTCTGTACACTTAGGAGTCTTTTATCCAGTTCATTTATCCCATCTTTGGGATTGTCTTGTGATCCTCATCTGTGTGTTAATGTTTATATGTTTCATGTAATTGGTTTCCCTCATGTTCCACCCTTTGTTAATTATATTAAATTTCAACACCTGTGTCTGTGTGTGCCCCTGCCCTATATCAGTTCCTCTCTCCAGCAAATCCTTCAGATCTGACTTCGCTCTCGCACCGATTCACTCCACTCCCTGCCCTGTGCACTTCCCTCTGGTGCCCTCATCTGCTCTGTGTTCCTCCAGTTGCATCTCCAGCCCAGCCTTCCCCTTCCTGCTGCCTCCTGCCCCTGGTGCTTGCTGCCTGAGTCCTGTGTGCTTCCCTTCCGAGCCCAGTGTGCCTGTCCCCTTCGTCTCCAGAGCCAGTGTGCCTGTCCCCTTCGTCTCCAGAGCCAGTGTGCCTGTCCCCTTCGTCTCCAGAGCCAGTGTACCTGTCCCCTTCGTCTCCAGAACCAGTGTGCCTGTCCTCTTCGTCTCCAGAGCCAGTGTGCCTGTCCCCTTCGTCTCCAGAGCCAGTGTGCCTGTCCCCTTCATCTCCAGAGCCAGTGTGCCTGTCCCCTTCGTCTCCAGAGCCAGTGTGCCTGTCCCCTTCGTCTCCAGAACCAGTGTGCCTGTCCCATTCGTCTCCAGAGCCAGTGTGCCTGTCCCCTTCGTCTCCAGAACCAGTGTGCCTGTCCCCTTCGTCTCCAGAGCCAGTGTACCTGTCCCCTTCGTCTCCAGGACCAGTGTGCCTGTCCCCTTCGTCTCCAGAGCCAGTGTACCTGTCCCCTTCGTCTCCAGAACCAGTGTGCCTGTCCCCTTCGTCTCCAGAGCCAGTGTGCCTGTCCCCTTTGTCTCCAGAGCCAGTGTACCTGTCCCCTTCGTCTCCAGAGCCAGTGTACCTGTCCCCTTCGTCTCCAAAACCAGTGTGCCTGTCCCCTTCGTCTCCAGAACCAGTGTGCCTGTCCCCTTTGTCTCCAGAGCCAGTGTGCCTGTCCCCTTTGTCTCCAGAGCCAGTGTGCCTGTCCCCTTCGTCTCCAGAGCCAGTGTACCTGTCCCCTTCGTCTCCAGAACCAGTGTGCCTGTCCCCTTCGTCTCCAGAGCCAGTGTGCCTGTCCCCTTCGTCTCCAGAGCCAGTGTGCCTGTCCCCTTCGTCTCTAGAGCCAGTGTGCCTGTCCCCTTCGTCTCCAGAGCCAGTGTGCCTGTTCCCTTCATCTTCTTCATCCAGCGTGCCCCTTGCCCTGCGTGCAGCGTGCCCCTTTCCCTGCGTCCAGCGTCCCTGCCTGCCCTGAGCCCTGTGTCCTGTCTGTCCCCCTCCTGATGTTCTCCCTTACCCTTTTCCTGGCCAGCTGTGCTACCTGAGTTAGCCATCTGCCAGCTGTGCCCACTGTCTCGTCTTGTCCCTTCCCTGTGTCTAGCCTTCCAGTGCCCCCTAGCTTCCTAGTGCCCCAGCTTTTAGTATTTCCCTTCCGAGAGTCCCTAGTGTCCCCCTGCCCCGAGTTCCCCTTTTCCCGAGTCTGCCCCCTGTGAGTTCCCGAGTTTGCCCCCCCGTGAGTTCCCGAGTCTGCCCCCGCTAGTAGTTTGATTCCTGAGTTCTCCCCCTTTCAGTGTAGTTGCACGTGGTTCTGTTGGCCTGAGTGCCCCATTTTCCCCTCTATCCTTATTCTGTGTTTATTTAATAAATTATCATTTTGGATCCCCGCTCCTGGCGTCTCACTCCCCTTTTGTGTCTCCCTCCTGTTCCGAGTTTAGTGATCCGAGGTTTTCCGAGTTTCCCAGTGTGTCTCCCTCTTGTATCCTTAACACTATACTGTCATAACACAGCCACAGTCTTGTCATGAATATTTTCTCTGAAAACAGAGGGCTCAGAGCATTAGCCTCAGTGGGATTCCCCTGAAATAAAGGTGAACAATAAAAATAAAATGTTTTTATGGCGCATAGTTTCACAAACATCTCCCACGTTAGGCTATTTTCAGAAATGTACGGAGCAGGCATAAAACGAATGCTCCTCAAGATACAATATAAATGTCTGAAGAGACGCCAGTGGTGGGTGTGTGGGTGCAATAATCGCTACTGTCTTGGTTTAATTAGTAAGGTGGCATTATGATGGTCATTGTGCACTGACATAACATAGGATAGGAAATAGGAAGGTGCTGTTTAACTGAAGGAAATCCACAAAGAAGAGTTTTGAAACTCTGTTTTGAAACTACAGTCTCTGGTAAGGAAGGACCTGTTTCCAGAGGGGTGTCAAAAACTCAAAGTCATGTGTTTTTTTGTTTTGTTTTGTTTTTTTTCATCCATGAAGTGAATCAGCTGACTAATTAGTTCTACCTACTGTCCGAAAAACTTTGTAAATGAGCAAATCCAGGAGATAGGAGACAACGCATGGAGACTACCTTTCCCTCCTCGATCTGGATTTTACGTTTGTGCATATTTCAAGCACGGAAGTTCAGCCTACTCATATGTTTGCAGTGGTAGTTATTCCCTGATATCGCCGTGGTGATTAATTAGCACCAGCATTCTACCACATTATAATCTGGGATGACTCAGCGGCCATATTTGTAGTGGCTGAGAGTAAGGATGACCCTCTAACTCCCTTCAGCCTTTTGGTAGCGCTCACTTTGTGCCAGTATGTCTGATTGAAAGATGTTTTGAACTTAACTGAACCTGAGTGAGCCACTTTAAACACTTAGCTGAGGTATGTTATCCTGAATAGATTACGGTCAGTTAAGTTCAACACATTTTCCAATTAGATATTGTGATTCAAGATGTACACTACCAGAAGGTTGTACAGGCAGTTACTAAACTCTCGCCGAAAAATAAATGAATAAATAAATAAATTAATAAAAGAATAAAACAAAAAACCTGGTGCTCTGGACACAGCATATGAATTATTCAAAACAAAACCCAGGGCTTATTAAAAATATATACTTAAAAAATGAGGACTTGGGCCTTTATTTGTTCCAATTAATTGTTTTTCCTCGCACGATGGAGAAGAAATCAACACTAACCGCAGTGATTAGCATTTAAAAGAGCCCCATTTCTCATGCACGGCGGCCAGAGTCCCTTTCGACTGCAGTTGAACTCAGAGACCCAACGCTGTTCAATTATGACTGTAAATACCAGTCAGGATAAAAGACTGAAATTAAACTGTCAGCGCAGTAAAAAGAGAACCTTTGAGTGGAATGACCGGCCTTTAATAACAGCCAAGTTTCCTGGCCCTGGATCAGAGTGAGTGCGTCTTCCTGATGAATCAACTAATAAACAGTCCAGTCAGTCCGCTGTGATGCAGCCTTAGAGAGAACAATCATCCTCCTCCCACCCACTGAGCACTGAGCTGTGAATGCTTGTGTGTGATATGTGTATGATATACAGGACGTGTATGATATACGCAAAATATATAGGGGATACCTATGCACAAAATACAGGACATGCCTGTGTATAATTTGTAAAAAATATATGGGACATGCTTGCGTATGATACCTGTGCATAATATATGCAATATATATATATATATATATATATATATATATATAGGAGATGCCTGTGGATGATATACAGGACATGCCGGTGCATAACATATACAAAATATATGGGACATGCTTTTGTGTGGTATATTTAACATGTTTGTGTGTAATATATGCAAAGTATATAAAGTATATCTGTGGATGATATAGAGGACGCGCCCGTGTATAATATACAGCAAATATATGGGACATGGCCATGAATTACACATAGAGGATAAACCTTGGTATGATATGGAGGACATGTCCATGTGCGATATATTGGACATGCCCATGTATGATATATACTACATTTCCATGTATGATATATTGGACATGTCTATATATACACATAATATACCCATGTATGATATATGAGGCACGCCTGTGTATAATATATAGGACTTGCCTTTGTATGATATATAGGCTTTGCCCGTGTATTATTTATAGGACATTTCCATGTGTGATATATTGGACATTCCCTAGTATGATGTATAAAACAGGCCTATGTATCACATACCCTGCCTGCCTGTGGATGATATATAGGAGATAGTATAATGGACATGCCCATGCAGGACATGGAAGACAGCTTCATTTGCCAAACACACAGTAACTCAAAACAAGCTAACATTTCCCCCTCCAGTGAGAAACAGTGGTTAGTCTCACAATTACAACTGCTTGTTTTGAGACAGATGTGGGGGTTTCGCGGCGTTGGATTACCCCGAGAGGAGTAAGAATGGATTACACCCTTGCAGCCATTTGTCAGCAGAAGCTAGAGAACAACACCTCCTGGATATTAATGGGTGTGCAGGAAGGAATTCATTATACCTCTATATTTCTGCTACTTTTATATTCACCATTGGGGACGATCTGAAGCCCATATACTGAGAGTGTCATGGCTGCTTCATTGAAGTTTCTCTGTTTAAAATATGTGTTTCAGTCTTTTAACGAGCTGTTAAATCTTATTTTATCTCTCATAAGAAATATCTGCTTGCTTTGAATGGATTTTGCTTGACAAGTTCAACATTTACACTCCCACCGGCGAATCGTGAAATGTGTCAAATTATATAGCAGATTATTTTACTACAGAGAATAGTGGTGGTCGAAATAAGATTCTGATAAGGATGAAAGTTGAGTGAAGAAGACTAAATATAACTATTGCTATTTGAGTGATGTGTCTGCCTCAGTCTGTCAGCAGTGCGTAGCGCAACTCGTACGTCACTCATCCCACGTCATTACATTACTGTGAGCTGAACGCTGGCCTTAGCATTTCTCCTCGCTTCGCACAGGCTCGATTCAGCCTCGCTTTGTTTCACACAGCCGGACCCCAAGTTTGCAGTGCTGGCTTCAGTCAGTCTGGAGCCAACTCAAAAGCCAAGCTGATCTTTCGCTACAAATCCCAGGACATTATGGGATTAACTATGAACACCCCAGCTAATTTCACCGCATTCGCTAGTAAAATGCTTGCATCGGCTACTCTCTGTGGCCAGCTGTGGAGGAAGTATCGGCTCTTATGCCTCTATTACCCCACTATGTTAAGAACAGAGGGCAAGAGGCACTTCTGGTCACATGTCCATGTCATCTCTTGGCTTCCCTCTTACAACAGTTCAGACCAAAGATTCTCAACGAGATGGGCTGAGACTTATAACTACTTGGGATTCATCGGTCTGTGACGTTCTAAAACCTGCCTGTTCACTCCGATGCGGCGAGATGAGACGGTGTATCGTTTCCACAGCAACGACTCGCTGTGACACACCAAAAAGAGAGGGTCAAGAATTTGGAGTTGTCCATCGCAGTGGCGTTGCCAGAACATAAAATTGGGTGGACACTAAACATCTCTTTGAAACATTTATTCATTCTGACTCGATCGCAATCATTTTATCTAATTAACTAGGCTATACATTTTATCCGGAAACACTATCAGGCGTTGCTTGTTCACTTCGTTCGGGGGAACGCAATCATTCATTTGGACACGCAATTTCATGCATTTCAAATCAATGGCGTTGCCACAGCTGAAAATTGAGCGGACAAACAACATCGCTTTATTGCAATTATTATACCTAACTTGTTCTCAGCCATTTTCCTTTGTTAAAGCAATTTCAATTTATATGAATAATCAATTGGAAATTAAAGACACGGCTTCTTTCGTGATGCGATCTAAGGGCGACTAATCAATAGGAATAATTCAGTTCAAAAAAATAAGTTACTCATAAGTTGCACTTTAATACTTTTATAATACTTTTCATGAGGTAAACTGCTCTGGAACTTGTGCGCTACCGTTTTGGCTCATCAGGTGATCTAACCTGACACGTGTTCAACAGCGTGAGAACTCGCGAGTGCTCGGTTCTGAACGGAATTTCGTTCGCGGGTACTCGCGAGAACACGCGTGACCACTTTCGAGCAGTTACGCCAAGCGAGTACACTCGATCAAAGATGGCGGCGCAGGTAGGAAATCTTGTGCCACTGCAGCTGACCACTGTTGATAAATCGAAGACTTTCACCATTTACCTTCTCCCAAGCGCGCTGTCAAGATGCGTGAAGGATTCAAGTTTAAACCGTTTATTGTAATATTTTTTGAGCAAACAGTGATTTCTTCTTCGAAATTGTCTCTAAACCGACGCAAGCTTGGATTAGATGAAGCTAATTCACTCACTATGAATGCCTGTAGTTTATCAGCCGCCATCTTGGAAAATACTCTCGATCTAAGTTTCCGTTCAGGAGCCACCCGCGCGTACACGCGTACGCGCCTAGCTACTACTCACGCTGTTGAACACGCTACTGCTCTTCATGAAAGACTGGATCATTCAAACTGAACCAAAGGCAGAGATTTGAAATGCGCAAAATTGCACGTCCAAATGAATTATTGTCGTTTTGCCTGAACGAGGTGAACAAGCAACACCTGATAGAGCGGAATGTTTTTGGATTGAAGGCATAGTTAATTGATCGTGATCAATGATTGCGATCGAGTCAGAACTAATAATTGTTTTAAAGAGATGTTTATTGCCCATGCAATTTTAAGTTCTGGCTGTGCTACTGGTCCATGAGTGCTTCAATGAAATACCCAGGGCGCTTATGCCAATCTGTGCCAGGAGCTTGCAACAGGAGACCTGCCCTCTATAGTTAATCTCTCTCAGTTATTCTCGGTGCAGTCTCAACCAGCTGATAGTTTGTAACTCCTGAGACCAGCTGAATTCGCAACGAGCTGATTGGCTGTTGAGACTGGTTACATGCTTAACGTTCTACAACCAGCCTCCTGCAATTTGACAAGCTGAATAGCTGGTGACGCCATCAGCCGGCTTGCAACGAGCTGAGACGGGCCAGTTCACACAGCTGCGACTCCTCCCTGCAACGTTTTAAAACGGTGTCGTCTCGTCGCGAATCTTTGGTCTGAACTGGGCTTTATTACTGACCCACTGTCTCACTCCCTCGTGTTTCTTATCTTCTGCACCATCGCTCTTTCTCATTCACTGTATAATACTTCAGTAAATCTCTTGGTAACTGTTCACAATAAGGGCGCATTCATTAATGCAGCAGTGAGTATTAACCCACAGTAAATTTATCTTTTACTATACTGAACAAAAATATAAATGCAACACTTCTTACAGTGAGAAATATGACCGTGTTCAGAAACTCACTGTGAGAAATATGACCGTGTTCAGAACCTCACTGTGAGAAATATGACCGTGTTCAGAGCCTCACTGTGAGAAATATGACCGTGTTCAGAAACTCACTTTGAGAAATATGACCGTGTTCAGAACCTCACTGTGAGAAATATGACCGTGTTCAGAAACTCACTGTGAGAAATATGACCGTGTTCAGAACCTCACTGTGAGAAATATGACCGTGTTCAGAAACTCACTGTGAGAAATATGACCGTGTTCAGAAACTCACTGTGAGAAATATGACCGTGTTCAGAAACTCACTGTGAGAAATATGACCGTGTTCAGAAACTCACTGTGAGAAATATGACCGTGTTCAGAACCTCACTGTGAGAAATATGATCGTGTTCAGAAACTCGCTGTGAGAAATATGACCGTGTTCAGAAACTCACTGTGAGAAATATGACCATGCGCAGAAACTCACTGTGAGAAATATGACCGTGTTCAGAGCCTCACTGTGAGAAATATGACCGTGTTCAGAACCTCACTGTGAGAAATATGACCGTGTTCAGAAACTCACTGTGAGAAATATGACCGTGTTCAGAAACTCACTGTGAGAAATATGACCGTGTTCAGAAAGTCACTGTGAGAAATATGACCGTGTTCAGAAACTCACTTTGAGAAATATGACCGTGTTCAGAAACTCACTGTGAGAAATATGACCGTGTTCAGAAACTCACTTTGAGAAATATGACCGTGTTCAGAACCTCACTGTGAGAAATATGACCGTGTTCAGAACCTCACTGTGAGAAATATGACCGTGTTCAGAAATTTACTGTGAGAAATATGTCCGTGTTCAGAAACTCACTGTGAGAAATATGACCGCGATCAGAAACTCACTGTGAGAAATATGACCGTGCTCAGAAACTCACTGTGAGAAATATGACCGTGTTCAGAGCCTCACTGTGAGAAATATGACCGTGTTCAGAACCTCACTGTGAGAAATATGACCGTGTTCAGAAACTCACTGTGAGAAATATGACCGTGTTCAGAACCTCACTGTGAGAAATATGACCGTGTTCAGAAACTCACTGTGAGAAATATGACCGTGTTCAGAAATTTACTGTGAGAAATATGACCGTGCTCAGAATCTCACTGTGAGAAATATGATCGTGTTCAGAAACTCACTGTGAGAAATATGACCGTGTTCAGAAACTCACTGTGAGAAATATGACCGTGTTCAGAAATTCACTGTGAGAAATATGATCGTGTTCAGAAACTCACTGTGAGAAATATAACCGTGTTCAGACACTTTGATCAATTATTGAAACAGACAAACAAGAATCTAACGGTGGCATACAGTACCAGTCAAAAGTTTGGACACACTTTGCTAATGTCACAGCACTCTGTTTATAGAGAAATTTAATTGGCTTAACATCTCTATATAATCTTAAATGGAGTCTGGTCAGAGGTAAACAGTCAGAAGTTAAAAGAGAATAATTTACTTGTTTGAATAGTGTCCAAAATTTTAGAATTCTCAAAGAAGCCATATTTTGCAAAGTAACCAGACGAGCAAGCTCTTTCCATTTTCCAACAACAAAATTAAAGACAAGCTGTTTTGGAATTTATTGGGCAAAAAATGTTGAAAAGCAAAGAACAAGTGCACTACGTCTTTGGGAACTGAGACGGCCAATCAGCAGCAAACTCATTATAGCCAAATAACTGCTATAATTGAAAAAAAAAAATGTGCGTATGCTATATATATATATATATATATACACACCTATTTCTTTATTTAACATGTCTTGTAAGAAAAATGTGGGTGTGTCCAAACTTTTGAAGGGTACTATAGATGATAAAGGGATGGGGTCAATTGTCCAAATAGACAAATCAACATTGGGATTGTCTGCCTTTGGCCTGCTGCACTGCTAGAAATCTCTGCCGTGTGGGCCATACCAAATGGTCAATGGTGACTTTGGGAACTTGTTCCTTCTCCCCTTCAAGAGCTGCATGGAGTTGGTGGATATTAGCCGGATATGGGAAACAATGACAAACTTGTTGGTTGAGCCCCAAAAGATGTTGGATGGAGGAAAAATCCTAGGATTAAGCCAGTCATTCAAGCACACAAATGTTTTCAGGCTCAAGAAACTCTTGTCATAGGTGTTTTTTTGATGGACTAATGGTAGGACGACAGGCCACAGTATCTCAACGAAATATCACACTGCATTCAAGTTTCTGTTAATGAAATACAGTTGGGTGCAATATCCCTGGGACATTCCCACCCAGACCAGCACTCCTCCTCCATATGCCGCCATGTGCATCACACTGACCTCAGCGTAACAAACCCAGTCCATTCGCACAGTGAAGTTGGAAACGTGACTCATCTGTGAAGAAAACAGACCTCCATTCTGCCATTGGTCATCAAGCGTGTCTGTTCACTCAATCAATCTGATTTTTTCGTTGAGTTGAGGTGAGGGCCAATCTACAAAGAGCACAATATGCACAGATATGGACTTCCTGGAGATGATTTTTCAAGATTTTTGCAGAAATGCGGTGATTGTAGGGACCAACTGTCTCATCTGTGGTGGCAGTTGCTGGTCTCAAACAGTCACAAAAATGGAGAGTCCAGATATGGCGGTCTTGGTCAGAGGTTGTCACACGTGGTCGTAATGCATGTGGGCGGCCTGCTGTTGCGCTTAATTCCTCTAAACGGTGTCTTTCATGACTTGCTGTTGAAACATGGACATTAAGAGCCCTTGTGACAGCCCTGAGAAACATTCCTGCATTGAGCATGCCAATGGCCTGCTCCCTGAGGGCGCGAGTCATCTACGGCATTTTGAGCAACAGCAGGGCTGGAACTTTTGAGGTGGCCTTTTATTGACCAAGGAACAGAATGTGCCTGGGTTGACCGTACCGGATTTCAGTAGCTCTGGATCATGCCCCACCTGTCTGACTGGTCAAGTTTGACAAAGGGTTTGAACTTGACAATGATATGGAGAAGGTGACTGAAGTGCCCAGAGACCAGTGCCACAGAACCTTAGTCATGTAAATAAACCCTAAAAAGCCAACCTCAGAAATACTTATACAGAATATTGAAAGGGCTAAACTGCTGTGTTTATATTTTCGTTCGGTATAATTTGTCTAGTCATCATTTACCAGTGGTGTTCATGTCAGCTAAGGTATTGATTTATACATTATTGAAGTGTTTAATAGTTTAAAGTGTTGCTCAAGGGACACTTAAGTGATATTTTCATCTTTATACTAAAGGGTGACAAAGAACATCAATAAATGGTAAACTATAATTTATGTAATGCTTATTCAGCACTTTGATACATTGTTTAATGGTTAATAACTGAACACAACTGTGCATACCCTACATTTCCTGCATGACACCTAAAGTCGTTCAAAGCAAGGTAATATTTGTTAACGGTTAAGCATACTGAATATGTCATAGCACATGGGGCCGGTGGCACTGATCTCTGGGTCATGTGATCACAGTCTCTCTCCAGGAGACCTGCATTAACTGTGTGTTTGGAGATGCCTAGAAACCCAATGGAGTTCTCGCAGTCGTTTGACCATGGCAATTTGACAAATGTGTGCGGGCCAAACCCAGGCAGTGTTGCCAGGTGAGTATTGCAGAATTGCCATGTTTATCCTTGCATTCACAAGAACAGGAGACTTGCCAGTAAAATGTCTGAAAATTCTCCAGTGTGTATACATTCACAGCTAAAGAACCACAAAAAAGGACAGTATGATAGAATTCACCTTCGTGTGATAGAAATAAATAAAAAATTTGCATCATGTGTTGGACATTTTCAAGAGCTATTGGCCTTGGAAATAAAAAAAATAAATTCCTGATTGGAATGGTCTGAGCAGAACATTCTAATGCTGATGTCACAATAGGAAAAATAAAAAAAAGTGGAGTTCTGGAACCCATTGGATGCGTTCAGATCATAGATATATATAGAACACTAGATTGCTGATAGGGTGCACTCAAGTGAAGCATCTGTTCTAAGAGACTATACACCCGGAAGTAAAATGACATTTTCAAAAACACTTGCGTGCGAGTCGGTGTTATTTTGGTATCGCTGTGCAGAGCAGCATTTTGTCTCCCTAAATATGTGCTTTCCGGAGGATGGAAAGCGGCACACTTTCTAAAGCGACGATCTAAATGTGACTCGCTGTTTACGTTAAAGTGCAGCAGAAAAGCTACGTTAACGCAACTGAGGCTTTTACCTCTGAGAAGATAATTGCTTGGAAGTTATCGCTGTTATAAGAAACGTCCATTAATGTCCATATACGTTATCAAATTACACTCTGGTTTCCTCACTTCATTGACTGGTTGACTATTTGAAATCACCCGAATTGTTTATATTGAATCATATGGCTAGTTGATAAAAGGAAGCGCTAGTGAAGCCTTTCTACCCTCCTTGTCTTTTGGAGCTCTGTATAAAACAGACAAAGCGACTTGTCCACTGTTTTAAATATCATGCAGGTAAGAAGTATTATCGTTGAATGTCAATTACAAGTAGCTAGCTAGCTTGTTAGCCATCTTTTAAATTTATCTACCACTAAGTCAATGCAGTCCCTGCGACGCCAAGGTAGCTCGCTGGTGACCGATATCAATCGCTAGCGTTCGCTTTCAGTCAGCGGTCCGTTCAAGTCAATGGGATGGCTAATTAGCTAGCTAGCACGAAACGCGATTTTTTTCTATTAAAGTGACAACTTTGCGTTTATTCGTTAACTTACACATGATACATTTTATTACAGCTCTTCAAATAAATATTGCTGCAAAAGACAGCCGCACATCTCTGCATTTTCTTGCTTGTATCGACTTATTTGAAATTGGCCTCATAGGAAACCATTCATTTTTATGAAGAAGTTGGGTGTATCAATATGGCGGCCGGGTGCTTCACTTTGGATAATGTAAATATGACGACATCAGCAATCTAGTGTTCTAAATATATATCTATGATTCCTGTAGTTCCCTGTGAAGTAGACTGGTTAGGGTGGTCAGCCATGTTAAGTAAGATTCCAAAGCGAGGGGAGCAAAGAATGTTCAATTCAAAGGGAACTGCAAACTGTGTAGGGATGAACTGAACAACGGTTCATCACTTCGCCGGAAGTTGACAACCAAAGTTAACCAATCAATCATTGGGCCTCGCTGGACTGCGAAAATAAATCCAGTGTTCTACAATGGAGACGGCGAAGGAGTTCATGTATGTCTGTAAGTACTGCCATAGTAATTATCACAAATGATGTTACCATTTTAGTGGTTGAGTCAAAACAAAAATGCGCAAATAATCTAATTAACAAATGCAGAACTTTTTTTAGGGAAACGAGCTGTTGTTGACTTTCAGAACGTAGGTTTGGCAAGTAGTACATGGTTAACCTTAGCAAGCTATTTAGCTCAGCTACCAACCGTAAGTTCAAAAATAGATTTGGCTAACAAGACTCTATGACTCCGTGTAACTTCAGTATTACAATAAAGGGTAACTTTAGTCGGTAGCGAATTTAACCGCCATAGTTGGAAGTATAAGCAACACCTACGTTTCCATGGCAACGAACTGAGGAAATGATGTATGCATTAGTGGCGCTGCAGGGTTGTTCAAGTTGTTTATTATTATCAGCAGGATAAACCCCTTGAGTTGTCACAACTCGTTTTCGAGGGGGTCCTGCACACCTCACATCAACATAAGACACAACTCATAACAGTACAACCAAAAGTTACAGAACAGTACAATACAATTCAACGAAATACATACGTACACACACAAGAAAACAAACAAACAAACAAACAAAAGGAGCAGAAACAAAATCTAGACAGACAAACAAAATCAATCAGACGGGTTGCAACTGGGTTTGAACAAATATTCAGCAACATATGGTGACAAATTCAATGAAAGCATGAACAAGTAATTTCAAGATGTGAGGATAGGGCATAATTAAAGCAACCGAGAGATGCAGAAGATCTGATACATATGGGTAGGTGAGTCCAATCGTTTTGTGCTTTGAACATAAATGCTTTTCTACCGGTTGTGTTTCTGGTACGTGGAACAGAAAAGTAGGGGTGAATAGAGCGTCTGGTTTGATAATTAGAGGTAAGTTGGACAAAATACTGTTTAAGATAAGGAGGGTAATCAAAGTGAATACATTTGAAAATGAATTGAGACCAATGTAACTGACGTTGTGCGTGTAGAGAAGGAAACTGAAGAGATTGGTACATGAGACAGTGGTGTGTAAAATAAGGACACTGTA
The DNA here is from genome assembly GCA_029721435.1 of Gymnothorax reevesii. Lineage (NCBI taxonomy): Eukaryota > Metazoa > Chordata > Actinopteri > Anguilliformes > Muraenidae > Gymnothorax > Gymnothorax reevesii. The sequence continues at coordinate 151,787,463 of CM056575.1, forward strand.
GTATAAATCTGCAAATTCTATTATAAACTATGGTCAGGGGAGCTAACACAGATTTAGAAGCAGAGATATACACAACATCACAATAGTCCAAAATTGGAAAAATAAGTTGCATTGCAAGTTTCTTTCTGACACTATATGTAAAACAATTTCTGGATCTGTACAACATATTAATGCGACAGTTCACCTTCTTTACCATATAGTCAACGTGTGCTTTAAAAGACAAAGTTGGGTCTAACCAGACACCAAGGTATTTAATTTCAGCGACATTCTGCAGAATTGTACCATCATTACAAGATATTTTACATGAATCTGAAATGGATTTCAATTTAGAGTTTGTGCCAAAGATTGTTACAATGGATTTGTTTTTATTTAGAAGTAATTTATTTTGGGTGTATTTGGGCGTTCCAAATACAAGGTGTTTTGCAGAAGGAAGTTCCCTCCTCGGGGAGCAGGGTGGACTGTACTGTTCACTGTGGAACGGAATTCAGCCATTGAGTTAGAATGTTGAAAAAACATTCCAAAAACAATGCAGTTGACAATGGGACCCAAAATGGAGTCTTGGTGGCAGAAATGAATATAAGACAAAAACAATAGTTTTTTTTTTTTTTTTGGATAAAAAAGTATAATTTGCAAGAGTTCTCAGCAATTGGAAATAATCAAAACACGTCAAACATGCATGATAATTTTAATGAATATGCAAAAAAATCAAACCCCGTGAGAACCCTTCGCTCTGTAAATTTTATTTACCTCTCTTATTTCCATTTTGGAAATAACAGTTCATCAAAATGTTCTTTAAAACTTATTTCCCTGAAACAATGCAGGACCACTTCCTGTTTTGAAAGTGCACTTTTGAAGCGCGACACACAACAACCCCGAAAGAAGGCATTAGGAGCCAGTGAAAAACAAACGTCTGAGTCATGCAGACTGATACCAGCGATGAGCCGAACTCCACAGAATGGAATAAACTAACTTTATTTTTCCCTGCGGGAACTTGTGCAGGGAAATGAATCTCACTCTTCAGACGGAGAGTAACTGCAGGCTCCCCATTGTAGGATCAGTGTATGTAAATTACTGTTTATATTGCGTTGACTGGCATCTGTCAGCACCACAATGTGTGAGTTAGTCTCCCCCAGTGTGTCAGCAGTGTTTTATACACCCTGCTTGGTAAAGCAGACACCGACTGTTACATCACAATTGAACCTTTCTCTCCAAAGTGGAGTGCTTTGTCACAACTGAACCTCCTTTATGAAGGAATCTCGCATCATAATGGGTCACCATCGCTCAGCGACAAAGTAGGTTCTGTTTGAGATTTTTTCAATAGAGATACGTCAGCAGCAGCGGGCTCAATTTGCGATGGCGTAACAGCAATCAATGGCGTTCTGTTGTGCAACACTTCAGCACCAAAAGTGGACGCTGTCTAAATAACTGTCTAAGATGAACAAATATTTGCTAGTGTGTTTCATCATACATCAGGCGTTTTTTTATGAATGAAGAAGGAAATTGAATTTAAAAAGTTGTTATTGTTGTTGTCAGGGTTTAACTTGGACCCTCCCTGATGTTCCTGATTGACTGCCATTCTTTTTTTTCTAGTTGCTAACAGTTTGAGTGTTCCTTCGTGGCACTGTGACTAGTCATCCACAGAGCAGCCATTCAAAAATGAATGAAATACTTGCTAACAGCTGTTATCATTCGTTTCTATGAGTGTTTCTGCTAATGCTAGCAACTTACATGTCTCTGAACTGTTGTTAGATGTGTTTATGACAAAATAACTTCCTCTATTGAGCACTGCATCACAACAGAACCTCATCTGACTGGGTATTTTTCTCAGTCATTGCTTCTAAATACACACACACACACACACACCGACAAATGTACACCCATATGCTTTTGTATAGCTACACTTGTGAGGATATTGTATTGACATGACGTTCATTTAGTACAGCATTACCTGAAACCTAACTGCAACCAAACTATCCCTAACTCCATCTCTAACGTCATCTTAACCATTACAGTTACCATAAATGACCAGAGCCCCAGATTTAAGCAGTTTTCCTCAATCCCCCATAATCCTCTGTAAAGACGATCCAGAATGTCCTCACAACCCCAAACCTCCTCACAACGTCTTCGGTTTCTCAAGAATTGTGAATTCTCAAGAAACATAGCTATTTCACATGCACACACAGACACACACTGACACACACACACACACACACACACCCACACACCTATAAATCCAAGCAGTGGTATTGAAGCTTGAAATGACACAGGCGTGTCTGGATGGTCTGCGAGGTGTCGGGGGACAGACGGAGAACGGTGGCGATTACAGTGTGTGGTTTATAGGGCTGAAGTAGGGCTGGGTAATCAGTGGATTCACCCCAGACGCAGCGGGGCACCCAGAAGCATCTCCAGAAAAGAGAAAATCACCAGAAACCTTTTCCCCAGCGCTGCACACGTCTGCCGTAATTACCCGTCATTTCTGCAGAGAGACGCGGGGAGTTTCCCTGTGAACGCTCCGCTCTCTCCAGCTAATCAGTTTCACTTTGAAGACTCATAAACACTTTATTTACCAATTTACCACTCGCAAACCTCTCATTTATTTCTCAAGGGTTGATTGGCTTTTCAACTCTTTTCATTTATTTTCAGTGCAGATTCAGTTTGTCTCCATTTCTCCATTTTCATTATTCCCACGTGAGCAGCCACCGTTAAACATGTGTTCTCTGAAGGTAAGCTGAAGGTTAAGCTGATCACAACCAGCGGCGTTGGACAGTGCAGGGTCAAAAAGGAAAGTTCCATCAGACCATAAGTTCGGTAATCTCATTTTACGAGTCTTATTTTAAATTCTGGCCAAATGATGCAATACAAGAGCAAATACAACAGGTTTACTCTCCCAACCTCAAATTTGCAGCTCTGATCTCGGTGCAGACAACCGGAGACATTTCTGCATGTTATTCTCGGGTAGTAACATGTAAACATGTCTGTGGCAGCCAGTCTGTATTTTATACAGTTTTTTGAACACTCCCTTTGAGTTTGGGAGTTTGGACTACTCAAATAACATATATCATTATCAGAGGCATAATCAGGATGTACAAAATGTCAAGAACAAGAGACCAGGTGGGCGTGAAGTCAGGTCAAGGGTCAGGATGGGGAATCCTTTTCCCCTAAAACATTTGTAAATTTAAATTAAGATGCAATCCATGGTGTCAATTTTGTTTATATGCCTTTAGATCACTGAACACATTTTAGCTGACTTTTTTTATACAAAGCATCATAGTCGCTTAGACAAAGCAAAGAGCGAGGCGTTGCCCAAGAACCCTGCAGCTGCACTGATCAGACTGGGGGGGTTGGTCCAATGCTATGAGTGTCAGTTATGTGTGTGTGAGGTAGCGATCTGGAACCAAATGCGAGGACACAGGATTGCAAAAAAAACGGTTTTTATTGAGCGAGGGGGGTACCACCCCGCAGGGCAGAAGGCAACAGTACAGAGTCCGCAATCCAAAAGGTAAAATCCAGTGGGGCAGAAATGGAGTCGTAACCAGGGCAGCAAACACAAAAATCATAGTCAGGCGAAACAGATTCGGTACACAGGCAGTGGTTTGTGGGAGAAGCAAACTCATAGATCAAAGGGCAATCGGAATCGTAAACGGGGCAGCAATCCACAAAAATCGTAGGTGGGCAAAAAAGGGTTCAAGCACACAAATGTAAATGGTAATCCAGTAAGGGCAAGCCAAAAAATCAGAAGTCAGACAATCCAGTCAGAATCAGAGACACAATAAGTACAGGGCGAGAGACATAGCAACACAGTTAACCAAGAGAAATGATCTGACAGAGAATGACTGTGAAAAGACACCTAATATACACTTCTGGGGAGATCACATGGGAAGACACACAGGTGCAAACAGTCAGACTGATTACAGAGGAGCAGCACATGAGGGAGAACCTGAGCACATGGAATTTGGCAGAAGCCAAAACGCAGACAGGGATCAGGGGACCAACGTATACAAAGACATACAGCTCCAGTTAAGGAGTTCTAACATGCATAGATAATTAGAGAAGGGACAGCGTGATCAGATGTGGAGTCTCCCACAGAAATGCAGCACAGGAGATCAGGGAAAGAAAAGAGGTGGAGACTTGAACAGGGTGAGTGCTGAGAGCTTGTTAATCAATTAGTAAGTGAAACTTTACATTCCCTTGGTGCTTGTTAGTAAGTTAGTATTATATACAATGTTAGTTGGTGTTAGTAACTTCTAGCGAAAATAACAAACTGTTAGTATGGTTAGTAGATAGTAAAGTTAGGTGAAGTAAGTAAACGAGATCGGAAGGAGGGTTGAAGTCCAGAATCCAATAAATCACCGGAAGAGGGACACACAGGACTGGGGCTGTGAACAATGATGAGACGAGAGACCAGACGGGGGAGACAAAGTGCAATGCATAGTGGAAAACATGGACCGTAATGTAACTATGGCAAAAAGTAAACTATGGAAAAGTACAATAAAGACAATACATGAACAAGCTAATGATAACAGTACACAATACATAACTATAAGAATAGTCAGACGATGCAAATTTCCTAAACCAAACGGGCAGTAATGAGGAACAGAGAAACATGATCAGGACAGAGCAGGATCATAACAATGTGCCAGAAAATAGCCTGTGAAGAGCCTTTATTAAGACAATATTCAACTTTACTGGAATATTTGCTCAAACTACAGTCAGCCAGAATACTTTAGCCTACCAGTTTACAACCAATTTACTCCACCATCTTTATCCTCTCAAACTAGTCTTTACAAGCTACGGAACAGCTACAGCCAGTCATTAGCCTGCTATGACCAGCAACAGACAAGATATAAACAGCCACAAACCAGCTATGACCAGCAACAAACCAGGTACAACCAGCTTCAGACCAGCTATGACCAGCCAGAAACCAGCTATGACCAGCTACAGACCAGCTCTAATCAGCTGCGAACCATCTATGACCAGCTCCAGACCAGCGATGACTAGCTAGAGGCCAGCTCTGAGCAGCCACTGGTCCACTATGAGCAGCCACAGACCCACTATAACCAGCCAATGACCAGCTACAACCAGCTACAGACCAGCTCTGACCAGCTACAACCAGCTACCGACCAGCTCCAGCCAGCCACAAACCAGCTATGGGCAGCTACAGACCAGCTACAACTGGCCACAAATCAGCTTTGACCAGCTACAGATCAGATAAGAACAGCAACAGACCAGATATGCCCAGCTAGAGACCAACTATGACCAGCAGAATTTGCCAAGTCACTTTGAGTCCCCTTTCTGAGCTGGATTTTGGCTGGATTTTTAGCGGCCAGCCTTCAAATGTGTTGACCTTTAATTCTTTGCCGTCCTTTGCAGCATGTGGCATAACAGTGATAAGGGTTTAATGACCGGATTTTATAAGTTGACAAAACCAAATCACTCGTTAGTTTGCCTGGGTGAGCTGTTGCAGTAACTGCTCAGGACAAAGCTTTTAGAGAAGTGTGAAGCATTCTGTATATGATTCAAAGCTGCTGAGTGGGTCATCCGTTAAAGCACTGCTCTGTTTGTACGGTAAGGCAGAATGTATGCATACATCCTGACAGTATGATTATATTTATTTCAGCCTTATTTCATCCATCCCAATAATTATATGGGCAGTGATGCAGTGTATCGCTTTTTCTGCCCAAAATGCAGCACAATGAGTTTTGTAAACAATCAATATGAGGTTAATGCAGAGACCATTGTCCAAGATGGACCAGGCAGAAAATGCAGCCATTTTTAAACAGCGCCCATCAAAATGCTTATGTACAGGACTGTATAAACAACTCCTCTCACACAGAAAACGTTAAATTCCATACTTTGTTTTTATTTTAGTTATTTCTGGCTCCCCCACACCCTCTCTCCATTCCAAATATTTGCCTGTAATGCAGCCTTTCACTTACACGTATAGTACTGTGTGTGTGTGTATTTGTGTGTGTGTGTGTGTGTGTGTGTGTGTGTGTGTGTGTGCGTGTGTGTGTGTGTGTGAGTTTGTGTGTATTCCGCGCCAAACCTCCTCTGTTCCGCTCCAAAGAATTAATGAGACGATTAATCCTCCAATCAGGGAGACGACCCCCACTAATGCAGCCCCAATGCCGAGCCAAGTCTTCCTCAAGAGCGGTGACGAGAGTTCCTGCTTTTAAAAGTACACAGGGACTGGATATTTAATGCAATATGCTTTGCAAGCAACCACTTTATGAAGTAAAAAGTTGCAGTCAGCCTTGGCCACCTCTTTACACTGCTCTGTGTTCCCTGTACTGGGATATTCCATCCACACGTCCATCATAAGACCTATGGACTCATGTTTAGGGTTATGAGTGAGGGGGAGATAATCCTGAAGTCTGACAGGGAAGGGAGAGTAACTATACCTGCACAGTTTGTTAATCCATCTCGAGCCTTATTTTGCTCATTTTAATTTGTATTGTGATCATTTTCCTTTGTTCCTTGGCGGAGTTCAACTGGGGTTGGCCAGTAACGCTGTCTCCATGTATAAATCACACAGTCAGAACAAATTGCACACCCTTTTTATATGACATTACAAATGACCATTGCATATGCTCTTATTTAACTTACTATTTTGAGCCAAAGTGACGTGCGGTTGATTGGGAAGAGCAAAGGCTACTCCCTCTTGGCAATATGGAGTGAATTACTATGCTCAAAGTTCTCAGCAGCTGCATCAATATTATTGGTGTCAGATTGAGGCCCTGACAACCAGCCTTTCAGGGCCCAGTCAAGCCCCATAGTTGCTCAGTTTTCTGCAGAATAGCATTTCAACAGCAACCAGAGTCTGCTTCCTCCCTTTCACATTGGGCCACCTCTAGATTTGGCTTTACTTGTTAGGTTCATGGCGATTGATTAGTTGTCAACCAATGGCTGATTTCAATCTATCACACCTTTTACTGCGGACAACAAAGCATTGCACGAAAATCAGTTCCATGACTCATTTTCTATGACATCATCAAAGCTCAGCCACCCTCTGTGAGATTCTGATGTGCTTTTGTTAAAATATCAGCTGGCAGATATGGGCTCGATGAGTCACGATTGTGTGTAAGCGAGATATCAGATGAGGGTGGAGGATTTGGGCTAGCCGTCCCGTCATACTGTGATGTAGTCACCGGGGAAGTTCCCAGGACCACGAAGATCACCACTTCCTGTCGTTCTAGAGGACGGTCGTGATGTTACGCCAGATAAGAGACACTTTGAGCACAGATTAGCCTAGCAATAACTCAAGATTCTAAATAATAATGTCTTTAGCCTGACAGTAACTCCAGACTCTAAGTGATAATGTCTTAAGCCTGACAGTAACTCCAGACTCTAAGTAATAATGTCTTAAGCCTGACAGTAACTCCAGATTCTAACTAAAAATGTCTTTAGCCAGGCAGTAACTCCAGATTCTATATAATCATGTCTTTAGCCTGACGGTAACTCCAGATTCTAAGTGATAATGCCTTTAGACTGACAGTAACTCTAGACTTAAAGTAATAAAGTCTTTAGCCTGACAGTAACTCCAGATTCTAAGTTATAATGCCTTTAGCCTGACAGTAACTCCAGGTTCTAAGGAATAATGTATTTAGCCTGACAGTAACTCCAAACTTAAAGTATTAAAGTCTTTCGACTGGAAATAACTCCAGATTCCAAGTAATAATGTATTTAGCCAGGCAGTAACTCCAGACTCTAAGTAATAATGTCTTTTGCCTGGCAGTAACTCCAGATTCTAAGTGATAATGTCTTTAGCCTGATGGTAACTCCAGATTTCACATTATAAAGTTTTTAGCCTGGCAGTAACTCCAGATTCTAAGTAATAATGTCTTTAGCCTGGCAGTAACTCCAGACTTAAAGTAATAATGTCTTTAGCCTGGCAGTAACTCCAGATTCTAAGTAATAATGTCTTTAGCCTGGCAGTAACTCCAGACTTAAAGTAATAATGCCTTTAGCCTGGCAGTAACTCTAGACTTAAAGTAATAATGCCTTTAGCCTGGCAGTAACTCCAGATTCTAAGTAATAATGTCTTAAGCCTGACTGTAACTCCACACTTTAAGTAATATTGTCTTTAGCCTGACAGTAACTCCAGACTTTAAATAATAATGTCTTTATCCTGGCAGTAACTCCAGATTCCAAGTAATAATGTCTTTATCCTGGCAGTAACTCCAGATTCCAAGTAATAATTTCTTTAGCCTGGCAGTAACTCCAGATTCCAAGTAATAATGTCTTAAGCCTGACAGCAACTCCAGACTCTAAGTAATAATGTCTTTAGCCTGACAGTAACTCCAGACTCTAAGTAATAATGTCTCAAGCCTGACAGCAACTCCAGACTCTAAGTAATAATGTCTTTAGCCTGACAGTAACTCCAGATTCCAAGTAATAATTTCTTTAGCCTGGCAGTAACTCCAGATTCCAAGTAATTATGTCTTTAGCCTGACAGTAACTCCAGACTCTAAGTAATAATGTCTTTAGCCTGACAGTAACTTCGGACTCTAAGTAATAATGTCTTTAGCCTGACAGTAACTCCAGGCTCTAAGTAATAATGTCTTTAGCCTGACAGTAACTCCAGATTCCAAGTAATAATTTCTTTAGCCTGGCAGTAACTCCAGATTCCAAGTAATAATGTCTTTAGCCTGACAGTAACTCCAGACTCTAAGTAATAATGTCTTTAGCCTGACAGTAACTCCAGGCTCTAAGTAATAATGTCTTTAGCCTGGCAGTAATTCCAGAACATCTTGATTGAACAGCATGATTGATTAATTGGTAAATTTGGTGACATTGTGCTGGATTGAAGGTAAAATGCTCTTACCTTTTTTGCAAGACTGGATCAACTCTAGAGACCGTTGTTACTGCAGTTGACGTGCACTCCAAGCTGTGTTTGCCCAGATGACAGGGCTGGGGTGGAGGGTGTCGGAGTTGAGACAACGGCTTAGTCATGGCTGCTGTGGCACAATCCTGACAGAATTAAGCTGACAAAGAAGCCAGATAATGAATAATGACTGTGCAAATGCTGATTGGCACACAAAACACAAGGATTTTTAAAAAGTGACAGCATATTTTCCTGCCTCAGTGCCCAGTGAAGTGATAAGAACTCGTCATCCTCTCCATTACTGGGGCTCAGTCAGATGTTTTTGTATCTCTGTCATCCTGGTCATCATCGACATTGTTCACCCAGCGAACAGCCTGTGTTGTGGTTTCCTTATGCATTTTATATTTATTTATGTTTTTATTTATTTTTTCCTCTTTTTTCCCACTCTGAACACAGCCTAACCGTTTAGCCCACCACAAAGCGACGTCCTCTCATAAAGTCAGGAAGAAGATGCTGTGGCACACGACTCCTCGAACTCCCGTGACGACAATACCTCACTTTTTTACACTACACAGTCCCGCCACCATTCCACACGCCATTTATGAATCATGCAGTCATGGTACAATTTAGTTCATAGAGCTACAGGTGCCTGGTTGAACGGAAGTCGTCACTACAGAGTGATGGACTAACAAAATGAAACCGGCTTAATCTCTATCATCCCCAGCAAGGTTGTGCCAGTTGTTGCCTGCCCATGTAGACCTCTGGTTTCGCATACGGTATCCATTAGAGAGTGATATGTGATGCCCTCAGCAAAACCGATATACGAAGGTGACCTACGGCCCAAATCTTTAAAAAATAACCTCTTAAAGACATTAACCAAAGGAAGAGGATTCAACCCAGGACGGCTCTCCGGTCTTACTGTCATTTCAATCCCGTTGTTGTTTCCTGCTGTTCGCCTCAACTGAGACAAGTTTCCGGGCCCAACTCACAGCTGACAGCACAACTATGGGGAAATGAAGAGAATGCCCTGCCATTTTTCTGAAGGACCTGTAACTTGCTGATTGGATCATTCTTGTCGTGTCAAACCCGCACCCCAGTCAAGTGTTCTCAGTTCAGACTGATGCAGGATGGACTGATTGCCATCTCAGGGATCAGCACCACAGACAGCGCTGCCATCTAAGGGATCAGCACCAGGGACAGCGCTGTCATCTCAGGGATCAGCACCACAGACAGCGCTGCCATCTACATGAAGGGATCAGCACCAGGGACAGTTCTGCCATTTAAGGAATCAGCACCAGGGACGACGCTTCCATCTTCATGAAGTGATCAACACCACTGACATTGCTGTTTTCCACATGCAATCTCTAGATCTTCCCATTACCGGAGGATGTGAGAATGCAGCTGCAAAAATCGTGGTCAGTCAGCCACACCAGGAATATGTAGCGCTCCTCTGCCCAAGCGAGTCAAAACATCGGCTATTGCCTGTTAACGCCTCTAACTTGGACTGTGCTTATATATTTCCGATTTCCAGTCAAAGCCACACAGTTTACCCAACCGGAGAGCCGTTCTGGTCCATTTTATCAGCTGATGGAAGATTTCAAGTTCTGAATTTTGACTGCATTTAAGTTCATCATAACAAGTTTGGCACTATCCCGCTTATTTAATGCATACTATCTAAGCTGTGTATGTAATTTATGCAATAATAAAAGCTTTGCTAGCGCTCACTGTGACATTTGTAAATAAAACAGCCTTGTAGCCTGTCTGAGAGTACTCGTGTTCAGCACCTGTGCTTTGTGCTAACGCTTTAGCATTGATCTTCACCATACTATGGACATGAAATGATACCTGTGATTCCACCCCATGGTCATGGAATCCGCTAAAGAATGGGGGAGGGGTTTGAACAGTAGCCCCAAAAATAACATCTGTAAAGCACTTTCAACACCCGCCAAACCTTCATCAAGGGCCGCAGGGCTTGTTGACATTGATTCATGACAGGACCAGTTATCTGCCAGTATTACATCAGTGCATGTGCTCTCCTGATATTATCAAAATATAAAAAAACACTTTAATTTATGGGTCCCATTGTTGACCTCCATTGCTGATCTTACCTTGAGGCAGTATCAACATAAAATGTTTGATGGGAAATGTGCCGCACTCAGAAAAAATCATTTTGCCCGGTGGTTTAGTTTAGCCTGTGGCTTACATTGAGGATGAAAAAGACATAAACCTCGATGAGATTCATGCGATACCGGCTGAGACAAAGATTTGTGGGAAATAAAGTTTTCTCTTCGCGTGTCAGAGTTGTCGCAGAAGTCGCCACTTTGACCTTGTTGTGGCTTTTCCAACTCAGAAGCTGTTTCTTTTATTCATTTTCCCTTTGCTGCCTGACCTAGATCACAATCCACACTGACTTTGTCAGTCGCTATGGAAAACAAAATGATTTTAATTCCACCATTCGCCCTCAAGAAGTTCCCCCTCAGTATGGATGCAAATGAATCCCAGCAAATTAAAGCAGGCAGCTGGTACTTTAACTTCATGTTCAATTTTTCTTTTTCCTATTTTGCTCGAGCGCAGAGCCGATACAAACCAAAATTTCTACACTGCTGAGACATTTATGAGCCACACTAAATGAGTGGTTCTGTAAGTACAGAGTCTCTCCAGGTATCTCACCTGGCCGTGGCGGTTTATTCGGTAATGCCGCCTGTGCACACACAAGCGTAGTCCCTCGCAGTGGCAGCATGTGTTGATTGAAAAGGCAGTGAGAGGGGAGAATGCGTGTGGAGGCCCGGTGGCTCAGCAGGACACCTGTCACCTGCTGTTTTCGCTCCCTCACTCATTGTCGAATTGCCCAACGGCGCCAGAAGCGGACTACATTTCCCATGCACACCCATGCTCTTCTCTCTTCAGGTGGCCATCTTGTGTGCATCTTTTCTCTATATCTATCTACCTCACTCTCCCCTCCTCCTGCTCTTACCTAAAATCTCTCTCCCTTCCGTCACTGTCTCTATCACTTCCTGTTTTCTTTTGCACAAGTCAGGCCTTCCTCTCACTCTCTCACTTACTCTGTCTCTTTTAATTTTTCTTGCATCATCATTCCTCTCTCACTCTCTCTCTCCTTTCTCTTACTCTGACACTCTGCCTTCTATTCTCTCCCTCTATCTCATCCTCTCCCTCTCTCTCTCTCTCCTTCCTTATTGTCTGTTGCAGTTTGAAATGGTGGTTTTCTGGGATCGTGTTCAATACCCCTGCACTCATATGACATTATTTATCTGCATGAAATCTCTCATGTTCAGAGTCTTCATTAATCCACATGGTAGCTTTGGCAGTGAGCACTGTCTCAAGTTTAATGAACAAATTTCCTCAAGTTGAGATTTTCAGTGTTATTCTTTAACAAGGTCACAAGGACAGGTGTTCACTTCAAGTCCATCTCTGATTGGTTGTGAAATAAAGGGCTGCAACTTTCCCAGAACTTGAAGTGCGGATGTGAGAATGTGTTTAGAGAGCCTTTTAAATGGTCTTATTGTGCATGGTCTGTATGATGCAGTGTGCTGTAAGACTCAACTAATATCAGACACCACCAGGGCTGTGTCGAACTCCGTCACTATGATATCCCACACCTCATGTGTGCTTAGATCATTATCTTCGAGATCAATCAGCCATGATTCTGCTCGACAAGACATCGCCTGAAAATTCAATTCTGTGTCTTGGCCATTGAGATGGTAAGTGGCGGGCGCTGAATAAATTTTTTGGTGGAAATGCGCCAGTCTGGCAAGTTGTGCAGGAGTGCATTGGATGACATGACGTGGCACCATTTCAAAGTCAGAAGAGCCTGGGTTCAAAACCACAAACCCAGTGCATGCTGGGAGATTCTTTTCCATCAGGTCAGACCTGGATGTATAGATGTTTTATGTTTGATGTGATTGTATTGCACTGCTGCTGTATAATGAATTGCCCCGCGAGGGGAAATGAAGTTTCCTTGATTTGACTTGATTTCACTTAACCCGAGTAGCGAAATTCATGGAAATGTTCCACGTGTATCACGACCACAGGTATCATCACATAACAGTCTGTGAGGGATAAACACTGCTGGTTTTCCACCCTCCCTTGTTACCTGGGAGACAGGAGTAAAGACAATTTGGCAAATCAGAAGCACTCTTAGTTCTGTAAATTAATTAATTACTCAGGAGAAAATAAAACCATAGATTTGATTCAAGGCTCAGATTTGGAGATCACTGCTGTAACAGAATGAGGAAGTTTTTTGTGTGCGTGTGCTTGTGTGTGTGTGTGTGCTTGTGTGCGTGCGTGTGTGTGTGTGTGTGTGTGTGTGCGTGTGTGTGTGTATGCGCATGTGTGTGTGCGTGTGTGTGTGTGTGTGTGTGTGTGGGTGTATGTAAGTAATGCTGTAATTACATGGAACATGATACATGGCGAACCAGAAATCGTAATGGTGAATGATAACAGAGGTAAAATCAGACCAGGATTGCTTCACATATCATGAGTAGTAACTATGAATTTGACTTATTGACAAAGTTCACTTTATTGCACATTTAACTTTACACATTCAATGGAATTTCCAACAGGAAGTAGCACAACGGGGCAAAACAGTGATTTTTGCAGTGTAGATTAAGAGCTATGGCGCAATCATCCTTCACCTGTTCATAATGAAAATGGACTGAATTAAACAAACAAGCGTTGAGTAACATCGCCGTGCCATCCTATTGTTTATGTTAGGTTTCTACTTCCTGCTTCTGTTCTTTTCTTCACGTGCGGCGCAAAAATATCTGTTTTGTCGCGTACTGCCTACCGCGATTCATGCAAAGGCAGCATTAGCTGTGAAAGATGACTCACTAACTCACCAGAACAAACCATTTCAGCCGCACTTTTATCAAACCTGGCTGCAGTTACGCAGGTCATCAGTCACTATGACGAAGGGAGAGAGAGACTAACTGATGCAACACTGTCCCTTTATTGCATCCACATGTTCTCACACAAACAACTTCAAAAATGCAATCAAAATATTTCCTTTTTGGAGTAAACTCCTCCACACCCAGGCCTGCACACGCCACAGCGAAGCACAGACTTCTGGGAATATGAATGCTACAATAATGTCAAGAACTGCATGTAAACGCGTTAAATTTGCTTATTAACAACATACATTTTGAGAATATGGAAAAATCAGCTTTTCTAACCCCTGCGTATGGTAATGCTCAATGATAGGCCAACCAATTGAATTCAGCTGAACAGACAGATGGATGCTCGGCCGGACAGACAGATGAACAGACAGACATTTTTTCCTCATTTTATAGTAGGCTGGCGGGGGGGACCAAATGAGTTTTTGGGGTCAAAAAAGGTTCAGTATCGCCACAGATGATGGCTGGTTGTCGAATGCAGTGGAGAATCTAGCTTGGTTGATAACTCCATCAGTGAGCAGATGGAATGCCGCAAAAAAAAAAAAAAAATCAAATTTGAATATCTAATGTTAAAGATACAGAAACATCTGAGTGGAGGGTACCTACAGACTGCAGGTGACACAGCCGTTACTCACAGAGAGAAATGAAACAGACAGGACTCACTGTAAATGCAAAATGAATGAATGCATGTTTACATTATATCACCTGGGCATGTGTCCTACTTTATGAAATTAGTTGGATTGATGGGTTTGTCTCTGGTCAATACAATTCCGATGTCGTACACCATCTCTATTAATAATAATAATAATAATCATAACAATAATAATAATAATTTGATGATGATGATGATGATGATGATGATGATATAGGGAGTGATGTTTATCCTCATAAATACAGGTAAATTTGATTGTATTTTAAGGGAAACTTTCTCAGACAAAACTGCTGCATATGGCTTCACTTGGAAGACGATTTTATTTTAGTGCTCTCACACACACACAAACACACACACACGCACGCACACACACACACACTCGCACAAACGTGCACACACTCACACACACACTTCTATTTTCCATGCCATTGTCATTCTGGGAAAACTGTATTATGACAGTAATTGCTAATTCTGGCATAAACAAGATAGTCTGTAAAAAATGCAAATGATTTGCATTGTGCATCTCATTAGGGGAAACTGACAGCTCTTTAATATTATGATAACCGCAAAATGTTTCCTATTCTGGAAGAATAGCGGTCGAGAAGAGCAATTTGCACTCCAAATTTCCATGCTAAATGCCCGCAGTGTTTTTAATTCTGCATGTCATTTACAAATCTTTTCATTTCCAGTTGTCAGCAGTGATGTCTGAAATAATTCTCAGCTGCTTAAAATTGTGATTTTACTTTCTATTTCTATGTTAGTTTCTATGTGTATGTGTGTGTGTGTGTGTGTGTGTGTGTGTGTTTGCACCTCATGTGATAGCTTTCGCACCGTAATATTTTTGTGAAAAAAATTGTGAAGATGCTTATCTTCACCAAAGCCAGTTTTTACACTTCTGTATTCACAAACATCAGAAACTGCATGTACCATGATGCTCTGCCTTTGGTTGGCGCAGTATCACAGCACTGATACTGTGATTTATCTGCTTTGTTTAGCTGTGGTTGTTTATTTGCTGCAGTAGGAGTGGCTTGTGCTTTACCATCTAGGCTATCATGTTCTAAACAATGAAATGACTGATGCATTATATGACTCGTACCCTTACGGATGTCTCTGTTATCCTCTGCATGGTTATTATTTACTTTGTACAGTTTTGGATAAATTTTTCTGCCACATAAATGCTACGTGATGTGCAGTCCTACCAGAACAAAGCTATGATCCCACAAAGTAATATCCAGTATACCTGTACACGTACAGAGTGGGGTACTAGGTAGTGATTCTATCTCTATTGTCATGGTTATAAAAGTAGGAACCTCGACAAAACCCTTCAACAACATTTATTAGCTTTGCTTCTATCATGTAAATACAACTCTCAGAAAGCTTGCTCGTTCCTCTGTGCTATTCTAAATAAAGACCTCAAAAAGTGTACTTAATTCAATAATATCTGTCCATTAGCCCTCCGTACACTGTAAAAAAAATAATTTGCCCATCTTGTTGCTTTGACAGAGTTAAGTTCTGTAAATGTAGAGTCAAGTTTATCACAGCTTAGTCAACAAAAATGACTTGACTTATTCAAGCTGTGTGAACTCATAATTTTTGTTACAGTGTAACAATCTTCTTCACCTTTGCGAATTTAATTTGTAAGACTCGCTAACATTGTGCTCTCTTAAAATGAATTGTAAGGTTTGTCAAAAATGCTTAAAATAAACAAATATTTCAGCATGTCTGCTACTTTTACTTCATCAGTTACAGTAGGTTATAACTCATTTCAAGATGCTGAACCAAAAGAAAAACAAACAATATCTCGTTTCATCAATCTGTCAATTTTGAATGCATATTTCTGCCCCAGTTCAAAGACAGTAAATATTGAGTGGCCTCGTCATATCACATATCAGTGTGAACTGCGCAAGCAACCTTGCATTAGCCTGGACTTTCCCACGGTCCTCTCCTGCCCCAGAAAGGAAGATTCAATGACGTAGATTTTGTGAAACTCGGCAAAATGTATATCTTGATTTGCTCATTTTGCTTTATACATCCCCCTCTGTGCCAAAAAATTGTGATAGGAACTGATTTCTGGACTGAAACACAGGGTAAAAGCTAATAAACTGCTCAAAAGTTGATGAAATCGAGCATTTACTGACTAAGCCTTCATGACGTAGCATAAACAGTCCCTGTACTGTTTTATTGTCTTATGTAATGTGAAAACATTTCACAGAAGTTTCAGTATTAGATGTCGTGGATGTTGACTGACGTTGGAGAGAGGTCCTATGGAGGGATTATCAGTCTGCGTCACTACACAAGTGCCCCCGCTCGACTGCGCGTGTCGACTGTGGAAAAAGAGCCGGAAGAGCCGCGACCATGTCTTAAATGTGCAAGTTTTACAGACTTTGAGCATCAGTGCTGCAGCCTGCCAACAGCGTGACCCCAAGCTAAGAGAAAAAAATAACATTGTTATTAATTTCGAGCAATATAATAACTTAGACTCATTGGTTTGAATGATGGTAAAGCTAGAAATGCCCGCAGGCAGAGCTGTATAATTGCTGTAAATGAGTTGTGAGATGTTTACTACAATAACGACTGTGACTGAAGATGAGGTTATATGGCAATGAAAAGATAAGATAAACTTCTATAGATCCCACAGTGGGGAAATTTCATCGTTACAGCAGGTTGAAAAGATAGTGATAAGAGAGGGGGAAAAGCAAATGTGTACAACAAGTACAAAGGAAGCTAAAATTGATTTGTAACGTTATATTATTCTAAATTATATGCAGGTGCAGTTCGCGGTCAGGATGTAGTTGTTTTTCTTGTTCACAAGGACCCAGAATTAATACATAAGTATATTATTTCGGAACTCTTTTGCGAATGAAGGTAATTTCGGCAACAAGTTCCTACACCTGTTCTTGCAGCAGGTTAACGCAACTTGCTGTAAAAAATAGACAGCTGTCTGACGGGAAATATTAAAGGAGCGAAACCACGTTCTTGTCGCCAAAATTACCTTCATTCACCGAAGAGTTCTGAAATGCCGCCTTCGCTGGAAAAAAATAAATAAATAAAACTTACTGTCCCTGAGTGCCAGAGCATAGACCTAATTATAATTAAATGATATTTCTGTACTGAATGTAGCCCATTATTTGCAGTCGCATAGTGAAGAGAAGCTGTGTCTTAAATTGCCACCTGATTATTCTTGAATTGAAAAACCTGTTAATTTAGGAAAACCATCTAGAATTAGCCAGGAATAGTTATTGTCAATAAAGGTATGGATAATTTGCCCCAGAATTTTCAGGTCTAGCGCTGGCCCTGACCCGCCATTACGAGTTGTCTCATAGTTGGCAGTCAACGTGTTAAAACATATCCCATTTACTAATGTTAATTTAGCAGCATAACTTGTTCTATCACTTGGCAATAAACTGTTGTAGAACGCTGACAACATTGCTAGCTCGCCAACATCGCAACTGCAAGATAACCAACCTGTCAAACAGTTTAAAGGGGCTGCTCTTTCTGCAGTCAAGTTGCACGTGCATCCGCCGTGTTGATAAACAAATAATCCCGCTATTATGCTAATTTATTCACTAAAGTGAATAACTAACTTTAACTAACCTCATTTGGCTATAAGTTACGTTTGTTACAACCGGATCAAAATTTGAGTGCAGTTACCTGATAGTTATCATTCATTTGCTATACTCCTTGCTCATTGTTGATCTTTGAAGTTAACCATTCAAACTAGTATGATAATTTAAAGAATGACGGATGTTGTTCTATTTACCCATCAGTGTTTATCATGACTGCTTGAAGCCAAATTCCTGTTATTAAACCTGGAAATGTTGACTTAAAAGGTTTGTGAGGTATTATTAACTGTGCAACTTTTTTATTTATTTATTTTTTACTTTGTTTTTGTCATGGAATCTATTGATAAAAAAAAAATTGAATTCCCTGTGGTTTCATTTATTTCAAACTACTTTGCAAGGATGCATGAACATTCTGAGGCAGGAGCCAGAATCACTGGCTGAAGTAACGCAATAAAAAAAATTCCCCAGTTTAACTGGAGAGCTATGACTGAATATTGAGTACATTACCTTATTAAATCTTGCAGTTTGTTAGCAAATAGGTTATAGTGGTTGAGCTTACTGTGATAGTCTTAGTCTGACAAGTAATCATTTTTCTTTACCCCTATGTTGGATCTACTTAAAAAGATGCGTGCTAATAGTTAACTTAAATTAATTGATGTATTATTTTTGGAGCGTACATTATCTTTCCTAGTTTACTTTGTGTAATCCTCTCAGAAAGTATACAATCTCCCCTGACTCAGTCTTTATTACTTTCTCTTAGAGTTTATCATCTCTGCTGACTTCCATAGTATAACCGTGTCACAAAGTATATTATCTCTCCTGATTTACTCTTTATAATCTGCTCGTGAAGTGCATCATCTTTCAAGAGTTCTGTAGTATAAACCTCTCACAAAGTATATTACCTGTCCTGATTTACCCCGTATAACCCTCTCATGACGTATATCATCTCCCCCGATATCAGTGGCATAAACCCTCTTACAATCTTCATAAGCGCTGCAAATTTTTCACTGCATGACGTCTCACACAGTGAATTATCTCTCCCAATTTGCTCTGTTTCATCATTAGCCACGCAAATTTTTCTCTGTCTAATCCATTTACAAAGTATATCTCTCCTGATTTCCATGGTATAACCCTTTCATAATGTTTATTATCCCTCCCGATTTGAGCTGTTTAACCCTTTCATACACTGTACATAATCCTGACTTCCTCCGCATAACTTGCTCTCTATTAACTTTAGCCTAGCATATTAGCATATTTGCCCTCCTGCTTTTATTAGCATGTTCATCGGCCATACTGCTGTCTCAGGGTTCGGCTGTTTAATGGGTGGGGCAGAGAGGGGGGGAGGGGGGGCTTGGATGGGGGCAGGATGTCTCTTCGACAATCTCTGCACTAAAAACAGGCATTTATTTTCTCCAAAAGCGCTCGGTGTCTGCAGAGTGTAATTTAGCCCTGCTCACAAGGCAACATGTCGCCTCCGGTCCTTCAGCTCGATGATTGGAAAGCGAGTTTAAGCGCCCTGGAGGAAGGAACGTTTCAGGGGGAGTTTGCTCTTTGTTTGGGCGGGATGGGGGGGGGCGGTGGTGGCGTCCCGTGCCAGCTTCATTTATCAGCAGCTGCTGGGAGGACTTCACCAGATTTGTCATGTAATCCTCCCTGTCTCGTCAGGGGCCCTGTCAGGCCTCAGGGCCGGGCCCCGGAGCCGTCACTTCGTACCTCCCCCAATAACCCCTCGGGATAACAGCGATTATTTACTCTCCTCCATCACCGCTGTAGAGAAAACTAAACCCAGTCCCTCCCCACTATAAGCAAAACAGACTTGGGTCACCCTCTATACTGAGGAGCCTCACTATTGGGTCGGTCTCCCCGAAGGAGGTTCTACGTGATACGGGTGGATATAGATGGAGAGAAGGAGAGAAATATCAGGAGTGAATGAGAGACAGAAAAAAGGGACTTGAATGTGATTGGAAGGCAAATACAGGCATTTAAAATCACTCTGCTGGGCACAGAAAGAGGTGGCAGAGGCAGATAGATAGTTACTATACTGTGTCCAACTTCCATTTGGGCTGAAATGAGATCACACACAGGCTCCCCCGAACATTTCATCCTGTAGTTTCCAACACTGTTCCTGGAGATATAATGTCCTGTAGGTCTTCACTCCAACCCTAACAAAGCTCACCTCATTCAATAGCTAGAGCAGGGCTGCCCAACCCTGTTCCTGGAGATCTACTGACCTGTAGATTTTCACTCCAACCCCGGCCAATCGTTCGAATCAGAAAGGTGACGCGTGTAATATTACAGTTCAGATGTAAACCTGCAGTAAAGTAGTTACTCCTGGAACAGGGCAGGGAATCACTGGCGTAATCGAATTTCCCATGAGCTGAGCAAATAGAAGGCGGGATGTTCCCTGACCAATCTCAGCGAATGAGCTGCCCTTGGAGGGCCAGGGGTTGGGATGTTTAGATTGGTTAGATCCAGCCGCGGGCAGCACAGACTTGGCTGCAGGAAACTGACTGACCTGGTCACGTTCCCTCGAACATCGCCCTCCCAGTGAGACGAGCCCGTCTCTTTCCAGTCACAATGCCGAGGGCTAATCGCATAGCTGGGCTGCTGGCCACTGCTTGTGATATCACCACATCAAGTGCCTAGCAGCTAGCCATCCCATAATATGACACACTATAATCATATAATCTAATTTATACTATGGTTCTGTTGAATGCTTGATTGTGATTGGTTGAGGAGCAGTCAGGGTGAAGGGCATTACTTCCTCGTAACCACACACCTATGAAGTCCCTGCATACATGGCAACATTCCGCCACATTTAAATTCAACAGTCATTTTGCTCTACATAGTCAGAAACATTGAAAGTTAAGGCGTACAATAGAGACAGAGAACATGTTTGACTTTTCTTACGTAGCAATACTCATCTTTCGCTGAGTTTGACGATGGTGACACGTGAGAGGAAGCGCAGCGTGACAATGACTGTTAAACCGAAACCACGATGCTGTGGCAACTGCAGCTTATTGCATTACGAATAACCCGCGGCTCTTTGGCCACAGAGCAAAACAGAATTGACATCTGCGCTTTTACAAGTTGCAACACTTGTTAAGGCTGTATCTAGGCAACGTGTTTCAAGAGTCGCTGAAGTAATGAGGTGCATAAAAATGCAATTTTTAGATGAAAACACAAAAAGATTGTCATTAGATAAAAATATGAGGATGGTAACCATGGTAAACCATAATATTTATTTTTAAAAAGTATAAAATGTTACACTTATGGCACTTAATTCAGTTAGTGTTGCTCAATGATGTAAGATATCAAAATAAAAGCTTTTGAAAAGCTATCATGTGGCAATTAAATCAAGTTGCCACATGATAGCTTTTCAACAGCACAAGATCATTTATAATTTTCTGATAATTTAATTCAGCACTCTAAGGGTTAATATGCCTCAAAAGTGATTATTCTGCCTGAAACACTCATGTCTTATTCATACTGTATATTGTTGTTTATTCACTGTCAGCGCAGAATGCTTTCATGTTTTGCGTCTGTGACCCGCGAGCTCGTGAGATGAAATATGTTGACAGCACTGCATCTGAGACTTTTCAGCATTTTACTGTGAAGTTAAAACATCAAATACTGGCCTATCTGGTTACTGGAACAATACTGAGGGATGATGCATCAAGACCGATCCATTCAAGGGCTTTATTTCTGATTTATGATGAAATAATAACCAACTGGCAAACACATGCATTCACACAGAGAAAGTAACAACGTCTGGACTGGCTGCTTCACTTATTCTAATCCACCTTTTTAAAAGTGACTGATATGAGGACGTTCCTTCCCAAAACCTTTAACCCTTTTAACGCCTGTATTGTGTTAAGGTGTCGTGACCCCCCCACCTATGCTGAAACACAGCTTCATGTGGGGAAACCACCTGATCGGAGACAAGGTCATGTGACAACCAAAAGTCATGTGATCAAAGTTACATGGTTGATGGCCGGTTTTCCAGCATTTCAGTGATCGCATCTTCTCAATGCGGCTGCTGAACCGGCCTATAGGGTTCAAAGGGTTTTAAAGGTGAGGGGTCACAACTATGAGATCAGTGCGTTTCAAAATACTGATGTGACAGTCACTGCCTGTGATCACAAACACCCGACTTCTGCACAGAACATTTCTGGGTGACCAATCAAAGAGGAAGAACTCGAAGTGGGAAGAGGCGGGGCTTCCCCATTGACCCTCTGTGTTTGACTGTCAGATCCTGACAGGATGATGCACAATACCAACCTGAAGGTGTTGTTAGGGCACAGATCAGGTGACAAATTTCAGAAGATTCCGAGACTATATAAAGGATGTCACGAATCAAAGGCAACTGGGTCTTAAAACACGAAGAACCAGAAACATACAGTATATTCCAGAAGAGGATGCTTTTCTATGTGTCATACTCAGATGGAGGAGCACTCATTGAATTCATGTTTTTTTTTTTTCTTTATTTTTGAGGCGCGAGAATCGGTTACGAACAGGACACAGTATCTCGCTGTCGGGAATGCTTCTCATCCAGTTCGTCCGCCGCCGCACGGCTCTGGGACGCCGCATGACAGCTGGAGTCCTGTGAGTAATTCCTCAGCTGAAGGAGCTTTGTCACTCTGGAAACTGGAGGTGTCAGAGCCGAGCAGTGGAGCCGAAATGAAGGGGTGGAAGGCTGTGCGGATTACAGAGAAGAAAGCCAGGGGCCTTGCCTAGGAGCCGAGCATTCCCAGCCCGGCTCGCTTTCCGCAGAATGACATGAGAGGGGGAGAAGCTGTCAGAGCCGATGCCCCCCCAATAATACTTCCACTGTAAATCCAGTTTGGTGCAATTAGATTATTTTGTGGGAGACCAGTTGCCTCCAAAAAATTGTCCAAGCCAACGCAATCGCCTTTAGTGGATGGTGCGTGAAAAATAACGTCATATGTTTTGAAATTATTTTACCGCATTTTAAATGCTGTGAATGCAAGTTTATTAGGTCAGCTTACTTTATTTATGGAAGCAATTGGTTTCCGCAGTGCATATGCGTGCCCCATGCATTTTAATCCTAGGATGTGGCCCTGGTGGGCCAGAGGGTGTATTCCTGCTCTAGTTTGGGTCAGCATGTGATGCTCCGGTTCTGTGATGGGGACTCTGTTGGGCCTTTCAGACCGTTTGTTAACCCTTTGAGAAGTAGGCTTTTTGGATTTGTTTTAAAAGGCAAAACCTCATTCGTTTTAATGGCTCATAATTTTGATACCGTTGGAGGTGCGTCAAGATTTCACCAAAAGTGAGTTCTTAATACACGGTTTTTTGTGTCTAAAAATGGCATTCTTCTCACGATGACATCCGAACAGTGCATTCTCATTCAACATATTTTTGCAATAATTGTGGAAAAAATTTGTATTTTGTTCATAAGTTCAATAAATGTGGGAATATTTCATATTTTTTTGCAAATTTATTCCAATACTGAAGAGTTACAATGTAAAATTTTCTCATAAGTGCACTATTTGTTGAGCCCCTGATTAATGCAGTTTATTGTATTGGTTTACTACTTGGTCCATTTCCTGAAGGTTAGTCACTGTTTCACCGTGCATTAGCACAGTGTTCCATGTGGGTAATGATATATATACTCACGTAACGCTTTTAAGAGGAACGATTGGTTTCACTACGGCGATTCTGTCATGCAAGAACAGCTTAGGCACACCCCCTGACAGATAATGACATTATGCATTCACTCACATGAAATCTAAGAAAAAAAAATCACCTAAGGGCCCTTTTACGAATTAATGGAGCGTTTTATGCATATTCTGTCCTTTTAAAAGAAAATAT
The DNA here is from genome assembly GCA_029721435.1 of Gymnothorax reevesii. Classification (NCBI taxonomy): domain Eukaryota; kingdom Metazoa; phylum Chordata; class Actinopteri; order Anguilliformes; family Muraenidae; genus Gymnothorax; species Gymnothorax reevesii. The sequence goes on from CM056575.1 coordinate 151,811,244, forward strand.
TGCCATTTCTTCTTAGGCAATAGTGTATAACACAGAATTATGTTTCACAGAAATATAAATGAGTGGTTTAAATGTTACTTGACATTTTACTTTGCCCAACCATGTCCAACCATAACAACTGCGATCAATCATTTCCCAGGATGTTTTCCATACAGTAGATTTTCTCACCGAACCTAACAAACTGAACCTCCTTGCTAAACAGGCAAAGTTTGGCACCTCTACTCTGAGGCATTCGTCGGATTTCTTCAAGCCCCTATGTAATTGAACCCAAACAGGGTTGAACTAAATGTCGACATGACAGCACATCTCCAGGAACTTTGCCGCCGGTTACATCCTGGCAAGAGATGGTAAAAGGGCGCCAGGGCAAGGAATGAATGAGGTTCCAAGTGCAGGGACAAAGATTTTATTAAATAATAAAGGTGCATGTAATAATACAACACAAAACTTTAGGATAACTGAAAGGGGAGGGGGGTGGGGGGTGCACGTAACAAACAGGGGAAACAGACTGTGGCTACCTGCCATGAAGGGGAAACAAAGCTTTAAATAGAACAGGGATCATTTTTAACTAAACAAGAGCAGGTGACAGCCATTATCTGAAAGGGACTGAGGATAATTGATTAATTAACCAAGGGCAGGTAGCCAGGCATAGGAATGCTTTAGGGGAGGGGCATTACACTGCCCAACGATGGGCTACCTTCACTGAAGAGCCGTATGGCATTTTACAATCAGGTCACACACAAACTGCGATATTCTTATGCAGTTATTCTCAAGAGTTATTTATATACAAATACCATTATTTATAATGGGTTTGCCTATTTGTTTATAAATAATGAATGTCCATTTAATTCAACATACTCACCACAATGCTCACTTTCTCAAAAGAGAGGTTAAACTTTAAACATATTTGGTTTCAATTAATAAATGCATTAACTTATTTATTCATTCCTATCGTAATTGGAATTAAGTTTATCACCTGACCTAATGATGCAGAGGCTAAAGTCTTAGAATTGAAGAGTTTAAAACAACAGTAATGATTTTTAATCGTGCAAATAAAATTGAGAAGTTTCACTGCATTTGTTTCACTTTAAATCTTATGCAATGCATTCTGGGAATATTAGGCACCCGGAGTGGGAAGACAATGAACAGACTATTTTCTGAACAGATTTACAATACCTATGGAGGACAATATCATGCATATTTGTTTATTGAATACTGTGCATATTTATGGAAATCTATAATATATTTGAGGTCGATGTCTGTCTGTCTGTGTGTATGTACACGTTTTTCTCCTACATTTCTCCATCGATTATCACCAAATTTGGTGTGAATATCCACTTGGACACCAGGAAGGACTTGACGTCACCCGATTTTTGAAAAACGGTCATGCACACAAAAAAAATGGCAATTTCACTCCGGGTAGTGAAATATAATTTGCCTTTTTTAAAGCCAATATATGCACAGTTGTCTCCGGAGTTATTGACACCCCTAATTGAAGATATATTAAAACACAATTTAAAAATAGCATTACGGAGACTAACTCCAATGCCAGGATGCAAAAGACGTTGCAGTTGATTATTGTAGCAGTGGAACCGCCCAAATCATAATTTTTTTTTTAATATAACAGTGCATTATAAAAGGACAGACAGCACTAAATTCTTGTGTGAAGTTGGTCTCTTTCGCTGAATCAGATTGATGTTTCTCGCCGGGAAACCTGCCCAGTCGAACAGAGAAACTTTATGTGCGCAGAGAGTTTGTCTCTTGCTCTGGAACAGGGAGACTGAGCGCGCGTCTATGAACCTGAGAGAGGGGTCACTTTGATTAAAAAAGTTAATTAACCTGCGCTAATTAGGAGGTCACATCGCACTGAAGAGGGCGTTTCAGGAGCGAGGGCCGGGGAAAACTTGGAGCTGCTTCTGAAGCTGAGATCAGCCAATCAGCTCGCAGGTCATGAAGCGCACACGCGCGGGATTCGGCGCTCAAGAACGTGAGGAAGGTTTAAAGATGGGAGAAGTCATCGGAGGATGTAAGAGCTCGCCGCACCTCTCGCTCGTTTAAAAGCCAAATTAACACATCAGAGCCGGCGAGACCGAGCCTCGGCCCACAGGTGGGGCAAATATGAAGGGGAACAATGGAAATAAACCTGATGATTTTGTGTTATGCATAATGATTGAGGCTAATTTAACTTCTGTTTTGTTCTTGCTGTAACTGTCAAATAAATTCAAGTAATTCAAACATAGAATTATTGGTGTGTTCTGTATGCAGAGCCTACAATGAAGGTTCAGCTCATAACTTTTGTCTCCCATAATGCACTGTGGTCTTACAAGTATGCTGTACTAAGTCACTAAGTTTTTAAGGCAGGCAGTGAACTTTCCTATTACAGTGTGGGCAGGACTAAATTGAAGAGACAGGTAGTACAGTTATGGAGCTTTGCTTATATATGTGTGTTTTATCATAGGGCCTCGTTGGGATGTGTTAACAGCTCACGCGATCACGCCGCAGAACTGGCCTCGCATTCAATATTAGCATTAAATTCAATATTAAATCAAAGGGCTGGACTATTTGTTGCAGAAGAACCTGTGTAGAAAAGAAAGGAGGGCCTACATTTATCAGCTCTTTCCAAAAACAAAACAAAAAAACCATATCTGCTTCTGGAATGTGAGCGCTTGACAAATCCCCAGGCGGGAAGACATTAATCAACAACACGCGTACCTCCACTGACAGCGACGGCCAATTAAGCCTTAATTTCTGGTTGGCTTCAGTCACTTTGAATTACCTCTCTGTGTTGGAGGATTCACTGACAGGGCCTGTTTTTCACAGGACGGTGTGGCCCGTGATATATTTAGCGTCGGCTCTTTGGCGGCGAGGCGGGAGAGCAGGTGAGAGATGATTAAAAACTGAGCAGTTCAGGGTTTTATGACTCATTTCGTGAGCCTGGAGGAACAGAGCAGGTGTGCCATGCGTCACCAAACGGACCGCCAGGCGCGTCACTCTCGAAGCACTTCACTGGGGTCACAAAATGGCTGCCAGTGTATCGCCGTGGGAGATTAGTATCAGGTAGTCATGGATAATGCAGGACGGTCAGGCATTAAAAGTTTGTCACACTTCCATTAGACCTGGACACTCAGCCCTTGATTCTGCGGATTGCGCAGAATGGGGAATTCTGGCTGAGGAATTTTCATGATTTGGCTAAAGTCCTCGGGAGGACATTTATGTCTTGAATCTCGATGTTCCATATTTGGTCACGGTGGCCATTTTCAGTGCTGCAATTTTATGGACTGAGTCTGTGTCTTACTGTAGAACTGTCAGATTATATTATCTAGGGAAATTGGTACCCTGGACCCCTTCAAAAATAATTTGAGAAACCTTTTGTCATGGTTTACAGCCCACCGGATGCAAACAGCAATCTGGCGGGCACTAGGACCATGGGCCTTGGCAAAAGGAGACTCAAGTACCAAGGCTGAGGGTGAAGAACGGATTTCATGAAAACAAACCACTAAACAAACAAGAACTGATGTTCGAAATAAAGACAGAAACAGGACAAGGTGGCAGCTAAAACTGACCCACAGACTTGCTGTGGCCAGGGGAAAATGCAGAGCACCAGCACTGGCACCTGCCAGCCCTAAAAACTCTGCAACTGCCTCCAACTTAATTGGCTCCAGCTGTAGCCAGTCAAGGTGGAGGCAGAAGAACGTGAAAGGGGAGGGGCTGTCAGGCGCAAACCCTAACACCTTTTTGATCATTTATACATCGTACTTAATTTGATACGAGGTAATTCAGTGTTATTGACATCCAGTAGACCGATGATAAGAGAGTACAGTCAAGATTAACCAGATTACTGTACTAGTGGCAAGCGAAGAAGCAATAAGTACAAGTACAAAGTAGAATTTTCGGTAACCCTTTATAATAAGGGGACATGAATCATGCAGTTATCATGCATTACTTTATACATGATTCACTCATGAGTTTATCATGATATTTGCATGATTTTATACATAAATTCATCATGACTCATCATGAGCTAAAATGAATTTATGCTTACTCATGTCTGAATTCATGCAATGACATCATATCAACTAAGGCATTACTGACTGTAATGAATTCATTATGAATCAAAAGTAATTAAGGATGATCATGATGAGTTCATAGTTCATTAAAGACAGTTGTTTCACTTTTGGCAGTTGTAATGAAAGCTGTTTGTCCACCACTTTAGTTGAGGGGACACAAACCTGATGAACTCATGAGAAAGTAAGCTTTAATTCATGACATTCAATGATTCCTTAGCAATAGCATTTCACACATCTGTTGTGATAAAAGCGTGTATAAGTAATGGGTGAAAACATCTATTTTGATTCTGCCAAAAGTGAAACGACTGCGTAATGAACCATGAACTCATCATGAACATGCTTAATTAATTTAGATTCATGATGAATTCATTACAGTAAGTAATGCCTTAGTTGATATGATGTCATTGCATGAATTCATACATGAGTGAGCATGAATTCATGTTAACTCATGATGTGTCATGATGCATTCATGCATAAAATTATTCATGAATCATGATGAACTCATGAGTGAATCATAGATAAAATAATGCATGATAACTACATGATTCATGTAGTAAATGAGCAAAGGGCTTGGTGATAACACTCGCTTCAGAAACAGAAGTATCGTGAAAACTATATTACCATATATTTCCATATCAGCAAGAAGGTAATATCAGGCTCTTGGTCTGCTTAAAAGGGTGCATTTATGCATTGTTAAAAGGTGAGGGCTTATTAAAATACAAAAGCAACCACGGCACATGTTTGTGTTTAATTTCTTATAGGGATCACTGCATGATTTATGTTCCCTCTCTCTGTCTGCATTCCCATGAGTTGTTTTATAATAATTAATGTTCATTGATATAAATTGGTTCTCAGTGCTAAGATTACAGTGTATTTGAAAACAAAAAGCAAAGAATAACTGAATCTTCTGTAATCCACTGAAATACTGCCGGACCTGTAATGTTACTGACCACAACCCAACCTGTAATGTTACTGATCACAGCTGGATCTGTAATGCTACTGACCACAGCCAGACCTGTAATGTTACTGACCACAGCTGTACCTGTAATGTTACTGACCACAACTGGACCTGTAATGTTACTGATCACAGCTGGACCTGTAATGTTGCTGACCACAGGTGGACCTGTAATGTTACTGACCACAGCCGGACCTAAAATGTTACTGATCACAGCTGGACCTGTAATGTTACTGACCACAGCCGGACCTATAATGTTACTGATCACAGCTGGACCTGTAATGTTACTGACCACAGCCGGACCTGTAATGTAACTGACCACAGCCGGACCTATAATATTACTGCTCACAGCCGGACCTGTAATGTTACTGACCACAGCTGGACCTGTAATGTTACTGACCACAGCCGGACCTTAAATGTTACTGACAACAGCTGGACCTGTAATGTTACTGATCACAGCCGGACCAATAATGTTACTGACAACAGCTGGACCTAAAATGTTACTGACCACAGCCGGACCTGTAATGTTACTGACCAGAAATATATTTTCCCTCTAATTCACTAGTCTTCAGGCAGAGGTGGTCTTTTAAAGACCAAGTTTGAAAAAACCCATCTAATTAAAAAAAGAAATAAATGAAGAGCCTGGAGGCTGAACACTTATATTTGTGGCTTGTTTATTGTCCGCTGTTTGAATATCGACGTCCTGCTCAACAAACTAGGACTGTTTCTGTGGCCTCTCAGGTCACTGCTGAATGATTTAAACACACACAAACACACACACACACACACACGCACACACACTCTCACTGACACACACACACAAACATACACACGCACACATGCATACGCACACATGCAAATACAAATACACATAAGCACGCACACACACATACACATACACACACGCGCACACGCACACTCATACACACATACAGACACTTTGCACAGAAATTTACACGCACACACGTGCTCACACTCACACTCACGCAAGCACACACACACACACTCACATGGGCAATCCTCACTCATGCAAACTCACACACACACACACACACACACACACATGCATACGCACACATGCACATACAAATACACATAAGCATGCACACAGACATACACATACACACACGCGTACACGCACACTCATACACACATACAGACACTTTGCTCACACAGAAATGTACACGCACATACGTGCTCACACTCACACTCACACAAGCACACACACACTCACATGGGCAATCCTCACTGATGCAAACACACACACACGCACACACACACACACACACACGTACACACTCCAAATAGCCACAACAAAGCCAGTGCTGATCAGAGGAGATGTAAGTGACAGTCGGTAACCTTCCAAGCGCCTGACACATCATTGGAGGGGACGGTCGCCATGACTCAACAAGCAGAACTGTGACCCAGCAATTCAGCTGCAAATGTCACTCAGTAAACACCCTGACAGCCAGCAAACAGCAGCACATTAGAGTGCTGGGACTTCCTCAGTTACAGGAGCTGCCTCAGAGGAGTCGGCCTCACTGCAGTGCGAGCTACTCGCAAGCAGTGACGTACGCCACAGATGAGCCATTTATACTGACCTCTTATGCTTTAAATGTAAGGAACAGAAAATAGTCACGTGACACGATCAGGAGAATGCAGATGAGGTATCCGACAAACAGTGGCAGAGCTAGAACAGGGAATTGGAGTGGCACAGACACGTCCCTTTATGACAATTAGGATAGTCCTGGCTAGGCAACTGAAGACACGGTTTCTCATGCGATCTAACAGCGATGAAGTCATGGGGTAAAGTCAGTAGAACTGAGAACTGGGGTGGACAAAACATCCATTTTAGACAATTATTAGTCCTGACCTGTTCTCAGTCATCTTCATGATTAACAGAAGGTTCACTCCGAGAGCGCTCCACACTTAACAGGTGCTGCTTGTTCTCCCCGATTAGGTAGGATGACAATCATTCATCTGGACGCGCATTTGCTTAATTTAAATCAACGTCAAATAGTTTGAGCCACATGCTTTTTATATCATATTTCACTGCCATGTGCCACTTTTTACACTCAATACCAAGAGTAATTTTGAATAACGTTGATTTAAATTCAGCAAATGCGCGTCCAGATGAATGATTGTCGTCTTACCTAATCGGGGAGAACAAACAGCACCTGTTAAGTGCGGAGCGCTCTCGGGTTGATTATTTTGTTAATCATGAAAATGACTGCGAACAGGTCAGGACTAATAATTCTTTAAAACAGATGTTATGTCCACCCCAATTCTCAGTTTTAGGGAATTTACCCCATGACTTCATCGCTTTTAGATCGCATATGGAGAGAAATCGTGTCCTCAGTTGCCAATTACGATAATTGGAAAAGACGTCAATAGAGAAAAATAATTGAGAACTAGCCAGGACTATCCTAATTGTCATAAAGGGACGTGTCTGTGCCACCCCAATTCCCGGTTCTAGCTCCGCCACTGCCGACAAATCTTTTTTTCAGCTAAATTTGCAAAAAGATCTTTTACTTGCATTCACAAATACTGCATTTATGAACAGTACTGGAAGAATCAGTGGACATTCGTTTAAAACGGCAAATTAGAAATTCCACTTTTGCGGTATTTGCTCATGGATTGTGAAAAAATATCTGCGAGTTGTCTCTGCATGAATGTGGAATAGGATACACACGTTTGTGGATAACGCTGAGACAGGAATCTCCCAGCACCAGACACTGTCGGTCAGCTCGATGTCTCGCCGCTC